>VZSC01011117.1:181307-221777 GCA_013398225.1 Steatornis caripensis
ATTAATACCTTCAGGCTACAGTTCCTGCACAGATCACTAAAACAAATATCCCATAAACACTCCATACACTAGACAGCAATTGCATTCAACCTCCCTCAAGGGCCAACTTCTTAAGTGCTATTATTTTGTACATTTAAAAAATATATATTACATGCACTTCTCAGTCAATAAGAAGCATTTATTGAAACCACACTGCCATTAAAATCAAGCCATTTCCAATACTGACAGTTTACAAAGCAGCTTCAGATTTTGACAAAGGCAATGGAAACACTAAGGGTTAGATTTTTTTTAATTTGGAAAAAAAGATTACTACTATGATATCTTGGAACTAGGATAATGTATTAGGCAATCCTCTGTACCTCAGGGAACTAATCCTTGCTAAATGCAAGTCATACATTTTCTGTGTTTCTCTTTGGACCGTAATTATAGAAACAGAAGCTCAATTCCAGAAGATAATTTTACAGAAAAGACATCTGTCTCCTTGACAAACGTCATATTCAGTTTGCCTACCGACTCCATAGCTACCCTCGAGAAACCTATTTAGAGGCTGCGCTAATACAGTAGGAACATTTTCATTTTGGCACACTTGATAACGAGAAATTATATATATCTCTGTATCTAAGACTGTGGTTCTCTACACTCCTTTAAAAGGTAAAATATTATATTTTAAAGCTAAGAAAGCTGTGCAATTAGAGTTGTACAGTTCATCTTGAGGACAATGACTCTTAATGATCACTACATACACCACTGTTCAGCAAAGAAGGCATAAATGTTAGAGAAACTGATCTGTATTCCCCTTTTGAATCAAAATAATGGCTGCCCTTAGGTCCTGGCATTTGTAAGCATCCACTCTAAGGCAGATAAGCACTGCTTGTGAAAGATGTCAAGGGACAACAGCCACCAGTGGCAATAATCAGAGTTGTCAGTTTTTGCAATTTCTGGAGATCAGCTGCTAGCCCGCAAGGTTGACAAGAGAACTGGACATTCATGAAAAGCTTATATTTGACCTTTCAACACCTCCCTTTCCTAAATATCTACTAAAGACTCTACCACAACTTTGTAAAGTTTTTTTGAGTCTTGAGGATATCACATGCTACATAAGTGCTAGAATTTTTTATTAATTATGGTAATTAAATCTTGAAAATCAAATTTAAACAAATCAGAAGTAATGTAACTACCAGAGGAAATGAGAGAAATCAGATTTTTCTAGCATAGTGATACCATTGCAAGTGGTAGATAGTGCTGGTCTCTTCCAATGCTAGATGATGAATCATCAAAAATGCAAATTCTGTACTCGATTAACTCATACTCATACAAGAGCAAAGTATTTTTAAAAAAGAAAGACTCCACTCAAAAAGATCAATACAGGATAGGAGTGAAAGCAATACTGCAAACCATAACACTAATGTGGCAAAACTAAACGTGCCTCTATCAACTGGTTAACAAATTCTTCTCTACCTCCTAAGTAACAGTAGAAAAATAAAGTTAACATTTCTTCCTGAAATACGTAAGAATCTTCACGCAGAATTTGGCAGTTTAAGCTCTGAAGCAAATGAATCATAATTGCATCTACAAATGTAATTTTCCCCTATTTCAGCATGCTTAACCTATTTATGACATACTGAAGATGCCTTATGTGGCTTGGCTACTAGTATCAGCTCGAACACTTCTCACAGGATGCTGAGAGTGAACACAAAAACCAAAGACACTTTATTTTATATCAAAGCAGAAGGAAAATTACAGCAGTAAAACTAGCAATTTTCACTAAACAAACTCTTGTCCAAGCCACTCTTTCAATTCACAGTAGTTTTCTCTCTTTTTGTTTCCTTAACTTACAGAGTAACAAAAGCAAAATGACTTTGAACTTCTGAATCGTATTTAAAACACTAAAAACAGTATACAAAGAAATCCATAGTGAATCAATTTAAGGTAATGGGAAATTTCACTCAACTTGAATCTTAAAACAGTTTCTAATGTTGCATGCCCAAATATTGCTGGAAAGAAATCTCTGGGGCCAATCAATGTGCATCCAAAGACAGTACGCTTTCTCGTTCTGCTGAATTTGGTTTTTTATTGCTTAAGTGAGCAGAACCACAACTGCATTAAATACAAAAGAATAATATTACCACAAGCTAATATACTGCATTGAGCATAAGAGTAAGGTTTATTACATAAAAATTATTAGTATTTTGAGTGTGACATACAGGTCACACTGTACTGCTGCACTTATTTTTCTAAACTGGCAGCCTGAGCTATAATTTCTGGGATTGATTCCCCAGTCCCCAGTATTTCTCATTGCTCAGTCCTTCAGGCATTAATTCCAGAAAAACAATCATAATAAGGGAGACTTAGAAGTCAGACATACATAGGGTAAGCCTTCAGGGACAGTAAAAAAAAAATTTAACACCAATAGCCCACAAGGAAGCAATTAACCCAAACATTTTTCTGTAGAAGAAACATTCAGATCGTAAAGAAACATAACACATAAAGAAGCATATGCAGTGATAAAAAGAAAAAACAAAATTCAATGTCCAAGCAATCCTGTGAAAAAAAATGGATATCTGTCAAAGGACTCTGTACTAGTAGTGAATCCAGAAAGTCTCTGCTAAGATTTAAGCATGCTGTTAAATATGATAGCATTCTATTTGCAAAACTGTGATTCTGAAATGGCTGACAGTGTCAAAGAATGCTGCCTTCATATTACTAATGGCCTCTGATCACCTTTATTCATGGAAACTTCCTAATAGAACTCTAGTATCTGAAGGACTTCAAATAATATTAATACAAATTATCTGTATTAGAAATGGTTACAGACTATCCAACTCATGGAAAGTGACATGATTCACAGATGAAGTGTAAAGCCCCAATTTCGTAATTTTTCATAACAGCACTAGCCCATATCTTCTCTTTCCACTATTTTGTTTGAATTTATGATTTTACTGGACCCAGAGAAATTAAAATATAAACTAACATATCAATATACAAATCCCCCTTGTGAAGTAACAGATGAACTCAAAAGTTACAGTACCAAGACACTACAGTATAATAGCCATTAAAGGCACTATTTTTGTTCAAAAACAACAGAGAATAAGAACTGAGTATGTATGCATGTTGAATTAAATTTCTGGTAACTCCAGAATATGGATGAAGCACCTTCATAGAGCTGAGCACAGTCATTAGTAAATTGATACTCATTACTCCCCTGGTACTTGACAACAAACATTCTTGAACACGATCAGAAAAATCTCCTTTGATTGGCATTCATCTAGCCACAGAACTCTAACTTGCATGCCAGGATGTGCCAGGAAAGCTAACACGGCTTCAGTTTGCCAGTTTCCCTCAGCAGTTTTTCAATCTCTGTCTTGATGTAAACATTCTGCTCACCCAAAATCTTTTGTCTCTCTTCTGGTGTTCTCACAAAAGTATGCTGATAAACTAGATCACAGTGAGAAACAGATGCATGAAAATAATATCAAATATTTCCAGCTAGGAAATACCAGTAACTGCCATGCACAATAAAACTCTTAATTACTTCCTTCAATCAGTAAGAGGACAGGTGCTTAATAGCTACTTGAAATTATTCTAAGACAACGTTTTCTTTCCTAACAAAAATACAACCTTATCTACCAGAAGGACAATGGTCATGTAACAAGGAAAGACTGCAAGGTATATGCCTTCTTGTTGGGATGCTGCTACCTTCTCATGAAACTAAGATGCCAGGAAGCTGACAAACTACTCGATAAGACAGCAAACGAAGAGCAGAATCCTTGAGATTAACAAACCAGTGTCATCACATCATCACCTAGCCAGATTATATCACACACAATCCTTGCTTAAACAGGAATTTTACACTATGTGTTAACTGTAACATTAAAGAAGCATCAGCAGGCAAAAGGAATATAATCTCTAATTAAAAAAGACCAATTTCACTGCAACCTACTGCATATTTGAATCTTTAATTACTTTAGTATATGAATATTAATATTAGTATCTTCCTTTTTGTGCAAATTACCATAACACTTTCTGAAATATGCTCTGTCTAGCCCTCAAGGTATCCAAACACACCCATTTACGATACAGATCATGGGCCTAAGCTGTCTCTAATTTCCAGAAACACGCGTAACAGCCAATTGAAGTATCATGCCTGGCAAAACTGAGGCTCAGATAAAAGACAGTGAGAGACAGAGAGTATTGCTTTCTCAAACTAGTGAGATGGAAGAAACAAAATCAACGACTTTCAGTTTGGAACAAGGAGGGAGATGCATTGATGAGGGAGCAGTTAAAATTACAGCACCCAGCCCAACAGTGTCTAAACCGGTGCTAACTGAAAGCATAATATTTCTTAGCTACAAGAAGAATTAATTAACAGGCATGTTGTCTCTCTCTGAAGTCGACAAAGTTTATCAGTAGCTGTAAGAAAGCCCAGCAACACTCTTGTAGCACTTGAAGTATAAAATAAGAGCTCCAAGCGAAATGCAGGTACAAAGCACAGGTAAACACTGAAGCATACAGCACGGCTGGAATCAGACCTGTAGCCACAGGCATGATATCAGCTAAATTCTGCAATACAGAGAGTATCAAACTGTGTAAGGGGCTGCGAGGACCAAAACGCTATGGCAATATGAAAAAGTAATGTTTTGCGTTTTGATGCACAGTTCGGTAAGCTTCCAAACCACATTTGATAGAATAAAGTAGCTTTGTTCATCAACTTTGGGTAGCTGTATATGTGATTCCTGGGTAAAGCAGATTTACTTTTTCTATTTACTCCAGAGAAGCAAATCCCTATCTTGGGTAAACTTCTTAGCTTTTGTAGCCTCTCCGCACAAGACGGTGGCTCTCTAAAGTTAAAGCACTCGAGTAAGCTCCCAAAAAGAGCGTCTGAGAAGTTCCGAGTACTGTTTTAAGTTTTCCGACGACTGTGGTATCTATTCACAGAGAACTAAATTTCATGGCTGCAGAATTATTTACTTATTTATTTTGTACAGAACTCTGTTCCATATATCACCATTTATCGGCATTAATTATGGATATGCTTCTTTTTCTTAATTTCTATTTCACTCTATCACTTGAAATGACTGAAGGTACCATACAGTATACAATACAGCATATATGCAACTTACACTGAAAATCTGGACAAGCATGTGCAAAATGACTGCCTAACATTATACTTCTTATTTATGCAATTAAGTTAAACAATGGAATTTTGTGGTCACTACTCAACATTAAAATTTTGAAAATTTAAAATTTTTTAAAAAATTACTTAAAGTATCCAAATGCCTAATCAGAAGCCCAGCCATTCCCAGGAAGACCATTTACACTGCTTCTAGTTGCTTTGTGACACTCAAAATTAAGCAGAAAACTGCTCTAAGAAAGCTGTTCAGCTGAAGAAATAGAGAGGAGGCCTTCTGCTGCTTTCTAATACACAAAAGGTTATTTTCATTATGTCTAAAAACAGAACTACATTTTTCCATCTCTTTTTATGTTTGTGAAAATATGGTACTTGCTTTTATACTTTCACATCTTGCACACTATTCACTACTTGCAAATCTACACATTACTTAGATACAGTTAGAAGCATATACAGAAATATAAGACATATAGATGACATATGCATCAAAATGAGCTTTGAAATTACTATTTTAAATCAATAGTACCAAAACTACAGGGAGAGAGATGTTCATTCTTTCCATAAGAAACTAAGTAAAAGCCTGGAAATCAAGACATATGTAAAGACTCTTGATGAGCTTTTGATGATACCCAGAAGTCTGTAGCTTTTTTCTTGAATGAAAACTATAGTATCTTAAAATAGTGACTCCCAAATATCCAATGTCTATCAAAAAACAGACAAGAAGGAGAAAGTAGTTTTAAAGTAGTATAGAGGAATATGGCTTACACCTAGGATCCATGTTCAAAGGATTCTTAAGACAATTTTATCTATGTTTACACAATTTAAAATTTGTACTTAAACACAACTGCAGTGAGTTCTAACAAGGAATATTTGATTGGTGAATACACTTGTTTTAAATGATGTCTTATTGTTCAGAGCTTTTTGCAAAGACAGATCCAATTTTTTAGAAGAATTTGAGAGAAAACAGGCAAAAAGTACATGACCTATCTGTGGATTCAGAGGCCTCACCGTCTACGTTTTCCACGCAGACAGAAATTATTTCATTTTAGTTGTTCCGCAAATGCCTATAAATATATGGTCTCATAAAGACAGAAAATATCTCATTAAAAATCTCATAAAGATAGAAAAATATCATCAGAAAAATGTAATTAATAGTACACTCACCTTCGTCACTAGTTGCTTGCTGTTTAACCAAAGTCATTGGAGATCTAGCTGGGGGTTTATTTAGTGGATGACGCCAACTCTTAGATATTTTCTTTCTTTCAACTTCCGCTGACTGAAAAGGAAAAAACACAACTAATTTAGTATGTAATTCTGCAAAGTTAATTTTTATGAACAAAAACATTCTTCTGTAAACAAGCACAGATGTCAATTCTGTAAATACTACCAGTGTACTTGAAGCACCTTTAGTGTACCAAGAAAACATTTGTCTCTAATTCAGAAAATATTCTTTAATTTACAAAGAGCAAGATTTGTCAAACACAAATGGTTTGAGGTATAAGTTACTGCAGCCCTTCCCAAATGACGTAGCATAAATCCTTGTTTGCTCAGGTGACATTTGAGAGGAAGAACAGCCCAAACAATTCTGCAGAACCAAAAGTACAATACAGCCACTAACCGTGGCTGGGAACAGGAGACAGAAATCCACTGACTTCATTTGTGAAAGAGGGCAAAATTCCTCAGGAAGTAAAATAATTATTCAGAGTTAAGATAAGAAATGAAGAGTCTTATCTTGAGATAAGAAATATGCGATTAACATGTTGATTTGGGATATGAGGAAATTCCTTCCTCCCTCAAGCTTCATTATGTACGTTCAGCTTGAAGTTATCCAAGCTTCAAGAACTAAAGCCAAAACAAACTCTAGAAGCTCAGCTTTCACAACTCCAGATTTGACTGCCAGTGGGGGAATCACGAAGTAAACCAGCTGCAGATGGTATCTGGAGGTTCAGGAGAAGAGGAAAGGCAAGCACACTGGGTGTGAACGATAGAATCACAGAATTCCTGTGGACTACAGCATTCTTCTCCTCAATGCCCTGAATCTAACCTAGCAGGTTACACACGTCCTTTGACTGAATTGAGGGTTGAAAATTACTACTATAAAATGGGGAGTAAACTACAAAACAACATCATATTTATTGTGGGAAGTAGAGGGAGGAAGATGCGGTTAAAGCACAGGGTAGGTTTATGATCTAGAAAAAGTTACCAACTAAATAAAAAGCAAAGAAGATCAGACTTTTTAATTGCATCTGTACAACATACTTCTTCACTTAGAAGAGAAGAGAAAGAAAGAGTATGCAATTATACTAGAGAATATCAGTAGCCTCATATATGAATGGCCAAAAGGCACAGAAAGAGATAAATATAATCTCTAATACATGGTGATTAAAACACTGAGATGTTTATAGTGCTCCTTGATACTACAGTGGAAGGGCTGGAGCCAAGATTATTGAACTCACAGCATTGCAAAAAAATCATCAGTGCACAGTTCATGTCTGTGAAAGACCAGTATGATTTTACTTTCACTTCTATAATATATTTCCTGCTAAGTCTGGCAATCTGGCAGTGGATTTCCTGCTCTGTCTCTCTGCCAAACTGGGATTGAACTCACAACTCAAAAAGCTACTGTGACTACCACCGCAGCTTAATTTTTCATTGTTTCCCAAAGTCAAAGCTGCCCACCTTTCATGGCAGAATAGAAAGAGTAAAAAAAGACTTTGAGTTGGTAAGTGCCCCAATAAGAAAACATTATTAAACCTACTATTTAAAAAATTTTAAAATATATTCCTTTTATTAAAGGGATCTTTTCCTTCAAGTGTTTCTTTTAAATGTTTTAGGCCATTTCCAAAATCTAATAGCAAGTTTCAGACTCTGAAATCATACTGTCCATATTATTCTGCTATAACCATGTCTTGAAGATTTAGTTTCTCCAACTTCAATACTACAGTACAGTTTCAACTAAAGCAAGAAGATCCGTAAGATTTCATAAAATATGCGAGATAACGTAATAGAAAGAAAGCAAACTTTGTTTCCACCTAACTTGATGCAAAGATGCTCCTCAGCTTTACTTCATCCACTTCTTTTTATAAGAAGGGCATCAGTCCAAAATTAATTTAACAGTGTGGAAGCACATGGTATGTTCTGTCCTTGGACAGTGAATCTCTCAGAATCAACCATTCTGCTGACATTTTACCAGCATAATGTTCACTCTCCTTAAGACTCAGTCGAAACGGTCATTTTTTGAAACACAGATACATGATACCAAATACAGCGCTCATCTCTAATATTTCAATTTCATGTCAATAGCAATAATTAAAGCTGGTAGCCTTGATCATACAGGCAGGCAGCGAACATGGGAATAGCTTGAGAGTAGTTCCTGACAGTTCAGATTCACAGATATAAAGTGAAATTACTAGATATCTAAAATCAGAGGGAAAATATGTCAACAAGCAAGCTCCAGAAAAATTCTGCTTTTGGATCCAAATTCCCACTCTTGCCTCAACACTTCAAAACATGTTCAAATTATCATCTGATTAAAATCATGCATATTCTAAAGTGCTTTAAAACGGATATCAGGTCTCATTAGAAACATGTTCATTCACATTTCATTAAATCAGGAATATATTACTGTAATGATGTAATTTGCTCCACATACACTGGATGTTTCCATGCCACCTTCTTCATTCTTTCTTATAACGGGCAGTTCTCCATGTTCTAAGCTACTTCCACAGCTTTCTAGGTCGCTGACATCATCCTCTATTAAGACATTTTCCTCTTTATCTGGGTTTTCTGCTTCAGAAGCATGTCCCTCTGATTTACGGTATGGCTCAGTTGAAACAGACTGATTCTGAGATTTCAAACTCTCTTCTTTTCTACAGATACCGGAAGCAGGCATGTGGGCCACAGAATCTTCACATGTAAAGAGAGGATGAATGGAATCTGTTCTGTCCTCATCTTCCATTTTTGTTTTCTCTAGCACAGGAACTGGGCCTGAAGATGAGTCCAAACGGGTGCTTCCTATAGATCAAGATATGCTTCTTTTTCTTAATTTCTATTTCACTCTATCACTTGAAATGACTGAAGGTACCATACAGTATACAATACAGCATATATGCAACTTACACTGAAAATCTGGACAAGCATGTGCAAAATGACTGCCTAACATTATACTTCTTATTNTCCTCAATTAGAAATCATACATAAAAGTATTTCGTAGAAGGACATACACAAATGTGGAGTATAGGTTTGATGGAAGAATAAATTAAATGTAAATGCTTTGAATTTGGAGTGTGAAATACAGTTTTAATCATTTAATTGGTATTTTGTATTCGAATTACAAGAGGTCTTCATGTCATTCAGAATAATCAATATTCATGCAGCTTGTTTACTCTGACAGCCTAAAAGCACTTTAATTAGTTGGAAAAAATTATACAAAAGGTTGGTATATTGAACTTTACATTCTGCATTTATACCTATTATGTCTGGTTGTAAAGTGAAAATAAACAAAGACTAATGGTTTATGATTAGGAAAACACATTTCAAATAGATATCAAGAATATTTTGAAAACAACAGCACCAGTCTAAAAATGAAAAGCAATTAGCAGAATTTTATATTTCAACAATTAATTTATATTTCAGTGATGCTGAAGGGTGAAATTGTGTGAATTTTACTTTATTAAAATTCTTCATCTGCTTGTATGGGATAGACAGAACAATGGGTTCAGAGGTCACCCAAAAAACATGTTCCTGAAGAAATCTATGGCACACACCACAGTGAACTATGATTCAGCAGCACATCCAAGGCATTAAAGAACACAGTATCTGTAAAGTCCCTTCCCATTCTTTATTTACAACAGAGATTTGAACTCGTTTTTCTGAAAAATTCCCTTTTCAGGTCAAATAAATACTTTAAAATTAGTCTGTTGAAGAAATGTAATTAACAAAACTTTGTCCTTTTTGCCCCTTTACAAAACATTTCATTTAAACAGTTTAGGTGATACTACTCTCAGCTCTGAATATTAATTTTGTCATTTTCTCATTCTTACTGAATATCAATCTTCCCTGCATAACTTCATATGTAAGTATTTTAGTATGCTACTTAGTATAATACTATGCTTTAACATCCATTGGTTTGTGGCATTAGTGTATCAACAGCCTACAACTTACATGTGAAACATAATCACTCCTTATCTCACCTGCAACCTTGACATTATCCAATAGATGTTGATCCAGCTGCATTCTACTACTGTTTTCTTCTTCCTCAGAAGGCACTCCTGTGTTTACCAGTCTCACTTTGTTTCCAGGTTCTTCACTGACCTTGAAGACATCTGTAGCTGCTTCAGTCGTTATGATTTCTGCACCTGCTACCATAGCAGATACTCCCTTGTCCTCTGGAGTTTTAAGCTTTTTAGATCGAGATCTGGTGTGCTGGAAGCTGTTACAAGAGATATTGCTGTCAGAGTAGAATGTCTGTCTTGGATAAGATAAAAGATCTACCAATATATGTGTCCCTTTCACCTGCTTAACGTGGTAAAAAACTGATAATATTTCATCTTTTTGTGTTGAGATAATGTTTACAATTTATTAAGCAATAGATTAACAATTGATTGGATTTAACCTTCTAATCTTTTACAGCCATTCTACAGCAGTTATTAAACTGTAAAAGTAAAATAACCTTAAGTAACTATTACTTTACTAATATCCAAACTACCTTTTTAATGAATCATTCTTTTGAACCTGAAAGATAATAATGCTTATAAAAGTAATGAAGACAAAACATTCTCAGTTGCACAAAATCAGGTAGTATTTCCAAACCCCAATACTAAAAAAAACCTGGTCTGAATACCCTTGTAAAATTAGATCTGTTTAGATATCTTATCTTATGCATTTTAACACAAACAACAAGCATCTGAAAGAAGGAAAAATTCTGGTCGCCAAATATTTTGAATGGCTGCAGTATCAAGCAATACATTTCATAATGCTGTGTAAAAAAAAGAAAGTTGAAATTAAATCTTCAGCATAAGTTTTTGCACCCTCAGAAGTAGATGGGAAAGGGCAGCCTCTGTGAGATGCTCATTTGTAATTTATGTGCTCGGGAAAAAAGTAACAGGAGACTGATCCAGTTTCAAGTTCAACTATGTGACATGGGAGGAGATTTTTATGTGCTTCAACACACATCAGGTTTCAAAACTCATAACACACTAGTGATAAAAGCCCAACCACATCAGGTAAACCAGCAGTTTTGCAAAGGTGTTGCATCTGAGACTAGAAGCAACTCCAGAAAAGCATTTTTCTACCCCTTACATTTTATCCTATGTCCACCAATGTGTATCTTTCAACACTCTCTCTATACAATAGTAATTTCCAGAAAAATTGCCAAAGTAGGAGGCACCCACCAGTTCACACTGTAATATAACATCAAGTATTATTACTGTTTACACGCAGTCATTAGATGTCCTATTGTAGTGAAGTATTTCAGCCATAAATGTCGGAGTTAAGCTTTCCCTGTCACTATATTCACAATGATTTCCATAGATGGTATTTCTATTTTCACCCTGCTGGAACTTGTATTACTCCTATAATCAAAATGATGACAATTTCAATCGACACATTACACTAGAAATGAAGCTGAATAAACATTTTATCCTCTCTTTGAAATACGCACTGTTACATGCCTGAATAAAAGCAAACTCAAGAATTAAACAGCACTGGAATTGCGTTATTAGCTTAGATGTGCACAATTAGCCCAAGTGTTCCTATGATAAAACTTTCAACGCAATTGTTATAAAGCGTTTGCTTTTAGTTAGAACTAGCTACCTGTAACGGTACTACCAAATGAATCACTGCTGGTCCAAGCGTGAACTTGCAGTTACGCTTTACAACACATAAAGTGAAACTTACTACAGGGCAAAATGGCATTCAAGTAGCTAAACAACAGAATTACTCTCTCTCTGTGTCCAGATTAATAATATAGATATTATACATACACTAACAAATTGGCTGTCCAGCTGCTTCACTGGCTGTCTGCAAGAACTGATTCTACCCCACAAACTATTCTTACCCAGAACAAACCCAATGTAGTATTTCTCAACTATAAAGTTCCACTATGGTGGCAGTTGGTCCTCTTCTTTCCAGGCTGGTTTTCCTACCATTTTCCTGAAGAAATACATTAGCTTACAAACCAAATGAGGAAATTCAGCTTAAGAGCAAGCTTAAAAAGTAAATATATTGTAAAATGATTTGGAGGATAAAGGTCTTTAAAAATTCAGTATTATCTTTACACCAGCAAACAGCACTCCACAGTAAGAAGATACCAACAAAACTGTCCACCCTAGGCTAGAAATTAAATAGATTTTTATAAGATAGTGAAGAAGAAAATCCATAAGGATAAGTTAAGACAGGAAAGCATTAGTATACAAAAATTGATTGTGCAACGCAATCAAAAAATATGCTACACACCAAGAAAATAGATCCAGGTATGAAACCGCTTTAACAGGTCACTGCAGCTATCAAAGCTTAGACAAGTTGAGAAACTTTTTTCTACTAATTTTCTTAGTGGTGTCAGCACCAACAACTGAGATTTAGGCCTCTCTTACGCCAAATCATGATCCATGATTTGACCTGCAGGTCTATGACAGTGTGTCAAATAGGCAGTTATACCTCCTTGGAGCTAGATGGCAGTGAGGGCCAAGACTAGTCCTAGAGACCACACAGCTGTTGGTGTTCTGCCTCAGATTGGTGATAAGCTTCTCCAATTTAACCTTTACCTCTACTCTTAGGAGACTTCTCCCTTGCCTTTTGGTTGCAGATGTCACTAGAAACAATGGCAATCATCCATATCTTGAAAATTTTGATGGAATAATGTCTACTTAGGAAAGATTCTAAGTACCACACTGGAATGGATTTTGATGCTCTCCATACTCATTAACTTCAGCTATACACATAACTAGTAAGTTGAATTAATTTTTCACACTCACTCTGAAAAAAAAAGACTTGCTTTTCCTCAAGTCCATCTTAATACAGAAAACAGAAAAACAAACGTCATCTAAAGTAAAGTAATTCAAATAAAACATCAGAGAAAGCGGGAAAAAAAAGAAACAGGAAGGAAACAAACATCGTATTGATGACAATTAGGTGGAGGATAAAGAAACATAAATACCACTTGGGAACGTTCTTTATTTTATTTTTTCTCTGTAGCCAGGTCTTTACTTCAGGTGTTGATTCAGGAGTTGGTTTTGTATGATCAATGGTGTATAAATCCTTCCCTTGTTTCCACAGCTGGTATCTGTCTGGTTGAAACTTCCTCACAAAGATGTCCATGGATATTGTCACCATGTCTTTCCTACAAGTGCACTGTAAGAAAAGAGGGGAATTTACAAGAGGTAAGTAACGGAATATGCTGCAGTTTGCGGCAAAGAAAGTTCAAAATAAAAATCCCACATGTGAAAACCACCTCTACTTTAATCAAAATTTTCCTTTTTCCCTATTCCTCACTTCTTTGGTGGGTAAGGATCGTCCAAGAGAAGATACTACCTGAACACTAGGATTCCACAGAGGTACTTACACTCCTACAGGTGGCACAGTTTAAGGTTGAGACTAAAAAGAAACTATAGCATTTCTTTTTGCTCTATTAGCTGTTCTTGATAGTTTTAAACAAGAAACCATGTTGAATCCAGAGACTGCATCTATCTTTAGTGGCATCACAGCATTCTTTTTAAAAATAACTAATGTGGTATCCACCTGACCCAAAGGTCTTTACAAGCATATACAGTCCTAGGTTTTAATTCTTCAAAACAAGATGCATACGAGTATCATATCAAGTTACATTTTTGCTCAGGTTTTTCTACAAAGAGGAAGAAACAAGTAAGAGAGGGGACTACTATGTTTAAGGTCTAGAGGACTGTGTTTTGAATATGTAATCTGACTTTCTGTGCAATGCTGGCCCTAAAATCTCACACAGTACTCTCCTGATCAACTTTGCTCTAGTTCCTGATTTTAGTCCCCCAAAGAATTTTTGGATTGTTTTTCTTTACAAATTATCCATACAAGGAGACAAGGACAGGGAGATCGCTGACCAGTTACCATCACAGACTCAACTTCAAGAAATTAAATTAATTTACTGCCAATTAGTAACAGATTAGGATAGTGAGAAATAAGAACAAAACTAAAAACAGCTTCCCTCACCCTCCTTTTTCCCAGACTCAACTTCACTCCCGACTCTGGTGTCTGCAGGGCTGTTTCTCTCACATTTTCCTCACTCCTCTGTATCAAAGCAGCTGCACAGTGGTTTTTACTCTTTCTTAAATATGCTATCACACAGGTGCCACCAGAGTCTCCAACAGGCTCAGCTTTCGGCAGGGGCAGGTTCATTATGGAGCCAGCTGGGCCTGGCTTTGTCCAACATGGGGGGGGGTCCCTTCTCACAGAAGCCAGTGCTGCAGCTGCCATCCAGTGCCAAAACCTTGCCATGTAAACCCAGTGCAACTATCCACGTTAAAAGCAAATTGACTGGCTAAAACATATAGTCCCAAATGGAAAAACTTTTAAAGAACTTGGTGTTATAGCTAAATGACTCTGTGAAACTGCAAAACTGAGACAGTATTTTCTTTCAGGTAAGCAGAGATACATAAAAAAACCCCTTGTAAATGCATGGCCTGGCTTTCTGGTTTGCTACAGCTAATTTTATGGCTCCTTTTAAACGAGGAGGGTGTTTAATCATAGAAAAGTTGAAATACACAATGGACTGAATGCAAGTTTTGTACTAGCTATCTTTCTGCGTGCTGGATGCAATTTTTTTTTTCTGCTATTTCCACACATCTTTTCTAGTGCACCCTTCTTAATCTTGAAAATCGTAAGATACATAATGAAAAGAAGGAATCAGAGATGTATTAAAAATGCTTGCTTTCCTTTCAATATGTCAACATCAATATGCTGTATATTCACAACACTGCCCTCTAATGGGAGATGGAATGGAAAGAAGAAAAAAATAATTCAAACCAGAAACTGTAACTTTATGCAGCAGTCTTTAATGACAGTTTTTACCCAAAATATTATTAGAATTTTCCTTTTTCAAACAACATGTATATACGTACATACACACATTCTATAAAAGATTTAACCTTATTTGAAATCATGTGTCTCATTCACAGAGTTCTTGATCAGATACTATGAACAGTAACAGTAAAGGAATTAAGACACTTCTGCATACCAGAAAAGTGCATAGTTGGTCCGCTGTAATATTTTTAACTTTTTAAAATTAAATTTGTAACATAAAGACAACCAACACTGGATTTTCTCACCATTTACACAGAAAAATCTTTTCATATTCATGAATGCTGCTACCTGCTGCTACACAGCAATTAGAAATGGTTGTTAAAGCAAAAAAATTTAGAGGACTTCTGGTTTTGCTGTTAGACACCAAGACTTCTAGTGGTTCGCAAGAAAATAATTATTTAATTCAGCATTGAACTATCAAATAAGAAAATACATCAAGAAATAAAATATTTTCTATGATGGAATCACAATAATATATAAAAAGACTGAACATAAATAATGTCTAAATGAGGCATAGAATTTCTGTCTTTCAGTGATCTTTGATCAGTTTGCACTACATTTTAGTAACACTACTGCAAATGATTCAGACAGGTATCAGAAATATCACAGAATTTTTAGATGTTTTAAAACTTTTAAAAACATACACTTCTGAGTAAAAAGTAATGAAGAAACATCATGCTCAATAGTATGTATTACTGCTTGCCTGAAAATATGGAAGACAAGCTGCTAGGTACTACAGGGTGGATTTGGAAGGATATTTGGAAGTATCGTATCAGACAATGACAGCAGATATGTTCTGAAAACCATTTCTACTCTTGTTCTCTAAAATGAGCCAAGAAAAAAAATAATCTCTTGTCTTAATATATAATCTAGAGGATTTTTTGTTCTTATTGGTTGTGGTGGCAATGCTTTTTAATGTTTTTTCTTCACTTCCCATTTGACTGACTTATAGCTGACAGTCAGATGGCTTCCTGCTCCCAAGACAAAAAAAGTGACTGAAAGATTCTCTCTAAAGAAAAACTAAACGTCATTCTGTTGAAGAACACTCTAGAGACAAACCAAAAGTGACACACCAGCGCCTACTAAAATACAGTAATACTTTCATGGATCACATTATTTTTAGTATTTTTAAATATTTTTAATATTTCTTAATATTTTACAAATATGTTTGAAACTAAATTGAAAAATTACTATGTAAAATACAGCTGATGTTGCCATAAACATCGCAACCTTTGCATTGATAAGAATTATTTTCTATATGCAGTAGAATTAGACTGATATATATTCTTAACCAAAGATTAGTATGACAATCAGAATACATAAGGGAACAGAACTCTCACAATTTTTTCATATTACTACTAACATCATCAATGTCACCATTACTATTATTATTTATCCTATCATAAAGATACAGCTTGGTGGTAAGCAATTCAAATAACATTTATTAGAACCTGCAAACATTTATAGCAATGAACTGGAAGTTGAGGAAGAACTTCTTTACTGTGAGAGTGACAGAGCCCTGGCACAGGCTGCCTAGGGAGGCTGTGGAGTCTCCTTCTCTGGAGATACTCAAAACCCGCCTGGACCCATTCCTGCACAACCTGCTCTAGGGGCACCTGCTTCAGCAGGGGGGTTGGACTGGATGGTCTCCACAGGGCCCTTCCAACCCCTACCATTCTGGGATTCTGTGTGATTCTTTGGAAGAAAAATGTTTCAGCAACTTTAACTAATTGGTATAACTAAGTGCGAGATATGTTTGCAATACCAGAAAATTACCTAGGGGAGACATACTCAGCCAAAAGCATTTTTTAAAATACTTGCTATATGTGAAAGGAAAAAAGAACAATTATTTTGTATTTTTAAAAAAAGTTAAATTCTTCCCATTTTGGACTCTGACTCAGGAAAATTTAAAGGAATACAAAAAGCTTCTAGACTTATGCATAGTAAAGTTAGACACATACTTAAGCACACTTTAAAATAGAAACATTTTTCTCCTATTTGCTCTCACTGACGTAATTGTAGAATTCATGTTTGATCAGCAGCATTATTGACCCACTAACACCTCTGCTAGTACCTAAGGACAGCTCTTGAAAAACATGTTACATCATTAAGAATCAAGTACATGTCTTAAGGGTCTTTCTAATACTCCATCATTAATATTAACCTCTTTCATCAAACAGGATCACTGGATTTTTAAAACTAACATAAAAATATCCACTCCCTAGAGAGTATCATACTTTGCTGCAACAGAAAGCAAATAGACGATTCATCTTATTATTTGACTAGCAGAAGGGGAAGAGTATTTTTTAGTACCATAGTTCTAAGCACAGAAATGGATATCCAGAGTCAAGCCTTTGTGATCTGCATTTTTCTTTTAGTTCAATGAAGTATACCTGGTGACATACCTTCTAAGATGTGAAATTATGTCTTTACTCACAAAAATATCTTCTCAACCTAAACATAAGTTGTTATAGTACAGTGTTCCAGATATTTTAAGCTTAATTTGTAAAATATTACAGGATTTTGGACATTTTGCACACGGTATTGGATTTTGTTAATTAACATGTGACTTTCATTATATTGGAAATCTACTTTAGTTAAAATTCTTCCAAAGAATTTATAGAAGAATAGTAGTACTTCGTTAGGCTAAATTCTTGTCCTTCCTTTACATAATCATTTCAGAAAAAGAGGCACCTAGTTCATGTTGCAACAGTACAGTGTAGGTAAAATCTTTTTCTATACACCTGTGGAACAGCATATGAGAGAATAACAGTCAAGAGAAACCATGAAAAGTTCTCTTCTTCATAAAAAGAGAACGTATTTTTACAAAACATATAACAAACCAACCAATTAGCAGAATGAGGCAAGTATTAGGCTGGTAACCTTCTTTATATGCTGTTTAAGTTCCAATCCACAAAGCATAGTCTAAAAATGGTTAGTCACTGATACACATTCCTAACGGCTTATAATGGTTAAAGCTTTCTTCATGGTACAGTGGCAATGATGTATTTATTGGAGAGACATTTAAAATAATTTAAATTCTTCATACCATCTTAACTTCAACTGCACTTAGGAAGATTTCACCCACTACATTCCATTCTTCTTGCAATACTTTAAATGAATCACGTTCAAACAATGTAAAAAATGCATTTTCATAAACAATATTCTAAAGGTGCTGCAACTGGTACTGCTTCCTGTGGACTACCGGTAGAAGTGCTTGATAGGTACTATTTGTTAGGAGGATAGGATTTAATAAATCCTGGTAACAATAACTGTTCTCTGCTATGGAATTAGGTAGTGGTGTATTTTCACACTGACCTTCTGGCAACTTGTAGGAAGTGTTGCAGAAACCTTTGATATCAGTTAGGCAACTGTGCAGGCTTCAATAAAGTGAGCCTTCCTTTGGTAAGTTATAGAGAGTACACTCACTTTTCCCTGACACATACAGTCACAGGCAACAAAAAAAAAAATTCAAAACGCTTTTTTAAGGTTCTTTTTATACACGTTCCATGATGTTTGGGGTAAATAACAGAACAAAACATTTTAAATAAATTCATTATTTGTATTCATATATACATAAGTAAATACTCTGCAATATTTTAAAAAGTCCATTATTTAAATAGTGCATTATAAAATACGTGGATCTTTTCTTGATTCCTACTTCCAAATTATTTTACACTTACACATAAAGCCATCTACACATTCTTACACAAAAAAAGACTCAATCTATATTACGTAGAACTGATGCCATCAGCATCAGATGCCATTGCAAAAATGTGTCTGTTTCCTCCAATTCCTTTGAAACACAGGCAACAGAAACAGTGTGACAGGACATAGTTGAAAGAAGTCCATCTTTTCTTAAATGTTCCACCTTTCAGTCCTGCTTTCTCTTTATCTCATCTGCCTGTCATGCCTTTTTGATTATACTCTTTCTTCGTTTATGCGACCCAGAAACCACTGAATTAAGTACAAGTTAGGCATGGAGATAAGAAAACTGGTGACATTCAAAACGGAAGCTAGGCATCAGTCTATGACCAAGGAACTTCCTGAAGACACATAAAGATGAGGACAGAAAGAAATTTCTATGCACAGGAGGAAAAAAGAAGGGGCTTTACATCCCTTCGGTAATTTTACAGGTCTTCTTGAACTCCAAGAAGGTAGATTTAGATTAGACATTAGGAAGAAACTCTTCATGATAAGGGTGATGAGACACTGAAAGAGGTTGCCCAGAGAAGTTGTGGATGCCCCCTCCCTGGAAGTGTTCAGGGCCAGGTTGGATGGGGCTTTGAGCAACTTGGTCTAGTGGTGGATGACAGGGGGGTTGGAATTAGATGATCTTCAAGGCCCCTTCCAACCCAAATGATTCTATGATTCTATGAATTCACAAATGCCCCAAGTACAGCAATTCCAAACAACTACATACATCCTTAGCTCATCAATTACAGTGAAAGGATAGCTGTAACATACCACAGATTAGAAGTCAGTATAACAGGAAGCTTAATAAGGAAATGTTCTTTCTCTATAACCAATAAACTAAAAAGAAAACTGATAGGTTATCAATTTAAAGATTGCATTCCTGCATACCAGCTTGGAAAAAACTCAAACTAGAATTCCATATATTGCAGATTAAAGGGGATTCCGTGAAGACAGACACAGATATACACCTGTTATGAGTAGACATGCTGAAGAATATGAACTTTTTCTGTTATTTTGAAGAGTTGTTTATTGGCTAAAATAAACTGTTACCTCCATTGGGTTATTTAAGACCATTTTAATATAACTGTGTATCACTACTAATGTTGCTAGTTATTCCAGCAAGTCAAATTATCATGTGGACTTTTAGAAGTATTTTTTATATTCAGGTTCCGATTTAACAATAATTGAATATTCAGGGTAATATAACCAATTAGTATAGACACATTTTTTAACACAACAATTCAAATTTTACAGACTTACAAACCTCGGTGCCACTATTAAAAGTAATGGTTGCATTTACTCATGGTAATGCTCACAAACAGATCACGTTGAAAACTAAATACTATTAGGACTCATCTAAAGCCTTAAAACTGTCGAGCATTCCTCAATGTTGCTTCTGAAGTGCAGCAAATGGAGTAGTGACTTGCTCTTACATTAATAAAATAATAAATTACTTTTTAAAGTTCAGAAAATATTTTTTCTAAACATTTTGAAGACGTTCTAAAATGTCATGACACATTTTTCACAGGTTTCACATTTTAGTATCTAGAACATTGTATTAAGGGATGTTGAAAACAGCAAATGAATGTTATCAATGGTACATCACAGCACATGATGACTTCTGCCTGGGGGAAGGAGAAGAAAGCAATGAAATTCCAATCAGAGGGAAAAGCTGTGGCCAAGTCTCATGTGAAGCATGTAAACCACTATCGTATTTATTAAGTTTCTCTAAGGTATATGATAAAGTCTTGCAAAAGCTGGGCTCAGTTTTTCAAGGCTTAGATGCCCAAAATTCATCACTGATGTACATCTTGTAGCTTCTGTAAATGCTGAGTCAAATAGCAAGCTGAGTCAACTAGTTTTGTTTATATATCAATAACCTCACTGCTCCAATTGATTAATGTTATTCTTAACTGAGAATAATAATTCACAGTGGGTAAGAACTACAAAAACTAAAACCTAAACATTTATTCTAGCCTGTCAACCTATTGGATCATTTTTTGGCCAATATG
Organism: Steatornis caripensis; assembly: GCA_013398225.1. Classification (NCBI taxonomy): domain Eukaryota; kingdom Metazoa; phylum Chordata; class Aves; order Caprimulgiformes; family Steatornithidae; genus Steatornis; species Steatornis caripensis. Next base: position 202,194 of record VZSC01011117.1, read on the forward strand.
ACTGTTAAATCTAGTTTGTGTCTCCCAAAGACACTTCATTTGTACTCTTGCTCAGCAAAGCAGAACAACATTTAGAAAACCTACACACTTTCCAACAGATAATGAAAAAATCAGTCGTTCTATACACCTTCATTCCAGGAATTTTAGAATGCTTTACAAATATTAATGTGTCTTCCTGATAACAGAGAAGAAGAAACCAAACCACAGAAAGGCTTGTTTGTCAAGGTCACAAAGCAAGTCACAGAGAGAACTGAGAAGAATATATTTGATTTTCACTTCCACGCTGTAGATGTTAGATCTAACATCTACAGATGTTAGATCTTATTTCTAAACTGAACAGAGGAAAAGAGAATGATTTTTCCAGTTCTTAAAATAGGTTTTATCCTCCCAAAGCTCTCCTACTATTCTAATTCTATTACAGAAAGGGGAAAAAAAAAGGTAGAAAAATATTAGTCAAAAAATAATTATATTGTCTTACCATGTATTTTAAAAGGTAATAAACTCCAGAAATTTCAAATAATCTGCAACTATCTATTTATGTAGCTTACCCCTTAACAAAAAACAGAAAGGAAAGAAACTGTAGTTATGCAATGTTCAACCACTATTTAAATGAAACTAAGTAAGCAATGGAGCATTGTGGTACTAAAAAAACCCTCAAACTAACATACAAAACCAAAGCAAAAACAAAAAGAACAAAACCCACACCTCCTACCCTCAAAAAATAAAAAGGCATCTTGTCAGAAACAATGAAAAGAAAAAGCACCCAATTAGAACAAACTTCAAAACTAAGATTTTCTGTCCCTGTTAAGTAAACCATGTGGCTGAGAACAATGCTGTGTATTAAGAACAGAGACTTTGAGACACATGTTGTCTAGGTTTGGGAAGGTAGGAGAGGATGAGATAGTAGGAGAAAATGTCAGTAAGACAGAAACTGCAGAATCCTCTCTGACTTTTTCCTTTAATAAATAAAAGCTGTATGGAAAATCAATCAAAAGTTTTCTTGTTCAATGACACAGTCTTGCTATATGCCATCTTGCAGGCCTACGAACAAAACCCCTCAAATGTTCCTATCAGGGTACTGAAGTGGCAAGTTTAGCACAAAAACAGTAACAACACTAAAAGAATGAAATCTACTCACAACCCAACTCTTATGATCACTATCTTGGAACGCTGGGCTCAACTATTAAAATTACTCAAATATATAACTTGCAAAAATATGAATCAAAAGAGTGGAACCAGAGCAATGTGTACTTCATCTGCTGCAAAGAGGAAAGAGTAGCTGAACCAAAAGAAAATTCATTTCATGAAGTATGCATTTAAAATAGGGTGAAACTACCCCTAGACATTTTTGGAAGAAATTGAGTATGTTTCTGTTGACTAAGGCTCTCACACAAAAAAAATAGACTCACTGATGCACAGCAAAGCCCCTTCTAGCAAGCACCAGGTTATCAACAAATACATCATTGTCACTGAAGATCCTAGAGAAACATCTGCCAATAGTCATGGAAAATTGAACCCATTCCTAGAAAATGTGAGTTTCCAGCTAACAAATATCATAGACAAACAGAAAGGCTCAGTGTAAACAGAGACTGTATTCCATTTAAACTCTTAATAAAAAAAATTACAGACCATTTAAAGCAACGGAATTTCCTTCCACTCAAGTGAAGAAAAAAAAGAAGGAGCAATGATATTGACAATGCAGACCTTTCTGGCTTATGGTTTCTAAAAGAATGATAATCAAATGAAGGACTTGACAGAAGATGATTGCCAACATTCCTCTTGCCTCAGATAATTTACCATGCCCTAGAGTTGGAAAAATAAACATTACTTCACTATTCACTGAAATGGTTATATCGCTGCAGTGATCACAGTTCCTATGCTGAAAACTATTGATATAAGGCAGGAACTTTCCTGAAAAATATCTAACAATTCCATTCTAGTGGTAGTCACGCTTTTCAGAGAACAGTAAAAAAACCCATCCTAACTGCAGCTGTATCAGATATATATCTATTTAATTTGTTTATATGTTTATCAGCCTATAAAAGAGAATGAGAATTGGAACAAACTACACATTACCGTGTTGCAGTAGGTAAGAATGAGTATGAAGCTAGTATACAAAGCTAAGTGCGGAACATGCACACCCATTATTAGGTAAGAAATTGAAAACTATTTACTAAGGTACCAGAATTAGTTGCCATGTCTTTGGTTCAATACATTTTATTAAACTGGTCTATAACAGGACTGCTCTCAATCCATTATCTCTTTGGTCTTACAAAAGCCTAGCGTAGCTAATATCTCCAAGTATCACTATTACTTGGAATAAAAGCATTGACTTGCCAATAGCCTATTCAGAAGTAGGCTAGATGGTCACATTATTCATCCAAGAAATCCCTGGTAGCATCGAAGACCACACAGACAACAAAAAATACACACATTTGAAAAAAACAATTTTTCTGATTTTACTCTGAGATTCACTTTGTGATACATTAGATAGGACTGTGTTTTGCTGCCCAGGAAATACAGAATGAAAAAAGTTTGGTATTGCAGAGCATTATTACCATACAGTACTGGACACTAAATGAACTTTAGAACCAAAACCTGTACAGCTATGTAAAAGAACAGCCACATACATCCACGGTCTTTCTCCCACACTCACACATCCACACAAGATTCTCCAGCCATCATCTGAAGCTGGGAAGGCAGTATGACCAGAGATCTGTGTGGCTGCAAAGCATAAAAGTATCATCACTTTCTTGGCTAGGTGACTGCAATATTAACCTGTTTATATCAACTTACACCACACACCACCACAACTCTTTAGCATTAGGAGGTTGTGAAGAAGTGTGCTCAAAACAGTTTTGTCTTCATGAGTAAGCAGTTATGGATGACTCTTCACAACCCAAGTGTGCTTAAACTAAAACCTATTTACTATGCTTTGCTACTTCTAAATCCACATATAATTAAACATGTGTGCTAACTGGAAAACTTTTAAAACACTTTTCTAATATGAGTAGAGCAAAAGGCTGTGTAAGTGAAGATGGAAGGCTCACAAACTTCTCTAGCTAGGGTTATGACACAGCAAGAGGAGATTGCCAAAAATGTTACCAAACGCTGCTCATTGGTAGCAAATGGATTCAAAAGGCATCACACTGTTATGATGACTTCGCTCTTATCAGATTGTATGCTTAGTTTAGTTTTTTTCCTTTTCCTTCTTTTATTAAACAGAATGCCATAAAGAATATGTGTCATTTTATCATTATTAATTTTGTGTGGCTGCAGAAGATAAAAGGAACATTAAAAGATCTATATGCCTTCTTTCAATAATTACTATCTAAATTAATCAAAATTGCCATCAGCCAATTGTTCCTTATGTTTTGACAAAGGATCAGGATTCTGCCTGTGAGAGAGTGACAATATGATGTGCTGCTTATTGAATTTTTCTGCCAAATAGGAGATATTTTCCCACAATGCTGCAGGGAGATAAAGAATTTCTGTAGTCATAAAGTCTAATATAAAACAACGAAGCTTGTATAGGCAAAACAAAAATATGGCTAGCTTCCTGTGTATTGGGCTCAAAATTTAGGATAAATAGTTCATTAAGAGTAGCTGTTTGATGTTTTCAAGACAATCAGGTAATCAGATTTATCTCTTCATAATCAGCTCATCTAGGATATTAAATGTGAATATTTTAAACGAAGGACTTTGAGCATAAAAACGTAAATATTGCATTTCTGATGCTGTCATACCCTTCAGAATATTTGGTTTAATCAGACAGATACAAGACTTTATGTATGGAGTTAACATTACTGTGGTTCTTAATTACAAACCACAAAATTTATTCTTACTGATTTTTTGTTCATTTTTAAAAATACAAGTATTCCACCTGAAATAAATAAAACTGCTATTGAAATGTAAAGGCTTTAACTTCCTAAAAACATCTTGTTTGCATTTCATCCAAAATAATATTGTGTTACATGCCTTTCCCTCTGAGAAGCCTTTACAGGAGGTTCATATTTGGCAGAGAGAAGATTGGTGAGATGGAAATGGACCTGTATGATATCTTCATTGCTTTTTAAACTGTGAAAAAGTCTATTAAACAGATAAAACATGTCCGAAGAGTAAAAGAGATTTCTTCATCAACTCTGTATTAACTTCCAACAGTCTCACACATTTCTATGAGATGTTCTATCCCCACTTGCAGCTAGTCCGAAATCTATCCTAAAAAAAGTTGGTATCAGTTCCATAGGTTGGCAGGCAAGGAAGCCCAATTTAAGACAGTTCAACTTCATTCTGACCAAATGTATTTCTGGTTTCAAAAAAAGCACATCTGAGGTGCTGGAGCGTGTCCAATGAAGGGCAACGAAGCTGATGAAGGGTCTACTAAGTCCTGTGAGGAGAGGCTGATGAAACTGGGGTTGTTTAGCCTGGAAAAAATGAGACTGAAGGGAGATGTTATTGCTCTTTACACCTATCTGAAAGAGGCTGTAGTGAGGAGGGTGTAAGTCTTTTCTCCCAAGTCACAAGCAACAGGACAAAAGGAAACGGCCACAAGTTGCTCCAGGAGAGGTTTAGATTGGATAGTAGAAAAAATTTCTTCACCTGAAGGGTTATCAAGCATTGGAACAGGCTGCCCACGGAAGTGGTTGAGTCACCACCCCTGGAGGTATTTAAAAGACGTGTAGATGTGGTGCTTAGCGACATGGTTTAGTGGTGGACTTGGCAGTGTTAGGTTAAGGGTTGGACTTGATGATCTTAAAGACCTTTTCCAATCAAAATGATTCTACAATTCTATGATTCCATACAGAAACACTAAAACCAAGGCTATAATATAGATGTGTAAAAGGAAATCGCTATAAGCAGCACTTTTATTTATGCCTCAAAAAATGCCTTCCTATTGTGACCTGTTAACTGACAAGAACAAAACCCACGTAAATATGTTCCACATTGATAAACATGTTCTTCAGGAAAAAAAAGGAAAAAAAACGACAAAAATGTGACCAGCAGTAGCTTTCCATTAAGAAATGCAAAAGCTATTTTTTCTGGCTGTTTGACACAATAAACTTAAATGGGAAATCTAGGTTTAAATAATAGTATTGACTATTCCAATCCTACATTAAATACATTTTATAGATTCAGTATTGCAAAACTGAAATACTGTGATTAAATCAAGCCCTACTCTGACACACTTGCACTAAAAAACTGTTTTCTCTCTTAGTAATCAGAGTTAAACTATTTCTGTCAGAGAACTACCTTAATGTAGTACCCAACTTAAACCAGAAGAATCAGAATTTGTTACCCATTTCCATAATTTTTAATAGATGTTTTCCTTGCTTGCTGTGTATCTAAAAAGCTACCAATATTTCAATTAAGAAAATAATAGCTTACATTCTCTAATAGCTGTAGTTAAGAATCCCAACCCTACAAACGGAATCTAGTTCCATTTCAATGCAGTATCCAAATTTCTAAGTATTTCCATTCCAGTTTGAAGAACTGGTGATGGAGGTGAACTCCTGAGTTGTAAAGCCTAAAATAGAAGACCTACGATCTTGATGTTTAGTCATGTTCATTCAAAAATACAGTGATACTTCCTTGCAGACCTTCATAAGTTTAGGTAATACAACTCTATGTTCTGATTTGCAGTAGCTTTCTCTCTTAAGTTCAGATCTGGCATTCTAACATAAATACACTCATATGGCTCTCAAAGAATCATCACTCCCATTTGATTCAGGCAACAGCTGTAATTTGGTTAACAAGGTTTTTTTGAAGAGTAAAGACTGATTTTAAATTACATATTGTGATGGCAGGACCAACAGTAGAAGAAATTAAACTATGCAGAAAATAGATTAGAATATGTAAACATCTTCAATAAAGTATGGAAATGACCACAGAATTTTTATTTTTCTCTTCATGTTTTTTCCTTATTCCCTGTTAGACATATGTAAGTGCTTTAAGTCCAAATTCTAGAAAACAGTACTTAAAAGTTTTGTGTTCAGCATGGTCTCTGAATACTTAATAGGGTTATTTTTTATTTATATTGCATGTGATAAGACCAAATTAGATCATTAAATTTTAACATTGCATGGAGGAATGATAATGGCTTTCTGATGATGTCAGAATAGTTTTGCACTTACTTTTCCGGTGTGATCAGCATCTTATTTTATTGTGCAGATGTCACTCTACCAAATTATTATCAGATTGTTCCATCTTTGAGTAGATAATTCTATGCCATATGTTTGTGTAGGAATTAAGATTCTTGCACTGGAACATACCATATTGTGCACTCTCACTAAAATTCAGTTAAAGAATTAATGCTTAATAGACACATGCAGCAAATACTAAACTTGCTGCTGGGAAGGACGTGACAAAAAAAGGGGAACATTACTTGATTTTCTTTTCAACTCTAACCAATTCTATTGGACAAGAACTAGTAATTTAAACTCAAGGCTTGTACAATCACAAAATCACAACCGGCAAGATAGAGGGACTGTGAATGATATTCTTTGACAGGTTGTCTCCAAGCTTATCTATCATCTGAGAAAATGCAAAGTTTCTTCAGCTTCTGTTGACTTCAATGGCTTGCAGAACCAGAAGCTTTGTGAATATAGGTAGCTTAAAGGGAAAGTAAAACTGCCTTCAAGAGAAACACAAACAGAAGAAAATTTATGTTAAAAGTAATTATAAATAAAGATTGCAACTGGGTGAGAAACATTGGGGTTTTAATCCAAATTCATCACAAGCATATATGAAATGTTTCTGTTACAAGAAAAAACAGTAGCAAGAGGACCTTTCTAAAACGAAATGCAAGTCTTCTTAAAATTGTTCTTCTGTGAAACGTTTACTCACCAAATACCACATTTTCTACCCTGTATACTCGAAAAAGGCAAGAGTACTTCCAACTTTTTCACTATTGCATATAAACAAATACAGAAGGAATCGCAGTGGATTTATTGCTTGCTATGTCATCTTTTTCAACGATAACATTCTTAAGCAAGGTCTCAACGGCAGTAAACAGAACTGCTAAAAAGCTCTACCAAGAGTTCACGTTCTTCATACAGTATCAAGTGGAAGGAAACAAACCACCTAACATCAGGCCTGCAATTACCACAGAAATTTCCACAACTAACCTGTTTTGCTAGGTACCTACCAAATGAGGTCTGGATCAGGAGGATTACTTCCTTCTAATGTTTACTTCTTTCAGGCCAATTATAGGCAAAATTGGAAAAATACAGGAAAAACGATACTAAGCAGTATACTTTAAGTACTAAAAAACATCTATTTTAAGACACACTAGTTACTTTTCCTATTTTTTAAGGACAGCTTTTAAGCAGGTTGAAATTTTATTACTGTGTCATTTCTGAAAAAAAAAAAAAAAAAAACCTAATTCATTCCTGTCATACACTTTTGCAGTTCTAGTTCTTGTACATAGAATTGCACCTATGCCACATGTCTTTTTCCCTACTTGACCTACCAGGTTGCCCACTCTAATACAAAAGAACAGAAAAAGTATTTTGTTATGTCTTTCTAAACTGTTTTTACAGGAGTCCAATCTGGAACGCCATTTCCACCAGACATAAAAATTTCATTGTATACTAGCCTAAATATATTCATAGGTTTGCCTGTGTGATTTATTCATACTTGTACTGGGGTGAACACTTTCATACTTGCAACGACAATGTTTCCAAACCCACCAGGTCTGTAACAGAACAAGAGGATTTGGTTAGCCACAACTCAAGTACCGTTTGGTGTCCTGGATCCATTCAACAGCCACAGAAATTATGCCTGTAGGTAGAAACAACCAGAAAGCTAAAATGCAGTTATACATAAAATTGTAGCTTGCTTCTCAAACCCACTTCTGTGCCTGTGCTATCTATTCAACTCTGCTCTAGTCAACAAACCAAGTTTTTTCAATTTGCTCTCCAATGAGAATCCTCCCTTTTCAACAAGTTTCTGAATTAACTTTTCTTGAACGTAAATGATCAGAATCGTGCAGTCTTTCAGATGAGTTTTACTACCATCTTCTACAAAAACCACCACTACAAAACACAAAAAAAAGTTGCTACTGATACTATCTACAACTGCATTTCTTTCATTCAACAACATCCTGTAGGGTTCTCACAGTTATCAGCTAAGTAGACCCAAGGTCTTGGTGGTACTTTATCATTTCTAAGTGATGAGGTCCCTGCTGCCAGCAGCCCTTCCTGCTACTTATACTCTAGAAGACCATCTTTTTAAACCACTAAACAAACAAATGAAATTGGAAGTATTTGACACTGTGGTCGTTACCATATGTCCACCTGAAGCTTTGCCACAGCACTCTCCTATTTCTGCAACAATACCACTTAGGAGTAACAGTCATATTTCTCCATATTTGAGGAGATACACACACTAGGGGTGTGACAGGATTGCACAGTTGCAAGAGAACAATTTAGTAAAAAGGCACTCTCCCTCTCTCAAGTAAAAGGCTGTGGTTTCAGTATTTTAAAGCAGTAGTGCCTAATTTCTTCTTCAAACACAATATAATAATAATTTTGAAATACCCATGATATCAAACAGCACAAAATTACAATAAGGCAGTCCCACCACCACCACTCCACACCTTCTTAGGCCCAGATTTAATTCATAGCTTAATACTTGTGCTTAAGTTTTCCTATCCTTCCAGATGACTTTGTCCGCAGCCCTGTTACTCAAAAAATTTTATTTGCTCAAGTAGCACTTCTAGGTTTCTGGGAAACAAAAGTTTCTCCAAACTTGGAAAGGTGGCACCTATTTTGCATTTGAATAAAATAAGAAACAGAGAGTCTATTTGTAATAATTACGGTCAAAGGAATCTGTCTCAGATTTTTCTGCTTCACCTAACAGGACTCTGTCTGATGCATTCTGAAAGTTCCTGATTCTCACAGCCTGGTAGCAAACAGAAGAGACAATGCTTAAATCTGTTACTGGGCTCACACTATGCGCTATAACTAGTCGGCCTGCCTACAAGTCTTTGTTTCAGAATCTGTGACCAGTAATTAATACAGCCTTTCACAGCTCTTTTAAACAAAATAAGGTTTCAATCTTACAGGAACAGACAACACTGAATAAAAAACAACATTTAAACAATGAGACATTGTCCATGGATATTTGTTTTCCACAAGCTTAGCCCAATTGCCTCAGATCATGCTTGCAGTCTCAATCTCTACGTCTGCCTGTTTTTCCACAAATAATTCTCAAACATTTTCCAGACAACAATACTTTTTTAACCATTTCAATTGTCTGAATTAACTTCTCCAAGCCATTGCAAGCAAGGCTTGCTATGAGCTATGAGCTAGGCTTGGAAGAAATGCTTTCTCAATTAAAAATGTGTGCATTGTTTCTTATTCTGACAACTGGGAGATTTTGTTATTTAACCATAAAAATAGGGTCATGGCAGCTTCTTTACGAGACTTGCTATTGAATTACAACATTGTGTATGCAGCATATTTCCAACACAGTCAGGGCAATCTTTTCCTTGCTGCAAGACCAGGTCACATATATGGGTACCGAGTTGATCTGCATGCTTTACAGGCCACAGTTCTAACACAAACTAAAGCAATCACTACTCCCAAATCATACACTGTATTCAACACACTTTCTTCTCTTCTCACACAACAAGCACAGCAAGGTGCAGATGGACAACATATACAGCATTACCATTAACCAGGTGATATACATTATGAAAGTTATCAGTTTCAGGTGATAGGAAGACTTCTACATTTAACTTGTTTCCGGGTCTGGAATTTTTTAATATTTTACAACATGCTCTTCAACAATACCAGTTAGTTTCTGTAATTTTAATATAAAATAGTAACCCCTCCACAGATCAATTAATTGTCTCCACAGAACTTTGAAATCTACAGAATTCTGAAATCAAATCAAGATTTGACAAAAACAAGGTGTAAAGGTGATGTGTATTTAAATACATTACATTCTCAACAATGTCAATATACTTTCTATCTGTCCAGAATGGTCTTTTCTAATTTATAATGATTAACTATTAATTGATTTAAAAGATGACAATGCATTCTAATATACTAGAACCAAATACTTTCTTAGAAACTCGCCTAGAATACCACATTACTTTAATCCAGTCCTATGTATAGAAGAAAATGACAGAACTGGGGTAAACTGCACCAAGAGGTACATTACTGAGAATCACTGAATCAGTCAAGTAACTGGTATAGAAAACTTTGACACTATGTAATTTGTACTGAAACAGAACATAAAATAAAAGGGAAATTACAATTAAGTATTTTTAAAAGTCATATTCAATTTCATATTTTCTTACAGTAGCTCAAATAATGGCAAAAGAAAATGCTAGCATCACAGAGCCAAATTCTTATTGCAGAGATTTTTATTTTCTTTGGCTTTCATGCTCCGATTTGGCAAGTATTAAAAGGTTCTGAGAACAGTTGATAGTAATTGCAACTTGGTCACAATTGGCAGCAGAATCTTCTGATAATCACTGCTATCTCCAAAGGTATTCAGCTTAACAGAAAGTAGGGCTAGGAACTCGTTTAAACTCCAACTATAAAAATGTTCTTAGAAAACGGAAGAGACACACATGAAAGACTGATTAAAAAGTATAGACCAAAAACATCGTACTTCCTTCCACACTTGAATGCTCAGACTTATTTAAAGTCACTTAGAAATTTCTAGGTAATATTTCCTGTTTCAGGAAATCATCAGTGCTTATCAGGCAGTCACCCAAAGGAACCTAACACACACAAATGACAAACTAGCTTCCTCTTCAGTTTGACCGAGGAACGTGTCATCTTATTTATGCAGTGAAAATGAATGGTGCTGCTCAGAGAACACAATTTTTTTTCATCATTCCTAACAGTATTTGTAACTCTGTCATCCGTAATAAAGTAAAATAAACAGATACTATTGAATATATAATAAAAGTTGATCACCTACTCAAACATGGAAGAATGTCATTTTTCCTAGTATCAGTTAGCGTACAAGGACATAGTTTACACATATACTATGAAATACTGGCAATAAATAGAAGTAGGATCATTAACATGCAGTACTTGTCTGATCTGGTACATACTCCAAAGCTTATATTCCACTCATCCAGTTTTATAGGGGCATGGCAACACTTTTAACGGACACTGTTAGAGTTTGACAGTTAACACACAGATTGGGAAAACACAACATGGTACACAGCATGCTTTACTGTCCTAGGTTTAAGCCATCTGCCAAAAAAAAAAAAGAAAAAAAATCACCACTATGAGCTCCATGCCCCATCCCTCCAGCCCCCCCCCCAAAAAAAAACCACCATCACTTCATTTTTGGAAGACTGGTTTTTTTTTTTTTTTAGTAGGGTGTCTTGAACCTTTACTCAAATAACACGGTACAGAAAACAGGCCTCATTACTATCTCAAAATACATAAAATCAAGCTCAGTGTTTAAGACCATCACTGAACAACATCCTTCTTTGTCATTACTGAAAAGTACCAAACTACTAGATGGCACTGATCAGTGAATAATATTATGTAAGAAACTCATAAAATAGATGCCCTACAGTCATAATTTACTAGCCAAATAAATATTCTGGTGGCCAAGCAACCGGAATTCTACAGTCAGTAACAGAGTATGAGATATGCTCTACTTCAGACTTCAAGTCTTTATTAAAATAATATTATGTTTACTTTTTACATAACTGTTATGTTAACATACTTCCTTCCATAAGGAGTGAGGAAGGAAAGCAGAACAGCACAGACCTCAGACTTCAGGAGAGCAGATTTCCACTCACTGAAGGAACTGGTAGATGGGATCCCAAAGGAGGCAGCTCCAAAGGATAAAGGAATTCAGGACAGCTGGCATACGGTCAAGGAAAACATCCTCCAAGTCCATGGATGGTTCGTCCTGACACTCAGGAAAAACCGAATGTTTAAACATAGAAGTAGCTGGCTTGGCCAAACAGTAACTCAGGACTAAATTCCAACGCCAGCAGGCAGCATATGGAAGTTGGAGGTAGGGCAAGCCTACACAGGAGGAACTTCAGGCATGTAGGGATGGTGTTAGGAGAGCCAAAGCTCAACCGGACTGAGGATTTCTCCTGAATTAAACTCAAACCTATCAGTGCCGAACATGAGGAAATTTCAACTGTTTAAATGTACTGGTTAACACACATTAGAGTAAATTACAGTAAACTAGAGTGCAAAGACGTATATTTTTTTCCCTATATGGAATACTTATTATTCTCATGTCTTCATTTTTCATATGCAGTATTAGTGCAATTATAATTTGCTCACATTTTTAATGACTATTTAGTCTGATACTTTGTATTCAAATTAAATCTCTAGTCATACATGGTAAGCAGGCTGCCTATTGATAGTTTCCCCTGATATAGTCAAGCTTTCTTATTCGTCATTAGACTTCATGACTATTCAGAGCAATGCAGCCCCTTGCTACTTAAAAACTAACATCTTTCTAAGAAAAAACAGACTGTCTGAAGAAAAGAGCTATCACTAATAGCACCCACATTCAGACACAAAGTTCCATGAAGGGGTGAATAATTCAGTGATTCATCATGTGCAGCTTCTGATAGGATTACACCCCTGCTCCCACAGACATCTGAGCAAATCATGGCAGCTGGTGACTGGCTGCGTGGCATGCTGTAATTTGACCTAATGTGAGGCCTCAGCAATGAGACAGCAGCATGTTGGCAGAGATGGCACAGCAGACGCCCTTTTTGCATTCACTGTCCAGACAGAAGCTATGCAAACAGACTAGTCTGTAAATGGCAAGGTACAGCTTAGGGTAAGACAATGCAACCGCGGCTGAGGGAAAGAGAGGCAATACAATGGAATTTAGTAAAAAGACACAGCACAGAACTACTGCGTACCCGTCTGTACTATGCTGGGGTAAAGAAGACCCAGAGAGCTTGCAGAGATCTCCAGGCAAATTACAGTCCTCTCCAATGGCCAAACTAGCCTAAGTAAATTTATTCATGCATAGCACTTCTATCAGCATGCCGAACTGAAGCAGTACGATTCTAACCAGAGCTACGGGTGCACACCGAGAACAATGAGGATGTTTTGAATGTACTCTGCAGGTCCGCGATGATGACATGAGGCCCGAAGAGCCATGTATTGCAATTGGTTGAATTAGAAGTTTGTTTTAAGTGAAAATGAGAAGAGCAGCCAGGAACTGCCTGTGTCGAAAAACTAAATAATTTTTTTTTTTTTTTTACAAGGCACACCTTTCCTCCAACTATAATCTTTGTACACAGCATTTACTTTTGGCTCCAGCTTCACAAAGTTTGTTGAATGGGTTTCTGGAGAATAAACAACTATCATAAACCAGACTTCTCAAACCTAAAAATTCACTGCATCTTTCTAAAAAGCATGGGATCTGAATCTGGTTGTCTCTTACGTACAGTCAGAGATGTTTTACATGGAAATCCCAGACTCCCTTAAACAATGTTTAACAGCAAAATATAGAGTCAAACTAAGATTTAACTTTTTTCCTGTAGCACACTGACCTCAGTAACAGCAATTCTATGCACAGGATTCATGAGTCTTTGTCAGTGCACAGCGATTTTGAAAACCAAACCAAACAGACTTGGAGAACAGAGTAATGATTGGAAAGTATACAGGGGGGAAAAATTACATATATAAAAAGAATAATAAAATAAAAGATATATATATTACTATTCCTTCCCTCACCACTGAATCTGCAGATAGCTGATTCGGAAATAATTTACAAAAGGTGTTGCCTAAGATGGCAATTAATACCAAAACACTTACTCTTTTCATATAAAAGATTTTTTAATAACATAAAAGAAACACTTCTGTGTAATTATACAGAAAAAAGATGGTACAATGACAGCTTATGTTAACATGTCCATACTAGCCTTCATGCACAAGCATAGGTTCGAAAGAAAAGAAGAGGAGGGTGGGGAAGATATAATATTTAGCACTAGTTAGAAAACAGTAGAGTTATCCACATTTACCAGACATTTCTCAGACATTCCTCAGACATTTTAAAATCACAGAAACACACTATGACTTAAATAAGTACGCAAGTGCTAGCACAGCCTATAATGAACTTTCATTTGCAGTTTGACGTGTGCTACAAACCAATGTTGGTCAAATTTAATGCACGCCACACCTCAAGCTCTGCTACAGAACAAGCCATTCTATAAAGCGACACTGTTTTTCCCACAGAATATGCTGGACCTTAATAATCAGCTATGGTATCCAGAGAATTTCAGTTATACTGCATTTGTCCCTACGGACAGAAAGCATATCTTGAATCCCCAGTTATAATAAGACCCAAAGCCAAAAGCAGCAGAGCTGTAATATAACATTTTTCAATGTAAATGTGACTGAGGCATTTAAGAAAAGACAGATTCCAAAATGAAATATAGTGGAGAGATTAGCAAAGCCACTACGATTCAAATAACAGTGAATTCTCCAAGGGTTCAAGCTTATCTGAGTCTCAGCAGCAGCATAATACAGCAAAAGTCCAAATCACAGATGCAGGGATTTTGAAGCACTACAGCAACTGGATATATACCACTAAATAAATCATATTCATGAAAATGTAATTTCTTAACAATTCCTAGATGATGAACCTTTGTTTTACAATTAAAAGTAGAATAAAAGCAAAGACTGAACACTGTCTAAATAGCGTAAATGACTGCATTGAGTGCCACGGCAAGGTGTTGGTAGAGGGGAGCTGCACGGGTGTCCTCTACGGGGTGACGCCAGGGGCTGCCCCGTGCCAGACACAGCCCGTTCCAGCAGCCCCGTGGCAGGGCACAGCTGAGCCCCTAGGCCAAGATGGTGGTGCCTCTGCTAAAACATACTTGTGAAAGGGCAAAAACACCAGTCAGTTAGAGGAGGAGGGAATTAAAAATAAGAATATTTTCTTATTAATAATATTTTCTTATTATTAATAAGAGAAGGAACATCAAGACCAGGAAAGGTGGAGGGGAGGAGGTGCTCCATGGCGGACCAGGTATTTCCCTCCAGACTGTGGAGAGCCCATGCCAGAACAGCTGGATGTCTCCTGAAGGAACTGTGGCCTGTGTGGAGAGCCCACACTGGAGCAGAGGAAAAGTGACAGAAGGAAGGAGTGGAAGAGAGAAAAATCCCTATATACTGACCATACACCCCTATCCTCTGTGCCACTCATGGAAGAATCGGGATTGAAAAGTGAAGCTGAGCCTTGGAAAGAGGGGAGGAAAAGATGTTGGTTTAATGTTTGTTTGTTTCTCACTACTCAAATCTATTGTAATTCGCAATAACTGAAATTAGTTTTCCACAAGTTGAGTCTGTTTTGCCCACAACAGTAGTTGGTAAGTGATGTCTCTCAGGAGGAGGAGTGAGCGAGTGTCTGGGTTGACGTTTGTCCCTTAGCCAAGGCTAACCTATGACAATGGGGTAGGCTGAGAACAGAGAAATAAATTACACAAGGACAAAGGCACCGTACTGTTTCCCCTCACACCTAATGATATTGTGAGGAAGTTATTTTACTTGTGAAAAAAATATTTGTAAGTGTGGCACACAAAGTGTTAAAATTCATAGTAAGACCCACAGTCTTACAACTCCCAAGAAACTGGAAAAAATCCCCAAGATTGCAGTTGATAGTTTACTATTTCATCCTGCAAAAGGCAAAGTAGTTTTTTCTGGGTGGCTTTTCAAAAACACATTGACTTATTGCACATGTGATATATATTATTATATGATACTACACTTAATGAAGACAAAACACACCATGCAGAAATCTACGTTTCATTGGTAAAAGACAAAGTGAAGTCTGAAAACAGCTGACTCAAGGCAAAAGGATATATCCTAAATAAATCTCAGTTTTAATCCATAAACCAAATGTTTTGTGATACAGTCAAGTCAATACTGCTAGGAAATTTGGTCATGTGCACTATCTGTCTTTTTAACATTGTTATTGTTCCATTATGAAATGCTTTGGCCCTTTATTTTATTGTTATCTCTTGTATGGTTATTTAGATTCTTTCCCTTAAATTTCTAAAACATCTACATCTTAAATGGACTTGTCTTTTTTATGCTTGAGAGTCAATCTGAGTGGGTTCCAGCTGTAGTTTTCCACAACTACAATCACTTACACATCCTAGAAAGCTACAATATCAAGGTCTGTTTGCTTTTCATTTCCATAAAAACAGTAGTTTTCTGATGATCAATTTGTAGTAATTCTACAAGCTTTCCTCTCCCAAGAGGAGGCATTTTATTAGGTGAAGTAGAGGGCTTTTACAGCTTCTCATCTTAAAGAATGCTTTAAAAAAGCCTACTATCTTCTTTTTCTTAAACATAATAGAAAACTTGTTAAACAGAACTCAGCTCACACCTTTTTTGAGAGGCACTGCCTCACTTGACTCTTCAACTATCTCCTTATCCAATTAAGCACTGTTGACAAGAGCATTGTTGAAAGCTATGAAAGAAGCCGTATCAAATCCTCCTTGGCAACCATGACATAGGCCACAGAAGGATTATCACCGGGCTCCAACAGCTACGCAGAAAACCCATGCTATTTTTACACCAAAATTTTATTAAAGAATTTTCCTGTTCTTATTACTACCAGTCTATACCTTCCAGAAGATACAGCGATGTAAGCAATGACAGAGCCAAATTTTCATTGCACAAACTTTGCTCATAGCAGATTTAGAAAGCAAAAAGGAAAAGTTGCCAAGAGCTTTCAGTACCTTGCGTATGCTGCAGCTCTCACTGCTCTGCCAGCTGTACAGCTGAACCAGTGATAACGTTGCTTGGAAATTTTAGAGTAAACATGCTAGCACAGACAAGACTCCAAAGGGAAAATACGAAATGAGCTTTTGGCAGAATAATAAGATAAATAAAAATAGAAAACCTAGTAAGCTGGGTGTACTATAAAGAGCAGTAGTACTTTTGCAGTCATACCTATGAGGAACCTTCTGAATGCATTAAGTAGGACATCATGCTCCTACACAACTATGTGCCAGGTAGCTTTCACACGTATTTTCAAAGCATTATAAAAAAAGAGTAAGTGCCAAAGCCATTATCCTCATTCCTCTAAAAAGCCTGAGCTAAAGAGTATCAGGCACATACAGTTACTGTTTATGCTAATAATCACTGCTGTGAGACGGAACAGCAAAGAAACAGACCTACTTAGTATTGCAAAAAATAATCTGACTGATAATTTTTGCCTAACAGTACTTTGCCTAATAAAATGCATGCAACAAAAGTGGGTAGCCTTTTAGCTCCTACCAACCACACCGTGCAGTAAGCCTTCTGAACAATACTGGGAAATCATATCAGTTTATACCTTGTAATTCATGAATGGAACGTTTCACTCATTTTAGTCCAGATGAGCAAGCACCATCCATCCAAACAGGTTTTTGTACATTTGACCATGACAATCAGAAACAGATGGGAATCCGCTTTCTATCTATGTAAAAAAAGAACATACGTAGGTTTCTTAAAACACAGTAAAGAAGGTTTTTAATCAATGTGGCATTTGCTGGGCACCAGTCTCTCTTTCAAGAATCAGTGTTAGAAAATGTACTACAGCACATTATTTTCACAGACCAATTTGTTTGGTCTTTCTACAAAAATGAAAGCCAAGCTGGATTCTAAGCAAGAGTTTAACGGTCTTGAAGACCAAAAAAGTCTGAGAATGGAAGAATTTGAACACACAGCCAATCACATTTTGTAAAGTACACAGAGAAGTACTGTTAGAAACCAGAACATAAGACTGAGCAAGACCCGAGAAAAGATTTTAACAAGTTTATCAGAGGTAAGACACATAGCAGAGAAAAACAGGAATGCTTTTATTAGGGCATGAGATGTGAAAAAAAGCCTGAATATACAGACACTAGACTAAAATCTGTTCATGCCTGAAAAGTGTCCTAAACTATAAAGATACACAAATAGGTATCTGTAACAATCCTGTCAAAATGTTTGTTGATGACGAACAAGTTAATATTTCTCAAATCTTTCATAATACGGAAACAAAACAGTTTGAGGCATATTCATTCCATGGCATTTCATACAAGAATCACAAAAGTCGTGGAATAACAATCTTTAGACTAAATGTAAACTCCTATATTAAGAATACCCACCCTAAACTACGTTTGCAGCCAGCGGCAAACTTGTCAATATAGTCAATGGAATTTAGCATAGAATACGTCTTGCGCAAACTCATGCCTGAGGTCTCTTGCTAAAGAAAATGCAATCTGCAAATGTCTATTTCTCTCTGCTGACATTACAAGAATCTATGATGTCTAGCTCAGCTGTATACACTAAGGATGGCTAATGTCAGTCCAGCTGCATTACAACATTAACCAGTCAAAATAGTAAGTCCTAAAACAACAAAAAAAAACCCCAGAACGACAACATAAAACGAAATCTGAATCAGTAAGCTAACTTAGACACAGATTTAAGCGAAAGAAAAGAACGAGAGACCTTAGGATTTCTCACAAGCAGAATCTTAGACTTGCTTTTGTCATATGAGGGCAGAGAATGAACAAAACCAGAAAAGTGAAGCACAGAAGGAAAGATAGTAAGCTTGCCTTGTACCAACATTAGAAGATATTAGCGTAAGTAACAAAAAAGGTTTGACCAGATCTAAGTATTGTGGATTTTCTCACTATTCAATTTGTTAAGTATTGCATGTGTTGATGCGTATCATTGAAACCAAGACTGTACACTTAAAATACTGTTTTCACTGTCAAACTGGAGGAGGAAACAAGAATTTGCAGCAACAAATCCAGTTCTTGACTATGTCTTTGAATCTATGCAGCGATACACTTTATTTTTTTAAACAATTAGGATACCAAAATGAATTTCCTAAACAACGGTTTAATAAACACATAAATCTATTTTGGATAGAATTACAATTTTAGAACAATGGATGGATTGAATAAGTATTGCAAGTACTCCTCTTGGTATTGAAAGGAAATCACTGCATTAATCCATTGATAAGGTAAGAGTAGAGAATAATCCAATCTGCAATATTTTAATTACAACATTTTCAGTGTAAGTAAAGAAATCATTTATATTGCCCATATTCACTGTTACTTAATAAGCAAAAAATTAAGAAATAAACAGAGAAGTGAAGGTCATCAAATCAAGCTGACAAACTCCCATTTTCTTCTTTCAGTGAAAACCAGGTTTTTCATATGCTTCATAATAGATATGCATTCTCTCCTCAAAAACTGCTGAGTTGAAGAGAAAGGACTAAAATCACAGCTTGAGCTACTTAACAAAGGAAAGTTGTCAAGGCTTTTTTAAAATTACATAGAATTTAAAGATGCCAATTAATCCTATTTACTAAAAGAACAGAAGGCTGTCCTCAGGCACTACAAAAAATGGGATCTATTCAACATTTTCACAACTGTATTCCTTGACTTTCCTGGTACTCCAGTTTAAATCAGGCCTGAGTTTGATCTAGTCTATCTAGCTGCTTTTCACTAATTCACAAAAGGTTATCTTCTGCAACTTGTCCTCCTTAACATGGCAACAGACAGGGTTGAGATTTTCTTCCTGTCCTTAACTCAGAGTTCTAGCTCATTTCTTCTATCCTTCAATTATATAAAAT
>VZSC01011117.1:221928-241148 GCA_013398225.1 Steatornis caripensis
ATAAATTTTTATACAATTTATATACAATTTATATACATTATATAAATTATATAAATTTCCATCTTTGTAACTGATATATAAGGTAGCTGACAATGTTTTGTATTATCACATCTGAGATAATTTAGCTAAGTTGGTTAAGATGAGGTAAAAGAAGAATATTAATCACAATTTGCAATTTTATCAAGTTTTTCTTCCAAAAAGGAAAACTCTGATATACAATAATTTGGGGATCTTGTTGAGTTTTAGTACCTAAAAGAAAAGTGAAATTAATTCAAGCAGAAATAAATTTGAAATTATTAAAACGAAGTGTAGAGAAAACAGAATCTGATAAATCTATGAATTAAGAGGATTCTAACTGTCTTTAAGACACCTCATATAGAATTGAAAGCTTTTACAAACTTTGCCACTAACTTAGTCTATAATGTAATTTTCCAAAACCATAACTTTCCACAAACAATATACAGACATTTTGCAACTTATACAGATTTTAGAAAACTGCAGCAAGATCTTGGTCGTAAGTTAAAAAAAAAGGGGAAGGAAAAGCTGACTGATAGTCCAAGACACTAAAGATAATGCAACATTCATAAGGGAGTTTTGCGGAATACCCAAACTACTACGGCAATCCTTCAGCTGAAGGATCACTAGTGGTGCACATACTAAAAACCTTTACCTGCTATCAATATCACAAGTTTCTCATGTAGAACTTTCACTGAGAGTACATGCATACATATATGCACAGGTTTTGTGAATTCCACACACTTTCAAGGTTACATAGCTCTTAATCTCTTGGAAACAAGTGTTTCAAGGACAAATAAATCCAGCACTATTTACTCTCTACCAGATCACACATAGATATAATATGTCTGGTTGTTACATCTGCTTGAGTAAAGGCATCACACAGAAGTGTTTTGCACACAGGAGTAGTAAATGTACTGCAGTTGGGGAACTTCAGATTCTGTTTATTCTGCCTTGAGAAATATTTGACAGTGCTGTGCTAGTACTACACAAACTCTCCAAAATACCTAATAATGGATATTTCATGATCAGATAGCCTTCCAGTAAGAAAATGTTTTTCTAAAATGTAATTTAAATCACCTTTCACGCAACTGAAGCATACTCTCTCTTGTACCATTTTGCCTGGAGACAGAGAACAAAGGAATAACATCCTCCTTACAAGGATCTTTTGAAAGGCTTGTGATACTGTGCCTCAGTCTTCTCCTTTTCAGTCTAATCAAACCAAATTATTCCATTGATTGTGTAATTCTTACTGCCTCCTACTCCCTTCTACTACTGTCTCTTCTTCATACTAATACTTACTGGTGTGTTCTAGCCAAACTGGAAAGAGTTCTCCAAAGCCAGGCTTCATCAGCTTCAGGTGAAATAGGCAACTCCCATGTTTTCCATAATAACACTTTTGTTAACGCAAGATGTCAGAAAGGTGGGAATTTTCATTATTCAAACAATATCAACAGTATGGGTAACTAGAGAAGAATTCGTGCTAAGCCCCAAATTCTCTTTAACAAATGCAGTATGTTTAATACCAGCCGTATTCTGTACCTGCTGGTATTCTGTACCAGCTGTATTCTGTATCCTGTACCACATGTGTTTCAGAATAGGATCCATTATCTTAATTTTAATAATGGATCTATCTTAACAATATGGGTATAGTATTACATCATCAACTTTTATAAACTTGTCCATTTTCCATCTAAAAATTGAGACAATTTGGGAGAAAAGTTTCAAAAGCAGTTTTCAAAACTAAGGAAAACAAAGAAGGCTTGGAAACACTTGCTATGATGGTACAGTTTTATCTACAGAAATGTTCAGAGAAACGAAATTCAAAACTGGTTAGAGAGAACTTAAGAAGATACATTTTCTACAGCTTTCCTTGTTGCATCACTCCAGACTCTTAAAAAGCTCCATTATCTGTCATCAATATACATTACATCCTCTAAAGCTAAATCAATCTTCAGGATTGACTTCAGCAGTCTAGCAGCTTAAGGACACCACTAACACCAAAACATTAGCTACTCCTAGTCCTACTCAACCCTATGGGATCTGGCAGAAATTCGGATGCTGTAATGTTCACTCAATAGGAAAAATAAAAAATTAGAAGCTCCAGGTATGAATCACAACACTACTCAAAACTATTCGTATCTAATAATTTTATTTTTAATATATACTATTTTAACCACTATTTTCAAATAAGTGTGTGAACAAGCGAGTAAGTGTGTGAACACCTTCCAAGATGGGAGTTCAGCTTCAATAACTAGTCTAAATTACTTTCAAAGCAGTTTAGTTTTAGTAGCTTACAAAGCAGCTTATGTAAGCTTAAAAGACAACCATTTTATTTTCAGATCATACTACTGGAACATCCAACAGTTACGTATAAGACCGTTAGAGAAAGAACATTAAAATTAATCCAGCTAAATTCAGCAACTCCAGAAGATGCTGAATGCCTTCATGCTCCTTTTGAGTTTCTTGGTGTACTGGCACATCTGATCTCAGACTGTGTTCATACAGACACATAAATCTCACTTCCCCAACACCCATGTATTTTTACAAGTTCTATGTGAACACTGACAAAAGCATGTTTTGAAAGGATAACATAAAGAGAGCAAAGTCTTAGTATTTCATTAGATTAGCTGATGCACAGACAGACCGGTGTTTTAGGGTTTTTTTGGAGTGGGGAGGGGGAAGGATGTTGCTCACTAGTTTACTTGAAATAAGCCTGTCATTAGAAATGACAATGCCACAAAAACTAACACATGTCCACCGGCAGGATCCAATTTAAAAGATCTTGATTGATTGTCTTCCCTCAAGTATTTAAATGCATCCCTTATAAAATAAAATAAATGCAGTAGAAACAAAAAAAAAAATCCTTCCCATTTATATACCAGAAAGGAACAACAACAAAAAAATGCCTATTTAATGCATCATGCTTGAGTAGTAACCTTTCTGTATTAGTTATTGCCACGTGGCACTGAACTTCTCCTTGTACAATAAACGTAAAATTACATTTGCTTTAACAATTTTCTTTTACGAATCTTACTTTTAGTAATTAAAAGTGCACCGTTTGAGAGTACTTGAAGCCATTTAAAAGAAAGTTATAGCTGTATTTTGTAATGATCATATTAAAACAAGGCAAAAGTAAGATTGCCTGGCAGTGACTTTAAACACAGTCTGACAATAACAAATAAACAAAATTCACAGTCAATAGAAAATATAACACTTTATGATCCACAAACACACTAAGACTATAACTAGCCCTACTAGTAGCATTTTAAACTGCACTACAACATTCAAAACTGGTTAAATACATTAAACGCTGTTTGGCAGTATGGAGTAACAGATTTGAGTTTACAAAAGTATCCTACACAGTTAAACAAAAAAGCTCAAAAAAACCCAAAACCCTAGATAAGGCTTTGTTTTATAGTGCTGACGTTATCACTGCTATGATGCTTTATAGTGCTGAACTACAAAAGATGTAAACGCGCTTACTCCTTCAAGAAGGACAAGTAGTCTTTAAGATTAAAGTTAATTTATATGAGTCTAACTTCTACACAGCAAAAATGCTTTATCAATACAGATAGAAGTTCCAAACACAGTCACACCATTGTATCTCAGGTTAATGTGATTACAAAATCCATAAACAAAAGACAAAAATCTGGATTTAATTAAAAGCTTTAAAATCTGATGTTCTGAATACAAAAAAAAAATCAGAGAATATATTTTCTCCCCACATATATTATGCCCATATCTTGAGAGAAAGAATCCAGTATAATGCTTACTTTAAAGAAACTGCCACAAAAGAACAAGTTTCAAAAGTTTTAACGTGGTAAGTATTCTGCACTGACTCACTCCTTCCCCTTTTAGAACAAGAAACCAAATACCAACCACGGAACTGAAAAGAATTTTCCATGGACCTGTGATGTCCAGAAAAGACAATGAAGTTACCTGGAATGCTAGAAAGCACTTATACAACTTCCAAATTCAAGAGAGTAGCATGGGGCAAGAAATTCAAGCACCTACTGGTACGTGGTTCTTCATCATCTTCCCAATGGCCCCGATAGGGGATGTCTTCCCATTGCATTTCTCTGCAACATAATCAGACCATCTTGCATGTTTGTAACAGCTTAGACTCATGAAGTATGTATGATTCTTCTCTTGACATGACACATGCTCTTGAAGTCAAAGTACAGATTAATGTTTTAACTTCATCTTCCAGCCTTTCACATGCTGTGTTAAAATTAAAAATTTCTAATAGCAAAGAGGAAAACAAGAGCACAACTTTGAGCACTCTTGCCTTGGAGGGGGAAGGAGATAGTGCTGCCAGGCACAAACTGCGGTCATATCTCAATAAAGTGGGACAGCTGATGTCTCAATAAAGTTACGGTAATCCTGCTGAAATCCTTTCTTTCAAGGCCTGTTCTGTTCTGAAACAATCTCTGTAGTTAAACAGCTTCAGTCCTTGAGAGGAAAGAGAACAATACCTGGACACTTGTAAACAAAAACATTCAACATGGAGTTCAAGGTCTAGTATGCAAACATGAAAGCAAGTTTCCAATCATCTCCTTTTTGTGATTCTGCTCTTGAAAACAGAAACATTTTACTCCACATTTCTTTAGGAAGTGCAGAACTGTGGAAAGTACAAACTGTGAGAAGGTCACCTTGTGAGCAGTGATCAAACCAGGTAAAATAACAGAGACATAATTCAAACAGATTAAATATACAGACTCTCTCAAGTGTTTTTTAAAAAGAAAATAAAAGGTAAAAAAAAGCATGTTCTTTTCTTAGCTGTAGGAAATGTATTTGTAAACTTTTAAAACTTACTATTTAGAAACAGATATTTAAAGGCTGCCTGAACTAAGCATCTGACCTAGAAATGATTTCCAGAAGCAAACCCCAGCTGAGCTGCTGTGTTTGCAATCACAATTGTCTCATTTTCTAAAAGCAAACATAGCCATAGAGTATAAATTTGTCTCCAGTGGGTGTAAATCCCAATACAAACTGAAGAAATCCTCTCTTATCCAGCCAGTTCTCATATCTTATAATGAGCCCTATCACACAATGGAGTAATTAGGAGTTGATCTTACACTTGAGAACAACACTGGGGTTTATTCATGGTACAGGTATAAGGCATCCATAATGACACACTGCAAGAGAAAAGCTAGGGAAAAAAGAGATTACTTATGGCCTTTATCTCTGATTACAGTAGGCTTTGTTTGCTAATACCATTAACTTACTGGGTCAATTTGAAAACTTGAAATCTATTTACCCAGTATAAAAAGATCTCTATTTATGCACAGAAATTGTATTTACTGTGAATACGATATACTATTTCATTGACTTTATTCATGTTATACTAGGAATCTTTCTGGTTCAGAGATATAGATTAATACATATACAAACACAAAACTCTAGTGATCAAACACAAGGCAGAAAAAAGTGTCAGAAAACAGAAGAATTTTTATAGCAAACTCTAAAATTACCCAGTGTATAAAAATTGTTAAAGTTTAGAGTTTTGTTTGTTCTCAGGGAAAGAAAGAATTTTTGTATACTGTTGATTCCTAGAACAGAGGCATCACTAACAAAACAATATCCGTCAAGGACAGTGTGTATAAGAATACAAAAAGTTGCAGTGTCATCATAAGCAGGAAAATCACACAACTGAAACATTTTAAAATGTTCTAGTGAAAAGCTGATGCCATTTTTCAACATTTTGTGCAAGCCACATCATGTCTCCCTGAAACCCACTACTGAAAAACAACATAGCAACTTTTAGTCTCACATAGCCTGTCCACTGTTATTTCTGTATACTTCAAAATCTGCTTTGCTGAATGGCCAAAAAGGACCCTCTCCCTACCTGCTCCCAGACATGAAAAGGTTTCATCTTTTTTTTTTAATCAGTTTTCTTTTTAAAAGCGTTAGACCAGAATCTTGTCTTGTAGACAAGACCTGAGAATCACCATTATCACTTTCATTGCATACCTGACTTACTAACCAAAGATGCTGCAAGAACAGCTTTTGTACTCATCTTTCTTGTGATTCTAAAAATCTGATTTGGCTTGTTATTGATACCATTAACGTAATGTAAATCTTCATAATCATTTGCAGCAGGAGGAAAACAATGCTCAGGAAATGCTGCTTTTTAAGATACATACTCAGAAGCAAAAGGAAAATTTCAGAACTTCTTTTAACATTTCACTACAAAACTTTATAAACTCACTTTTAAAGCATATTACTTTTACAATATCATACAACCTGTTCAGTGAAAGTTTTATGACATTAGGAACTTCTGCATACTATGCCTTCTTGAAGAGCTTATCACGCCACATATTTGTATGTGCTCTTACGTACCTTGGTTTAAAATTCCCACAAGACTCTGAAATTAAAACACTAAACTAATAATTTACTACTAATTTACCTATTTGGCTATTTAATACTTCTATTACTAATTATTATTACTGATGTTTATATATGTGAGAGTTTAGCATAGGACAAAGGACTTCTATTTTAAAACACACCATTTTAATTCATGAATCCTTGGCTAGCTGATCACCATCTTTTGATTCTCAGTCACAATGCTCTGTCTTAATATAAGGTAGTTGTGTGGTAACTTCTACTGAAAATGTCAGATACATCCACCAGACAAGATCTTTTTAATAGACTCATGAATTTCACAAAACCTAACAGCATGTTTTTATAAATATTTAATATTTGCCTCTTAATTTTAGAGGCCATTATTTAATTCATATCTTTATTTTTGACCAGCAGATATTTTAAAAGACTTTTTAGGTTAAGTCATTATTTTTTTAATGACTACTGAAGTTACAAGGTGATTCCATCAACGTTATTTTAAAAGTATCAGTGGACCTACTTAGAGAAAAAGGGACTGCCTTTATATAAAGATACTATACTGACTATTGCCTAATATATTATCTTGCCATACAATTTGAAGGTAATTTTTAATTTACGTAGAAAAACAGTAAATATTAAGCATTTTTAAAAATAACAGCTGTAAATAAGCTTTTTATAGGTAAAATACAGTAGACATCATTCAAAATTAAACCCTGTCTCTGATGCTACCTTAAAGATAACCTATGTAGGCATTAGAACAACCTCCCACATTTCCAGTGAATAACAAATTTGATGCTTCTGATGTTAGCATATGCACACTACAGGCATGTCCCGGAGTTTTAATACAATTCAGATAGAAACTTTGTAGACGCAGAGACAGTGAAATGACTCAGAGTTCATTAAAACATTGCTGTTTGCAGAGCTGTGTAATGAGAGAAAGCAATAAATTAACAAATACTTCAGACATAAACAAAATGCAATTATAAACACAAATATATGCAACCAAATGTAAGTCTTACCCCCTCAAGTCCCTTAGTCAATTCTTAATAAGATCAATGTCTGTTATTCATACAGTAACTTGACAAAATAAAGGAAACCACTCATTCATATTTTATGAGTACACTAATAGGTGGATTTATTAAAAGATATCCTCTCTTGAAAAGATCTTTGAAATTTCCTTGACTTCTGTTTTAGGATACATATTTGTCTTACATTATAAACCCAGAGTACGTCTCACTTCCAAGGACTCAGTATGTATTTGTGAAATTGCCCCTTCCTATCTAACAATCACTCTCCTATTCTGGACACAGCATTGATCTTAGTAGAGGCAATACGACACTGTTATGCATGCAGTGCAAATGACAGCATTGAGTGTATAAAGGCAACAGACGAAACGACAGATGAGGCTTTGAAAGAATGGTGTATGTGGAGCAAGCCATAATAATAAAGCAGCTGTAAATTCAAATAATCATGATGAAGGAAGAAATAGGCAGGTGTCGGGTGGACTGCTGTCTGCATCCAGGCCACACTGCATCTAAGGCGACAGCACAGAAGCAGAAGTGGCACCACCGAACTTAACGTGGCCTGAGCATAGAGGCTGCAGAAATCACAGAGCATCATCCAATTCATTTCTAGGTTTTCAATTTCTGGCTTCTGTTTTGAATAACATGCCAGCGAAGTCTAGTTTCATTCATCTCTCAGCTCAAGTGGTATTTTAACCCAAGCTTACCAAAGAGTATCACCACAAAGGTAAAGAAAAGCAGCAATTTTGTTCTGGGCTTGAAGCGCCACTAAACTTTTTTTGTAGACAAAGCAAAAATCAGCTAAAGGACTTGAGTTTCAAATTTGCTCTTTCACTCCTCAAACTACTAGAGGGGAGAAAGTGCCCTGGAAAGTATAATTAGTCGCAGCAAGTTGCCCACTGGGGATGCACACAGGCTGTTTGAAATCAACTCCAGAGGTACGCAGCACTCAACACTACTGTAACTGGCTCCAAAGGGAGTAGTATCCTAACCCTGTTTGAAAAGGTCTTAGTACAGTCCTAATAGAAAGGATTTTTAAAGGAAAAAAAAAATGTAGAAGTCTACGTCCCACCAGGATTGTGAGAACTTCCACAAAGGAAACAAAATAGCTGATCACAGACTAATGTAACAAGACCTCTTTGAACATACTCCAAAAAGTTCAGGTAAAACCCTGACATGATACAGCTACATCATTCTGGTGGACTCCAAGGATTCTGCTAAGAATTTTATTATTTAATTTAAACACAAAGCTAAACAAATAAACAAACAAAACCCCCAAAATCCCCAAACAAACAAACAAAAAGCCCTCAATAAACAAACAAACCAAAAAAACCCCAATACTCCCCTTCCCGCCCCAAACCACCACATTTCACTTGGCTGCATTTCTCTGGCATGGTAGAAACCATGTCACGTATTATATGTTTCTCGGTCCTGGATACTCAGCTGTAACAGCAAGGTAAGTACTCCTCTATCCCTGAGTAATTTATGACAGAAAAAGTAAACTCCCTTCAAAAATCACAGAAATCAGGCCAGTTTAGGCTCCAGGAAGCTATTCAATCTTAAATTTAACTGCAACTCTATTACTATTCAATTTTTAATGGCAGGTCTATCAATGTAGCTAGTATCTCATACTCTGAGGAAAAAACTTTTCCAAGCTTTCTTTTTGCTGGAAGATTACACAGGACTACTGTCAGAAATTTCACTACACAGAAGTAGTTTCAAATACTGTCAAACTGTGTGATTCAGATACCCTAAAAAGCCCTCTCCTCACCTCTATTATTTAACATCCAACCTTATAAGCTAAACTTCCAGGCTTTGCATATCTCATTTAGGTGACTGAATTAAAAATTTCTATACCTAAATAGTCTAAACTGCTCCCCAGAGATTCTACTGTCTCTGCAGAGAACTCAGGATACTAATTCAGGCACTTCCACTACAAGTATGGAACTAGGAAAGCTTAACTGGTGCATTTTCAGTCTCGATTTAACTTTAAAAGCAAGATTTAATAATTTTGTTTCCAAATTTTTTTTTCCTCATGTGTAAGTATTTTTAGCAACTGGAAAGTGTTAAAATACAGGAACACAGTGATTTAAACCTGAATGTATACATTTTCCTGAAGATTAATTTTAAAAAGTACTTATAAACCTAAATATGCTGACAAGTATGTACTGGAGTTCCTAGAACCATACAGGAGCCTAATTCACACAGCCCTCCACTGCCATTGGCCAAAAGAAGACCTCACCACGCCATCAGTAACTGTCTTTTGCTGTCATACAAGAGACTGTATTTTCTTTGCACGGTAAAAGCCAGTAGCTATTTGAAAGATGACTGTGGATTACCATATCAGAGCTTTGTAAGAAGTAAACACTGGCTTCCCTAAGGCACCTAAGAAAGACACACTGATAATGTTAAAAATACCACCAAGAAATTTCTAACAATCACAGGCAGGATGATTTTT
This sequence comes from Steatornis caripensis, assembly GCA_013398225.1. Taxonomy (NCBI): domain Eukaryota; kingdom Metazoa; phylum Chordata; class Aves; order Caprimulgiformes; family Steatornithidae; genus Steatornis; species Steatornis caripensis. The sequence continues at coordinate 231,769 of VZSC01011117.1, forward strand.
CCTATCCTACATGCCCTCAAGCACCTTTTTCTTCAGCACTCTGATGAAAACAATAAACCTTCTTTAAAAATGCATAGTGAACTTACTCCTGCTATTTTTATACAAATTATTTCTATAAAAGCTAATGTAAGTCCTACATTCAATACTATTACCAAGTTACTGCAACGGAAAGCAAAATATTGTAAACCATTATAAAGATCAGAAGTTCCTTGATTTTAAATTTCCTTTTCCTTTATGCATTTATAACATAATTAACACTGTTAAAGAGAATATATTCTGCCTAGCAGTCCACTTTTTGATTGCATGTATCTCTAAAATAGAATGACAAAAATAAGACTGAATATGCAAGTAGTCAGATACTGCTACTATTTCACACTTGAAAGTTGTTACACATGCAGCTGAAAGATCAACAGCACTTTTACTTACAAATAAAAGTAAAAAGAATTGCCCGTATCTTTCCTAGAACCTGGGAAGCCAAACACAGGTATGGATTTCAATATGAAAGTGTTAAAACTGAAGTACAAAACTCTTTTAACACTAAATATTTTCTGAAGTATTAGTGAACCATTTCACATACATTTTTCAGAACTATAATAGCAATCGAATGAAACAAAAATGAATCCATGAAATCTACTATTCCAAATGAACCCCACAGGAGACTGCATCTAATCTTTTTGGTAAAATACAGCTGAAACCCTGATTTCCCTTCACCATTAAAATTTTTATTTACATTTAGTAAACATTAACTTTCTGTCAGACCAAGAATAATGTCATCCTTTCCAGAAAAAAAGAAAAAAAAGAAGCACATTTACTAAAGATGCGCTTTACAGTCTTTTTATTCTCACTATTTAGATCTCTCCCATTGGTTGCATCTGTTGAATCAGTTAAATGTGAAATCTAGGCATATTACATACCAGTGATGGCTAAGAAATGTAACATGGGAAAGATATTTATTTCCCACTTCTCTCTTCTTCCCAGCATCACTATTAATTTTGTTTGCCTTCTAGTACTTCTTCACCTCTCCTTTTTTGGTTCCTGTAACACAATTCCTCAAAACAGAATTTTCATTACCAGCAGCATTCTTAAATCTTGTTAATAGCCTGGACTTTGTGAGTCTTCTTCAAAACCCACCTCATTCCAAAAATGTCTATCAACAAATCAGCAAGCTTCTCCCTTTTACTTCTATGAGCATGGAGTGCTCTGTTTGGAAATGACAGCTCATAAAATTGCTCTGTGAAAATTCAAACAAGAGTATGCAGGCCCTAAGTTTTACTAGTTGTTTCATGATTCGATGAAGACTGTTTTCCATAAAAGCTTTTTATACCAATAAGCCTGCAACAACAAAGTCAACCTATCTCCTCAGTATTGCACAGGCTCACCTCTCAAGCCTGTCAATATCCCCCTGGATGGCTTCCCTTCCCTCCAGTGTGTCATTTGCAACACACAGCTTGGTGTCGTCATCAAACTTGTTGAAGCTGCACTCAATCCCACTGTCCCATGTCACCAAGAAAGACGTTAAACAGCGCCGGTCCCAATACCGACCCCTGAGAAACACCACTCACTTGCTGGTCTCCACTTGGACATTGAGCCACTGACTGCAACTCTTTGAGTGCAACTATCCAGCCAATTCCTTATCCAGCGAGTGGTCCATCCATCAAGTCCAAGTCTCTCCAATTTAGAGACAAGGATGTTGTGTGGGACAGTGTCAAATGCTTTGCAGAAGTCCAGGTAGATGACGTCAGTTGCTCTTCCCTTATCCACCAACGCTGTAATCTTGTTGTAGAAGCCACAAAATTTGTCGGGCACGATTTGCCCTTAGTGAAGCCATGTTGGCTGTCACGAATCACCTCCTGGTTTTCCATATGTCTTAGCATGGTTTCCAGGAGGATCTGCTCCGTGATCTTGCCAGGAACAGAGGTGATGCTGACTGGCCTGCAGTTCCCTGGGTCTTCCTTTTTTCCATTTTTAAAAATGGGAGTTGTGTTTCCCTTTTTCCAGTCAGTGGGAACTTCACTGGACTGCCATGACTTCTTAAAAATGATGGATAGTGGCTTAGCGACTTCATCCACCAGTTCCCTCACGACCTGCAGATGCATCTTTTCAGGTCCCACGGACTTGTGCACCTTCAGGTTCCTTAGACGGTCTTAAATCTTCTCCTATAGTGGGTGATTCTTCATTCTTCCAGTCCCTGCCTTTGCCTTCTGCGATTTGGGCAGTGTGCCTTGAGCACTTGCCAATGAAAACCAAGGAAAAAAAGTTATTGAGTACCTCAGCCTTCTCCATATCCCAGATAACAAAGTCTCCCATTTCCTTCTGCAGATGGCCCACGTTTTCCCTAGTCTTCCTTTTATCACCAATGTACCTATGGAAGCTTTTCTTACAGCCCTTGATGTTCTAGATTTCATTCTATCAGGACTTTAGCTTTCCTCACCTGATCCCTGGCTGCTCAGACAATTTCTCTGTCTTCCTCCCAGGCTACCTGTCTTTGCTTTCACCCTCTGTAGGCTTCCTTTTTGCACTTGAGTTTGTCCAGGAGCTCCTCATTCATTCATTCATGCAGGCCTCCTGGCATTTTTGACTGACTTCCTCTTTGGTAGGATGCATCACTCCTCATCTTGGCAGACGTGACCCTTGAATATTAAGCAGCTTTCTTGGACTCCTCCTCCCTCCAGAGCTTTATCCCATGGGATTCTACCAAGCAGCTCTCTGCTCTCCTGAAGTACAGGGTACTGAGCTTGCTGTGCAACCTCCTCGCTGCCCTAAGGATTTTGAATTGCACCATTTCATGGTCACTGCAGCCAAGGCTGCCCTTGAGCTTCACACTCCTCACCACTCCTATTTCTTGGTGAGAACAAAGTCCAGCATAGCACCTCTCCTCGTTGGCTCCTCTATCACTTGGAGAAGGAAGTTATCATAGACACATTCCAGGGACCTCCTGGACTGCTTATGCCCTGCTGTGTTGTCCCTCCAGCAGATACCAGGGTGGCTGAAGTCCCCCATGAGACCAGGGTTTGTGAACATGAGGGTACTCCTATCTGTCTCTAGAGGGCCTCATCTACACTGGTTGTGCCTGTAGCAGAACCCCACTATAATGTCACCTGTCCCTGCCCTCCCTTTAATCCTGACCCATAAGCTCTCAATCAGCTCCTCATCCATCCCCAGGATGCCCTGCAGGCATGCACACATCTTCATCTCCTCTTCTTTATGCCCCATGCTGTCTGTCATCTATTGCTGAGTACAGTTACTCAACACCACCACACAAGCAATCAGCTGCTTTCTCCATGCTGATCTTCTCCAGGCTGCAGTCCCAGGACACTTTGTTTAAACCACAGCAGCTCATAGTTATGGGCTTAGACACCCCTAGCAAAACCCACAATTAAGCTCTCACAGGCTCACATTCCATAAGAAAACAATGGAAAGAATCTTATTTCTAGTATCACACTATCAGTGTAAGATCCACCAGAACTAAAAGAAAGATGACAATGATGTGTGGGAATCAGGCCACATAAACCAAGCTGTCACTGTCAATAAAGGCTGGTACAGCTGCCCAAGGGATACAAATAAGAGAAGAAAGCTTCAATTAATTAATTAAATGGCTATGCCAAAGAAATGAAAATACTGGTTTTATTCAGTATTTCTGCTCTTCTTATACAGGTGTCAGAAGTTTATTAATACACTTAATGACCTGTGCCATGAGCATCATTTGCCTTATTCAGAAAAGAAAGTTCATTCTATTCAAAGTATCTTGAAACACCTACCTTTTTTTACCCACTTAGAGAGCCTGTACTGAAAAAAATATCCAGTCTCTAAACATGTCAAATGTATTTTCTAATTGAAACAATATAATTTCTGTAACTTAAACAGTAAAAAAAACCTCAATGATGTGCTTTCTTCATTTAGAATAACCAAAGACTGAAAAATACACGTAGACAAGCTAATTCTAATGCACATCAGAAAGCATTATATTGTGGTTTACAGAGTCTTTGGGAGATGAGTAAAATTTCGTAGCAAGTTTTAGTTTCATTTGTGATCTATGATGTATAAAATTACAAAACACATGCTCTCTGTCTCAAAATCATTCCCAAGTAGAATATCTAATCATGGTTAGTCTATTTCAGAGAAATTCTAAGATAAAACACATAATTGCTTGACACAAATCACACATAACTGATTGAACTCTAGCATGATTTCCTTATACTGTGAAGACTTCACACATAAGCTTTACCTAAATAACCAAGAATTAAAAATAGAAACAGTATGCTGGCACACAGCACCGAGCCAAATCTATCCACTTTGCACGTATATGCACACATTGTTTTATACCAAAATTCACAGAATATGTACCCAAAATGTCCAGATGTTTCCACTAAAAGAATCATCACACCCCACTACAACCTCGAAAAAAAAAAAAATTAAGACAGGAAAGAGTAAACATAAGAAGCCAGAAGTGAGACAAACCATGGCAATAAACAGTAGCTGATTTTCTTGTTTCCCTTTGGAAAAGATCAAGAACCTGGTTGATCTAGCAATCGTCTACTTTCATTTTCCAATGAAGTACTTCACTCTTGGCCATCAGCTGACATCTCCATTTCATATCAGTTTGAACAAGATTTTGTTTCAAAATAATAAAAAATAAGCATGTTTATAAAATTAATTTTTAATACAATCTGAATGAAGTATTGCTCATTTTTGTTTTGAAATTACGTATTTTGTAACATTGACTTACTACCTATTCATAAGGTAAGAGATTTTTTCCCACACCTTTTACTATTCCTATTACCAGCTGGCACAGCTGAGCAAGTAACAACTTCCAAATCAATTAAATATTCTGACTAGAATATCAATCTCCAAACCTATTCCCATTTAGAATTTTAATATACTAATTACAATTATCAAAGTAAAATTAACAGTCATCTATTACCTTGTTTTATAGTACAGCTTTGAAATTATTACATGATTATTTTAGAAACAGTGGCATGCATTATACAAGGTTTAAAAATTTTAAAAATGTCAAACATTTTAGTTTACTACCTTTAGTTTTCAGCAAAGCTGCTCAAACTAATTTTTATTCTTATGTCATAGTGCTAGAATCAGTATTTCAGAAATGTTCCTCTTTTTATCTTTATACTCATTATTTCATTTCACTTCACACTGTTGAAAACTGCAGTGCATTTTATGCATAGAATTATTATATTTTTGCTGCATACATATATTTCCAATGCTAATCCTGTTAGTTATTTAAAGCTCAGGAATATGGGACTTAAATTGCTAAAAGAAAAATAATCAAGAGCATTATTTTCCTTTTATAAGACACACAGTCTTATCTGTTTTATAGCTATATGCAGTTGAAGGACAAGATGATGTCTTTCGTAACAAGAAAAGTTGTTGATGCAAATCATTATTTTACATGAAATTCAAAGATGAATTGCAAATCATCAAAACCATTCTTCTGCACTGTACCTACACTGTAGGAATAACTGTATTCCCAGAATGATTTCTGGAAAGTGATCAAAATTTTTATTTTTCATGTGGGGAAAAAGTTTAAAACTCCTTGGAACACATTTTCCTTGAAATAAGTAGAAGGTCTTAGGTTCTCAAGTATCTCCATTTGTTTTTAAAATACTTTACATGAAGAATGTAATAAAATGACACAGGTAGTTTCTACCTAGTGAACTATTTCAACCATCGTTCACTACTTTATTTCGACTTAAAGAAACACTCAAAGGCATGTAACAGAAATTTTAAGCTGAGCTTGATCAATACATAATAAGGTTCCTAATTAGAGGAAGAAATACAGGACACTAGGATATCTCCTTTTGACTGATCTTAAGCATAGCAATGGGTTAAAGGTTATTGCCATGAAATTTTTTTAACAGCCATAATTGTATTCCCTTGCCATAAGAATGATGTTTTAAAATAATACTGAATAAATTACCAAGACTTATAACAAAGTAGTACGATTTCAAGGAATGTGAAACTTTGTTCAGAATTTGTTCCAAAACTTTTTTTGTTTGGCTTTAACAAATTCACTAGTAGGCCTCACCTCTCCTATGTATTATCATAGCAAAATAAAAGACCGCCCATTATCTGCCAAGTACCTGCTTGAACTCTAAAAGCAATGATTTGAATCAAAAATGCCATGGAACCCAGCAGTGCTGAGATTACTTCCATTAAGACAGCAAAACTGAAGGAAAAAAGAAAATACATCTGACTATAGCCTCAGAGAACATGCACCAAATAGCATTTCCTTAACATGCTCTAATAGATTCAGGCAGAGAAGAGAATCTGATTTGGAAATTAATTATCAGCTGTCACAAAATATGGACATCATTAGAATGAGAAAATGTGACAAACATGATACAACCTAATCCTTTCTAAGCTTAAATTTGAAATAATGCCGAATTAATAAATAGTGAGCACTTACATTATAGCCAGACTAAAGTTCAAATGGAATGTATTTTAAATAGTATCATACAATTAGAAACATGAAAAAACCATTAAGTTCATATTCAGTTATATCCTGCGATTTCCATCACCTAATACTTTCAGTAACAGACAAAAACAGTTGAAACACATTAAACAATTGTGGTTTAGGAGAATGGAGAAGCAAAGTCCATTATAAAACTCCTTTTTAAAAAAATGAAATAGAAGAAACGTTTGTGAAGGAAGTTCCAACTCTGAAAACCAGTAGGCTGATGAAATTGTATAGCAGGCAGAAACCCTGGTAGAAACACAAACATGAAATTGTACTACAAAATAAGTATTCCCTCTTCATGGCTTTGTGAATACCACACGCCAAATCCATTTAAACTGACTGCACAAGACCTTTATCCTTGTTCTCATATGAGGCATTTCATTTCATTTTTACGAGGCATTCTGGATTATACATTCTTATTCATATCACAACACCTCAGTATTGCAGAATGAAGCTGGTAATGGACTGCTGTATTCCTCTCATTAATCACCATAATGCCCCTTCCTGGGAATCTGTGAAATACAGTTACATAGCTCTGGGTCAGCCTTTCATTCTTATCAAAGTACATGCCAAAAATCCATATACCAAATTAGTATCTACATACCGGACCTGAAACCAACAATAAGGACAGTAGAATGTAACAGGTACCCATCAGCACACCATGCAGAAAATATAGCCTTTTGGCAGAGGAATCCCTAGACCAAGGTGCTGTAAGAGGAAGCATACTTAAGGCCCAAGCAACCCTTCTCTCTGCAGATGTAGGGAAAGGTGCTTCCCTCACCCTGGTTTTTACAGGCATCTTTTCCCAAACTTTTCCTTCCCCCTCAGCATTGTACAGAGAATTGTACTCTGTTTCAGCTTCCTTTAAGAACAGTTTTTACACAGAATCATTAGGACAGTGAAATCTTCTACAAATATGTCATACGTGTAGTATGTCTGAGTTTGCATACACTTTCAGTAAAGTACTAAGGGAGTACTGATGTGCAAATGAACACACTATTTTAAGTGCAAAGAAATGCAAAGCAAGCAGAAGAGGAGGCAAGATAATCAATCATGTGAGAACGAAATGTTAATTTTCTCTAAGATTAATTCCTCCTCCAGCTTCTTTCAAGGGAATAAGGGGAGTATCATTTGGGATGATAAGCAAATGGAGGTATTCAAGCACCTCACTGCACCTAGGAAAACACGTATCTCAAAACGTACACGCTGTAACTGAGCAGGTGAAGGCAAAGTGTACTGGAATTTTTATCTTCTCATTTTGGTGTCCAAGAGTACAGCTGATCAAGTGTTAGTTTAAAATTGCAGACAGCTGGTGAGAGGCAGGTGTCCAAGTGTTGTCACCTAAGTAAGTCATATTCTTAATGTACAGCCTTCTGTCTTGCATAACCAAGACAATAAAAATAGATTCAACAGTTCTGAGATCAGACAATTAATGCAGGGTAAGTTAATTTAAAATACTCTCATTATGCCTTTCAAAACACTCTGTTCTCAAGAAAGTCCACAAAAAACAGTGTATGGGGAGAACGGGGTGGGGCTGGGAGGAGGAATCACCAAAAAACCAAAACCAAAACAAAGGAACAACAACACAGAATCCCTACAATTTTCTTTACTACCTGCCAGTTCTATAAACAAATACACTGAATGTTGGGAAAGAACAGTTTAACCATAATAATCTATGCTATCTCATCATCACCACACAGAAACAAGTACAATGCATTTCTTTCTAATTGCAATTGCTGGAAAAAAAACAAACGCTGCTGTACTTTTCCTTTCTCATGCACTAAACTTGCAAAAACACATTTCATTAAATAAATAGTTAAATGGAGTTTGAGACATGAAGTTAAAAAAAAACCCAGCCTTTTCATAATTAAAATGTTATTATTTTAAATAGAACCACCTAAAATAAAACATTATAGAAGAACCAGAACAAAATATATTTCTGACAACAAGTTTGTCACATCATTACTTTGGTTTCAAAGTAGGTTCTAACAGACAATCAGAGTAAAATGCTACAAATACATCTGTTCACGACTAGTTTACCAACTTCCTTCACAAATCATATTCCTCAATACTCTATAACATCTGTGGCAGAGAGGGAACTCAGGCAATGTCTGTTGAAAGCTTAGTTAGTACATTACTACCCAAGAACATCTCCACTAAATTCACTAGTCACCCATCACCATGTTAAATAAGCTCTCTGGGTATTTTATATTTTAACGGGAATCTACCTAATAAAATCAGTTATCTCTCAACTTGTCCTACAGTCTTCAAAGTAAAGCTCTTTTGTCATTTGTTCAATATCACATATGTAACAAATATGAAACAGCAGGCACATACATACTTCGTTATTAAAAGCATTTTAATAACAAGGATGTTTTAAACATCAAAATTATTAGAAAAAAGAAACATTCCCCCTTGTCCTAGAACACGACACAACGCCAGCATCTAAGGACATGGTAGGATGACTAAAAAAAAAAATCTCGTTAGTACATTTTAAGAAGGATGCATCTCTCTACCAAGACACAGTAAATGCCCACATACCTGAGCCTGAATATAGGACTGTTGTCAGAACACGCAGGGATGCAACATGAAAGGCTAAGGCCCGACTGGAATTAAATCTGGCAAGGGAGGTTAAGGACAACAGGAAGGGCTTCTATAGGTACATTGGGAGCAAAAGGAAGACTAGGGAAAATGTGGGCCTGCTGCTGAATGAGGCTGGTGACCTGGTGACACTGGACACAGAGAAGGCAGAGTTACTGAATACCTTCTTTGCTTCAGTGTTCACTGCTAGGACTGGCCCTCAGGACTCCCAGACTCTGGAGACAAGAGAGGAAGCACGGAAAAATGAAGACTTGCCCTTGGTAGATGAGGATTGGGTTAGAGAGCAGCTAGGCAAACTGAACAC
>VZSC01011117.1:242271-256299 GCA_013398225.1 Steatornis caripensis
AGAGCACTGGAACAGGCTGCCCAGAGAGGTTGTGGAGTCTCCTTCTCTGCAGATATTCAAAACCTGCCTGGATGCATTCCTGTGCAACCTGCTCTAGGCTAACCTGCTTTAGCAGGGGGGTTGGACTAGATGATCTCTAGAGGTCCCTTCCAACCCCTACCATTCTATGATTCTATGATTCTATGAATATAGCACTGAGAATGGTTTATTATGCTAGTTTCTTCTTTTTCCCCACTTAACTCTGTTATAATGGATAATAAAATCACTAACTGGAGTGAGATATCTGTAAAACTGTTTTTGTATCCACTTCAATTAATAGCTTTTTAAAAAATGAAGCAACCTTTTTAGCATAAAAGAAATCAAAAGTCTAAGAAACTAGAAAGGTGATTTTTAAACTACCTAATGTAAACATTGCTAGTTACATTTGCATACATAAACTATGTTCATTTTTACCATCTAACAATGTTATATTTAACAAACCATTTGCATACGTTGTGAGATATAACCATATAACCAGCACTATAGTTACATATGAAAACTCTGGGGTTTTCTCCACATAAAATTTTAAAAGCTATAAAAATTATTACTCGTATTTATGTTTCCCAGCCTAAGACTTCAATACCTGCTGACATTGATTTGAAATTGTTCCCATTTTGCAACAGAATGATAGTGTTCAAGACAATGATTTCATCAAATCCTATAATTAGGGGCAGATCTGGAACTTGAACACAGTAAGTGAGCACAAATACCTGGGAAAAAAATTAAATTCAAAAGCTACATTATTATACCAAATACATACACTCTTCATTATCTGTTCTGCCATTCTTAGCTGCATGCAGTACTTAAAGAAGTTCTACTGTTCTTTGCATTTTAAATATTCCAGCTTAAACAGTGGCAAATTAATCTTCAAAACAATTTTAGGTAATGGAGAAAGACTAGCATTATCCAGTGCATCCGAAACAAAAGTAGAGATGGATGCAGCTGCCTAAGGTTACTCAGCAAGCCAAGGGCAGAGCAGGAGCTAGAACTCAAAATCTTTTAATCCTAGCTTCCTGTTTTAACACTGGTAAATGCTGCCTGTCCCAGGCTGTTAGCAGGAATTGTATTTATGCTCTGACAGTAAAATAGACTCTGTGAATGTGTGATGCCCAAAGGAGAAGATGAAAAACAAGAAACCATATGTCTGAAGTCTTTCTGAATATGCCTCAAGAGCATCACAAATAGGAAAGTGTATTTTCAAAACAAAATTTGCCACATATGAATATCCATTTTAGGATTCCTGATATGTTCTGAAAGAAGCATTAATTGAAAATTTAAATGGTAACATAAAAACCAAAGAACTATCATAATAGATTAGTATTAACATGATGTACACTAAAAGGTTATGGTACACACACTTCCTAAGAACTGTAAAAGCTCATTTTACCACCTCAGCCATGAAACAACTCTTCTCATCACAACATACAGAATAAATGAGTTATAATGGAGATCTAAATCTACTTTTTCTTAATTATCACAGCACAGCTTCTCACTACAGTTAACTTACAACACACGTACTCATAGCCTGTAAAACAATACGAGTTTTTCATAAAGGATTTAATCCCACAGTAAAACCAAAACAGATGTAAAAAGTAATGACATAAAGCCTTCCAAACTTTGCACAAGTCTGTCCCAAGGGAAAAAAAAAAAAAAAAGGAAAAAAATCCACACCACTGAAAGGGTACACCAGGTTAACTACTAAGGCTGCATCAGCTAATCCAGTAAAGAGTAACAGCATGTTTTGCCACCTCCATAAAGCCTGGACATTATCTGTCTGCTTATGAATTTAGAGAACACCTCCCATAGGGTACAACTACTAGAAAGTTTATACAGCCTTTTGAAAGTGCATAAAGAATACGAATACCACAGCTCATTGCTTTTTCATCATGAGTTCACATATTTTGTCAGTATTTACAAGTAGGTGTACTTACAGTATTTACAACTAGAAATAAAAAGATCAACAAACTAAAGCCTTTCAAGGAAATGTACGAAGTTATATTGCCCTCTGCTGATGAACAGTTAAAATGGGACATAAAACCAGAACTTATGCTCCAATAAGTACTTTGAATAATGTGTTACAGAAATTCAATTATTTGGTTTGCTATGATATAATTCCAACAGACCCCAAATGTCATTTCTGGTTTTCAAAAAATTGTGAGCAAACAAAGTAATATAAAAGAGATCTGAAGAAAGGGAAACAGCAATTTTAGTTTTTTCCACTCCAAGGCCTGGAAAATAAACTTTGCTAATTTCATTTTACTCTAAGGTAAATTTAACCGCATGATCCCACTTTAAATTACTTACCATATGAAAATGTTTGTCCAATCAAGTTGCATACTATTAACACCATTTTTTTCCTTAAAATGAATATTAAATGATATCTTATTTATCAATAAGCAAAACAATCCACTCCCCATTGATGTTCAAAAGCAATTTTTAAACAGAACTATATAGAAGAAGGTAGGAAAGAACCTTATATCCAGTACATACAGACTGTTCGATGAATAAAATACACTTACTCAGATTACAAACCAAACAATATGGTCTTATATAGCCTCCAGATCTCATCTTGGTTAAACATTGGCTTTACATTTATAAATATTTTAATCACTAGTTAGGAGAAATTCTTGCAGCCTTTTTGATTTTTTTTTCTAAACACTGCAGCTTGCTGCTGCTAATACTAACGTGTTTCTCTCACCTGCTGGGGCTAGACAGAACTGCGTGAGCCATCCAATTTAGCACCTTGAACTGGAAGAGTTTACTGAAGGTGTTGCCCATTCAGGCTTTGCTGTTGTCTGGACTAGTATCTTCAATACAACTAGTTCACACAAACAGCAGCAGTGCAGACACAGTTGAACATACTTTGAAAGGTTTGAGCAGATCAAATTATATCCTAAATTCCTTTCCAGCCTTTAACTTCTTGGTCCTGCATGTGCTAAAGCGCAAATGCTTTACCTTAACCACAGTTTTACGATGTATTAATTAGATCACACTAGGTAATTTAATTTTATAGCATATATTTAAACTCTAATCTATATAAGCCTCTGATTTTCTTAAACTATTCTTAAAATATAATTAGCAGCACACAAAAAATAATAATATTACCTAGGAAACAAGGCAGTATGTTGTCCCAGCAGATAAATAATGATCTTACATTTTTTGAATAGGATGTTTTCATAATGTCTTTCTGGGTATTTTTAAACCACAAAAGAGTTCAGACCTGAGATAAAATAGGCAAGCAGAAGGAAACAGTACCTACGATGTATTCTAAACAAAAGGGAGTTGTGTTCATCTTAATATTATTCTTTCTCTTTGAAAAGCCACTTTCACTAAAACTCACCAAGTTTAAGACGGAAAAGAGAACACTCTAAGTTGTGATTTTCTGTAACTTTTGTCTTGCCCACACACAGATGGCATACAAGGTCTTAATATAACACATATTTTCTTTACAATACTCATACATACTGCAAGGTAAAAACAAGAACTATTTCAAAAGGAAAGAAAGAACAGGAATCATAAAAAAATACTAGTATTTCTTGGACTTTTGCAAGTTGCAGATAGTTAACCGATTAACATACACCGGTGATGTGATTAAACAGAAATATTCAGCTGTCAAAAGCCAGACATGTCAAAGCTGTAAATAGGAGTAAACCAGCAACTGGCGTAAGAGAAGAAAGGCATTGCCACACAAAGTGGAACACTTTCTTTTTATTTTATTTCTATACTGCTGACCACTATTTCTTTTTTCAAAACAAACAAAAAAATCCCACCTTAATATCTATCCTAAAGTACAATAATTTCAAGTCTAGTCCTAAAATCAGGACATTTTCATACAGCATTCTTACTTGCGCTTCACAGAATCACAGAATCACACAGGTTGGAAGAACCTCAAAATATTATCTGGTTCAACCTTACATGGGAAAGGCAGCCTAGGTTTATCTCATCCCGGTGCTTATTTCCCACCCAAAAACATCCCAAATTCCAAACACTGGTTAATCTCAATAACTTTCCTGTTGTACTGAGACCTTGTAGATTAGGTCACCACACCACAGTGTTTAAAAAAAAAAAAGGTTCATATATATATATATACACACATATATATAAAAATACAAATGAAGATCCTGAACTCCTCAGCTGAAGCTTCACAGTACACCTTAGTCTTTTTAGGGTATGATTTCAGTTTCTACAATGTGTATGACTGATTATAGATCCAACACAGTTTTCGTTCATATCCCTTGAGAACTTCTGTCCATTACGGCCAACAAAACTGAGAAGATGACCATGTATTTCCCTCCATCATGCTTATTCATTGACTGCTTGCCTAAACAATAACTAAGCCTCCGGAATTTCAGCTTTACAAATGGCTTCTAAAACTATGATTCTGAAGAATGTCTTATAATGACTATTGCCACACTTCGTATTAAAAACAAACTGTTTTTAGAACTACCAAGATTCGCATTTGCCTCAACAGAACAACAGCATAATTGTTTCCCATAACCTACATTCCACCTTGTCCATTTCTTCATGTAATCTTCATTTACCTCCCAAACTCATTGATTAGATTCTAAATTTTTCAGGTCATGCCTCAGTAGATTTCTGATATGCTTATGGAAAACAAAAAAAGTAAAATTAAGTATTTTCTCTTGAGGATTCTCAGGTTTAACACAAGTACAAAGCACTTAAGTTATCAGAGCATAAGCAGCTATCTTGATACATATGTACAGCAGCAATCTCCAGCTCATCCATACTCTCAGACATTCACTGTTCAACTATGTTGACATTCAACTACAGTGACAAGACCAGAAATGAAAAGCAGGTATCAGCAAACTGAGGAGGAAAAAAAAAAAAAACAAAACAACCCAAACCCACAAAACCTCAGACAAATAAAAGCACTTATGTTCTTGCAAGTCTTCTATGAAAAAAATATTTTTCACCTTATCCCAACAATTCAAATGTGCAAGCCTTCACACATGTGCCTTAAGACCCCAGATATCTGTATTTTTGCTGGTGGACTTTCCAGGTTGCCTATAGTTTTACTCCTTATGCAGTACCTCATTGCTTCTGTCTTGGGAAAGGTAAACAGCTCAATATCCAAGCCAAACTAGGACTTCCAAGTTAAGCATTATCACCATCAGGATAGGTGTACTAAGAATATTCTCCATACAAATCTAGCAAGACTGAGGTCCAAGTGAAAGACTGCAGCGATTTTCATTCATATATTTCACCAGTGAAAACATCCGACCATGTAGAGGCAGCTAGTGACCATCTTATAACAGAGGTGCTGCCATCCTCTTCTACAAAGGGTTTCAGGATTCATAAAAGACGTGAAAATGGACTTCCTAGAAGACTGAAGTTCTGCATCTTCCTCATAATGTAGGTCTTCAAGCCTCACCGAGTCGATGTTCCTGCAAGTAGCACTCTAACTCTTCCAGGTGAGGACACTGACGCCACACACATAAACTATGTCACGCTGCACTGAAGTAGCACTACGTACACTCACATTGCCTAAATAAAAGAAATTGAAGAGATTTCCTACAATTATGTAGCATTGTCTAGTTTCCAAAGCAAAACTAGTTTCGACAACCACAAATAAATCCCAGTCCAGGTACATCCTTATACAGGACTTTAGAAGGTTTTGAGATACTCCTATGAAAACAAAATAATTGTCCCCAGGTAGAAAAAATAATGTTTATAGGGGTGGCTTCTGGTTATTCTATAGTGACTGCTGTGAATAATTTGAAGTTTTATGGTTCTCATGAAAAGCAGGCTTAATGTTAATGAGTTAGAAGTGCCCAGTGTAAGGACCTGAAAGGTCAGGATGGGCTTGGGGAAAAAAAAAAATGAAGGGAAAGGCAATCATGGTGGTTTTAGAAACAGAAGCCTTAAACACATGGGTTATTCTCTTAAATTGAAATTATGATTAGAGAATTGACATGATTACAAAAGAAGTCCCAGCCCAAAGTATATGCAAAGGAAATAGTAATGGAAATACTCTTTATTTTAAAGCCCTTCTGAGAAAATACACAAGAAGCCCAAAAATGGCATGATATTCTAAGACCAAATGATGCAATTGCTCACTTAACTTCTCTCATGTTTGAACTTGCATTAAGGCTGTTGGCCAGCTTGTGCTAATTTCACCCGTGGCTTATTAGAATTACCATCTCACTCGTCTTCATTACTGTGAATCATCGAGTTTGAAAATTGCTTTTTGGATGGTAAACTTAATGAAATACATGATACTATGAAATTTTAAACTAGGTATTTCCTGAACTTGGAACTAGAAATTTTCTGTACTTGTTTTCCCAGGAAATTAAGAATTAAGAATAGCCAGGCAGTCATGAATCTTTTCTAGTATCTAGAGCCATTCATAGTGCTGAAAACCTAAGCTTGCCAGAAAAATACTTGCAGATATTGAATGTTCAGAGAATAAACTCTCCATATAATCTTAACAGCTCAAGGATGGAAGCCAGGAGGTCTACCACTGCTCACCTACGTAGAAGATAAAAATGTATTTTCAGAATTGAAGAAAGAATGTCGATTACGTTTAGAATTTGCCTAATAGAGAGTCTCTGATTGCTGTTCAGTATTATCATTCATTAAAAGGTTGTGTGTACATTTTGCATATTGCAATGAAGCAGTGCTGCTGAGTAGGTATTTCAGTGATTAAACAACATTGAAAGTCAATTTCACGACTATGGTAAAATGCAGATGTAAAGTAAAACAGTTTCTATTCTGGGCTATCAGGAACGCAAATAAAAAGTCAAAGATGCTACATAGGAATAATGAAGAGCAAACAACAGAATGAAAAATATTTTTTCAGCAAAAGACATGGAGCAACAGTTCAGATTATGAGTTTCTCCCAAAAATCTGTGTAAGTGAAAGTAAGTCATTTATAAGAGGGACCGAGTGACAAAGTAACCGTGACCACAAATTCAAACAGGATGCCAACTATTGCTAGAAGTACCTGTTATAATATGCGCCTTTATTGTATGAGTGACCCCTAAGTGATCACTGCCTCAAAAAAAAAAACAAAACAAAACAAAAAAAACTGCCTCTACAGCCCTGCTTTCTGCCCAGCTTCTCTGCCCTTCAACATTTCCAGTAACCTTCATTGTAAATGACTCCTGCTTCACATGCACAGATGATGAAATAAATTGCATCTTTATCACCACACACTTACAAATAAATGCATGTATATCACCTGTCTTGGCCCAAAATAATCTTAAACTCTCTTTTCTAACTGCTAGTAATACCAGCAAAGGGGTGTGGGGGGTGGGGAGTGGATCAAGTAATAGCAATAAGCTGTAACACAGCATTCACGGTTTCAGTTAATACAGCAAGTCTTTCATTCTGGATTGTTTTCAACATATGCAGTACTATCATCTGGTAACTTCCTTGCCAGAAAATTATTAAGAGGTCACCCAAGTTTGAGACTGTATTTCAATGCTGCACAGACACCAGGTAATAGGGAGAAGCCACAGAGCATGTTACAGGATCCAAAAGGAAATAAAAGGATTATGCTGGACTTTAGTAATCATCCAAGCAGCTTCAGACAGTACTGCTGGCAGCCTCTGATTTAATTAGAGTAAAAGAAGCACCTACATCATTTTAGGACCATATGAACATGGATTTGTTCAGGGGAAAAAAAAAAAGAATTGAATAAAATTGGATTGTTGCCCTTGTAAGAAATATTACTATGTACAACCTACCTTCACAAAGAAAAAAGAAATAAATTATGGCCTGATTTTGGTTTAATAATTGTATATAAGAGTTAATTTAACTAACATGCATTTTCTTCACAGTCATTTTATGAATAACTCTGGAAGGTAAAACAAGATTACTGAATCTTAATTAAAAATAAAAATCCAAATGAACTGCAGCAGCACAATCAATACAAATTACATTATTTAAATTAAGTAAAATGTAATTAAAGGCATTCACATTAAATTTATTCTCTTTGGCGTCAAAGCTTTTCCAATTCAAACTGGTTTGTAACAAATTTATAAGTAGTACAGTAGTCAATAAAATTTCACATTATTCTAAATTAGCTATTATGTGTTAGACACATCATTTTTATGAAGCAAAATACCGACTCTGTCGCATGCTGGAGTTAGTAACAGAGCCAGAGCAGGAAAAATCCACTTCACTCTCCAGGCTGATTCTGCACAAAGGCACTACACCATCACTGCCCATTTGATTATAGCAATCCATGTTACATAAACCAACTGAATGGTTCTACTGAAGTTATCACCACAAATCATAGGTTATGTGGCACCTTTATAAAAATATGTGCAGCATTTCTCATAAAAGTTGCAGAGCCCAAAAGACGCAGGAGACCCACTGTTAGTCATTAGTACACTAAAATCCCATCTGAAATTAAACAGAAAATTGCTTGCTTTTTAGAGATGCTGAATTATGCCCGTTTTCAATAGGACCTGAATGTGCTCAGCACCTTCCAAAAGTCAGAAATAAAAATGTTTGGTTAGCTGCAGAAGCTTGTCAAAATACATTTATGTCAAAGTAGCTTTAAAAAAAAAAAAGAAAAAATCATTCTTGCATTTCAAAGGTAGCATTTAATTTATCCATGTCAAAAATGCTGCAAGAACAGATTTTCTGGTATTTATTTCCATATTCTACCACACACAAAAACATGAAATTCAAGAGCACAAGATCTTTTGAAAGTTTTCTTCATCTAAAAAAACCTTCTGAATAAATTCTAATTGTACCCCAACTAAAGCAAAGATCTCCTAATTTTGAGTATCAGATTCAAGAACTACAACACTTAAAACATTGAGGGGCAGCTTCTTTTAAGAAGTCTGACAGACTAGAGCTGCAAGATCAAGCAACTGATGAACAAGTTTGTCAGAACAAAACCACAAATGTAAAGAGGGAAAAACCCTTCTGAAGCACTGCAGGGATGTTTCAGCCACAGCCACAAGAGTATTATGGAAGATTTTACTCTTTCCCAGGCAGAAGACCCTACAATAAGGAAGAAAAAGTGAAGATTTAAAAAGAGACTGACACAATCTGAAGAAGGTACAGAATGTGACCCTAAGATGGTAAGCAAAGATAAAATAATACATATAACTCTCCATTACAATAAGTAGGAAAATGCTCCTCTGGTTCTAACATGTACCAATAGTTTAAAATAATAGTAATTTTAATATCAAAAATGTTTGCCTCAGGGTGTTTCTGATATGTTTCCAAGAATGTTTGCTTAAGAAACAAACACTGAGATGATTTTATTTTAAAAACCAATGTGTATACATATATATAGGTATGCATCAAACTGTCAGTGGGCTAACTGGTTAAGTTTGCAGATCTGTTTCGATTCTACAGCACATGGGGTAGTGCTATATTTCAGAGGCCAAAGATTTACAGTACATACATAGTGCTAAAGATTAGAAAGCTTTTCTTAGATTCTTCCTTTCAGTGATTTGGCCATCAGAAACTGATAGATATTATTAATGACCTTCCATCTTTTCATTCTTAAAAACCCTAGTTTTGCTGGAATCAAAACAAAGCATGTGAGGGAAAGGGCACAAATATGGCAAAGTAAACCATTTACCTGTTCTGTTGCTAACATTGCAATCATTATAAGTAAAGATGCTTTACTGAAATAGTCTAAGTTACAGATTGTACATCACCTCTTTATTCAGATTTACTGATTAATGCTGACTCTTGCTGATCACTTCGTAAGCAGAGAGGGGGAAAAAATTCTAAATACACAATAATTTCCTAAAAAGACAGTAGTCTTCTGCACTCTTTGACAAGATGCCCTAAACTGTTTCTCTTACAAGCTGTTCAGGATTTAGAGACCACGAACTGAAAAACTGTGAAACAGTCCTGTTTCCAAAACACTATCACCACTCAGCGGAGTCATGCACAAGGGGTTGCTGATAACTGAGTATTCTACCAATATATGCATAAAACATATTTACACTAACGCATGGCATTTCGGGCCTTTTAAACAGATGATAGAGAACTGCTTGATAACAATTACGAACAAAACTATGATTCTGAAAATAAAACTATTTTGAAAAGAAAGAAGAATTCAATTAGAATGCTCTTGAAGCAATTTATAAACTTTAAATACTGACAAGTAAACCACATATACTTTTTAACAGCTATTGCTAAAAGCATTATGGGAAGAAAAGCCCTTTAAGCGTACCTGTGCTCACAGTACCTAAGCCCTAGCTGCAAACATCAAACCCACAGGACTGTATAAAACTCAATCCAAAAACTAACTCACTTGTCCAGAATTCGCTGTTACCTCCTTTGCCAAAGCAAGACAACAACTTTCACAATGTCAAGAACACTTTGTACAAGTATCAGTAACAGAACTCTCCCCCAGTTTCCAAAAACTAGAGACTACTGTAGAAATTGCATTTTCAAATTAGGAAGGCAGCATTTGAAGGAGAAAGAAGAACAGCTCTAGAGCAACAAAAATCTTAAATAGACATAAAAAAAAAAGATTAAATGGACTAGATTTGACAGTTACAATTTCTATGTGATTGCACCAGCTTTATGAAAGCAAACAGGGTTAGGGTATACCAAGCACGATATAACTTCTGGGAAGTCAACAAATTAGAGATTAGCAAACAAACCAAAGAGAATTTGATCTATTTCTGATCACAGATGCATACAAATTGGACACATTCTCTGAGCCCACACACATTTTACAGCTACACTGCCAGCATTTTTTCTAAAAACCAGTAAGAATTTCCAAGCAATTAATTGAGTAGAGCAGCTACTCCAGCCTAATCAGGGAGTACGAGTGCAGAATCATGCAAATTCATCCAACAACTGACTTCCCCGCAATACACAGCTGATTTATCTTTTCAGGTTGCGCTACCAAAGGATCAGATTCTGAAGTCAAATTGGGAAACACTTTGCTCAGTGAGGCTAGCTGCATGCAGACTCATAGTTTAATAAGAATTAGAGGGTGGAGACCGGTGGGGACCAAGTAGTTACGAACAGCAGTAAAAGTATACAAGGACCTATATCCAACTACTGCTGTGTTAAGGTACCAGCAATTATATTTTATTAAACTATGCAGAATACAGACCTTTACTAACAACACGAGGGGGCTTCACTGACAAACTAATCCCTGCTTTCTTACCAAACTCAGTGAAAACTGGATTTTAATTGTGCTTGCTACAGCATTAGGGAAGACCTCAAGAATTTTCTTCTGCAGCTCTGGATCAAAATCAGCATAGGCAGGTTTTAAAGGCATAACCACTCCAAATTCTCACTGCACTTTTGCATCAAAAAAAAAGTCCAATATGTGACTATTGCAATGAAGCCCTGCCTAAAACTTTAAAATTTTGTTCCTTTACCCTATTTTTTCCAAAAAAACCCACTTCTAATATGCATCAATTAAACTATTCCATTATTAACATCCTACTTTTTGTTCAGAGTATTGAACAACATTTCAGACCACTCCTTGTAGGAGATGAAATTAATCATGTAGGCCCGTAGTTCTCCGTTATTAACCTGTTTGCACACAGGTAAAAAATATTTATCACCTATAGTGAACAGTTACCAAATAGCAAAATACAATTGCAATGGCATAAAAATTCTGTTTGTATCTCTCTCAGCCCCTTAAGCCCCTCACTTTTCTCAGGGGCACACCTTTCAGATTTCTCAAAATCTGGAGTTTGGCCACAATCACAATTTAACTGAGTTAGAATAAAAACAGAAAAACAAAATTGTGTGTCATTTCCTCAGAAAATTACTCAAAAGTGCCAGCTTTCAGTTAAACCAGTGTTGCACCAAAGTGAACTCAGACTGTAAATGGCTGTATCACACCAAGCAAAAAGCAAATGCTCTTTCTCTTAAGCCCTGCAAACTCTAGCACATGTTTTAAATCTTTATATGATTTATTTGCAACTATATTCTATGCCTCATTTTAGCACTTATATTTTTTATTTTTCTTACTGTGTATTGTCATCCTGATCTTGCAACTGCTAAAAAGCTCCTCCATGCTTAAAAGCACTGCATCCTAACAAAGAGGAAGTCAGGCAGAAACCTCAGGTGACCTGCATGGACGAACAAGGGCCCCCTGAACAAATCAAAATGCAAAAAGGATGCCTACAGAGGGTGGAAGCAGGGACAGGTAGCCTGGGAGGAATACAGAGAACCTGTCTGAGCAGCCAGGGATGAGGTGAGGAAAGCTAAAGGCCCGATACAATGAAATCTGGCTAGGGATATCAAGGGCAACAAGAAAAGTTTGCATAGGTACATCGTCGATAAAAGGAAGACCAGGGAAAATATGTGAGCCCTCTGAAGAAGGAAACGGGAGACTTTGTTATCTGGGATAACGAGAAGGCTGAGGTACTCAATGACTTCCTTGTCTCAGTCTTCACTGACAAGAAACTGCAGTTACAGCCAATAGTGTGCAGTCCCAGGGCCATAATCTCATTGCGATTACAGAGATATGGTGGGATGGTTCGTATGACAAAAACACGGCTATAAATTACTTTTTAGGAAAGACAGGTCAGCAACATGTCATGCTACAGTTGATCCTTAGGTGAGAGGGCAACAGGAATGTACCAAGCTCTGCATAGGCGTGGATGAAGAACGAGTAGAGAGCCTATAGGTATGAATTAAGGGGCAGACTAGTATGGGTGACACTGTTGTGGGTGTTTATTATAGGTCACCTGGTCAGGAAGAGGAAGTTGATGAGGCCTTCTACAGACAGCTGGAAGCTGCTTCATGGTCACAGGCCCTGGTCCTCATGGGGGACTTCAACCACCCTGATACTTGCTGGAAAGACAATACAGCTAGGTATGCACAGTCCAGGAGCAGAGTCCACAGAGCACTGATAATAACTTTTTGACGCAGGCAGTGGAAGAGCCAACGAGGAGAGGAGTGATGCTCAACCTGACACTAACAAACAAAGAAGGACTGGTTGGGGACAGGAAGGCTGGGGGCAGCCTTGGCCGCAGTGACCATGAGATGGTAGAGTTCAAGATCCTGCCTGGAAGGAGCAGGGCTACAAGACTACAACCCTGGACTTAGGAAAACTAGCTTTGCCCTCTTCAAAGACCTACCTGGAGGAAACCCGTGGGTTAGGGCTCTAGAAGGCAGGGGGGCCCAAGAGACGTTGTTAATATTCAAGAACCACCTCCTCCAAGCTCAGGATCGATGCATCCCTATGAGTAAGAAGTCAAGCAAAGTAGGCAGGAGGCCTGCATGTGTGAGCAAGGAGCTTCTAGAAAAACTCAAAGGGAAGAAAGAAGTTTAGAGAATGTGGAAAAACGGGGTGGCCACTTGGGAGGAATACAGGAATGCTGTCACAGCATGCAGAGATGCAACGAGGAAGACTAAGGCCCACTTGGAATTGACTCCAGCAAGGGAGGTCAGGGACAACATGAAGGGCTTCTTCAGGTACAAATGGGTAACAACAGGAAGACTAAGGAAAGAGTAAGGTTGGCCCTCAGGATTCCCAGACCCTGGCGGTAAGAGAGAAGGTTTGGACAAAGGAAGACTTTCCCTTGGTCGAGGAGGATTGGATTAGAGACCACACAGACAAACTGGACGCCCACAAACCCATGGGCCCCCATGGGATGCACCCATGAGTGCTGAGGGAGCTGGCGGATGTTATTGCTAAGCCTTTCTCCGATATCTTTCAAAAGTCATGGAGAAGAGGAGTAGTGCCTGAGGACTGGAGGAAAGCCACTGTCACTCCAATCCTCAAAAAGGGCAAGAAGTAGGACCCGGGAAAGTACAGGCCAGTCAGCCTCACCTCCGTCCCTGGACAGGTGATGGAACAGCTCATTCTGGATGTCATCTCTAAGCATGTGGTGGAAAAGAAGACTATCAAGAGTAGTCAGTTTGGTTCCACCGAGGGGTAGTCATGCTTGACCAATCTGATAGCCTTCTATGATGACATGACTGGCTGGGTAGATGAGGGAAGAGCAGTGGATGTTGTCTACCTTGACATCAGTGAGGCTTTTGACACTGTCTCCCACAACATCCTCATAG
>VZSC01011117.1:256470-276058 GCA_013398225.1 Steatornis caripensis
ACAAAGCTGGGGGGAGCGGCTGACTCATGAGAAGGCTGTACTGCCCTTCAGCGTGACCTGGACAGGTTGGAGAGTTGGGTGGAGAGAAACCTGCTAAAATTCAGGAAGGGCAAGTGTAGAGCAGTGCACCTGGGCAGGAAAAAACCCATACACCAGTACAGGTTGGATGCTGACCTGCTGTAGAGCAGCTCTGCGGAGAAGGACTTGAGAGTGCTGGTGGGCAACAGGCTCACCATGAACCAGCAATGTGCCCTTGCAACAAAGAAGGCCAATGGCATCCTGGGGTGCATTAAGAAGAGTGTGGCCAGCAGGTCTAGGGAGGTGATCCTCCCCCTGTACTCTGCACTGGGGAGGCCACATCTGGAGTACTGTGTCTAGTTCAAGAGAGATGGGGAACTACTGGAGAGAGTCACAGATGATGAGGGGACTGGAGCATCCCTCCTATGAGGAAAGGTGGAGAGACCTGGCTCTGTTTAACCTGGAGAAGAGAAGACTGAGATAAGATCTGATCAAGGCTTATAAATATCTGAAGGGAAGCTGCCAAGAGGATAGGGCCAGACTCTTTTGTTGGTGCGTAGCAACAGGACAAGGGGCAATAGCCACAACCTGGAGCGCAGGAAGTTCCACCTGAACATGAGGAAGAACTTCTTTACTGTGAGGGTGACAGAGCACTGGAACAGGCTGCTCAGAGAGGCTTTGGAGTCTCCTTCTCTGAAGATACTCAGAAACCACCTGGACGCGTTCCTGTGCAACCTGCTCTACGCAAATCTACTTTAGCAGGCGGGTTGGACTACATGATCTGCAGAGGTCCTTTCCTACTCCTACCATTCTGTTATTCTGTGACAAGTGCTCAAGCCACACTGCCCACATTGCAGAACGCAAAAGCAGGGACTAGGAAAATCAAGAAAAACCCTCTGTAAGAAAAGATCTGATTCAAAACCATCTAAGGAACCTGAAGGTGCACAAATCTGTGGCACCTGAAAAGATGCATCTGCAGGTCGTGAGGGAACTGGTGGATGAAGTCGCTAGGCCACTATCCATCATTTTTGAGAAGTCATGGCAGTCCAGTGAAGTTCCCACTGACTGGAAAAGGGGAAACACAACTCCCGTTTTTAAAAAGGGAAAAAAGGAAGACCCAGGGAACTGCAGGCCAGTCAGCATCACCTCTGTTCCTGGAGCAGATGTGGCAGACGACGGAGCAGATCCTCCTGGAAACCATGCTAAGACATATGGAAAACCAGGAGGTGATTCGTGACAGCCAACATGGCTTCACTAAGGGCAAATCGTGCCCGACAAATTTTGTGGCTTCTACAACAAGATTACAGCGTTGGTGGATAAGGGAAGAGCAACTGACGTCATCTACCTGGACTTCTGCAAAGCATTTGACACTGTCCCACACAACATCCTTGTCTCTAAATTGGAGAGACTTGGACTTGATGGATGGACCACTCGCTGGATAAGGAATTGGCTGGATAGTTGCACTCAAAGAGTTGCAGTCAATGTCCAAGTGGAGATCAGCGATGAGTGGTGTTTCTCAGGGGTCGGTATTGGGACCGGCGCTGTTTAACATCTTTCTTGGTGACATGGGACAGTGGGATTGAGTGCAGCTTCAACAAGTTTGATGACGACACCAAGCTGTGTGTTGCAAATGACACACTGGAGGGAAGGGAAGCCATCCAGAGGGATCTTGACAGGCTTAAGAACCGCTGTGCAAATCACATGAATTTCAACAAGGCCCAGCACCAGGTCCTGCACATGGGTCAGGGCATTCCCAAGCACAGATACAGGCTGGGCAGAGAATGAATTGATAGCAGCCCAGAGGAGAAGGACTTGGGGGTGTTGGCTCAACATGAGCCGCAATGTGCGCTCACAGACCAGAATGCCAACCATATCCTGGGCTGCATCAAAAGAAGTGTGACCAGCAGGGGGCGGGAGGTGATTCTCCTCCTCTGCTCTCGTGAGACCCCATCTGCAGTACAGCATCCAACTCCAGGGTCTCTCGCATAAGAGGGACATAGATCTGTTGGAGCAAGTCCAGAGGAGGGCCACCAAGATGATCAGAGGGCTGGAGCACCTCCCCTATGAAGACAGGCTGAGAGAGTTGGGGTTGTTCAGTCTGGAGAACAGAAGACTTCGGGGAGTCATTATAGCAGCCTCCCAGTATGTGACATGGGCCTACACAAGAGCCGCAGAGGGACTTTTTACAAGGGCATGTGGTGATAAGACAAGAGGTAATAGTTTTGAACTGAAGGAGGGTAGATTTAGATTAGGTATTAGGAAGAAATTCACAATGAGGGTGGTGAGACACTGGAAAAGGTTGCCCAGAGAATTTGTGGATGTCCCCTCCCCGTGTTCAAGGCCAGGCTGGATGGGGCTTTGAGCAACCTGGTGTAGTGGAGGTGTCCATGCCCACCACATGGGGATTGGACTAGATGATCTTTAAGGTGCCTTGCAACCCAAACTGTTCTATGATTCTACAAAAAATGCAACCAATCATTCATTTTTAAAATCACACAAGTTTTTTTCCAAAGTTTGACATTTGTCACAATGTCGTTACTATTTCTTTAGCAGTTTCTTTTATGGCAAAAGCATTTTAATAATTCCACCACCTCCAAGCAACTTGCTTTATAATCACAGATACAATAGGTAGTTCTATGATGTGTAGACTTGAAGTCAGGTATCTGTGTTTGTTTCACTTTCTTTCTTGATGATTTTCCAGTAATGTTTAACTTTGCCTCACTGAAGTAAACAACAGCCTATTTCCTCTACCCCACATGAAACTTGTATAAAACATAGTAACCCTGAAAGCCACTCCTCATTCTTTTGTCCACTTTGACTGACTGCAAAAACTCTTCCTCTCACACCCAGCAAGCTCTAGCACATTATTTCTTTATCCTTTTATCACCCCTTTGCAACTATACTTGCATCTTAAAGAGAATTTGAGATGAAGCGAGTACAGATTCACTTAACTAAACAGGCTGAAGTAGCAATCTTTACACCTTCTAAATACGTGGAATTTCTTCAGCAAAACTTTGGCAAAATACGAAGCCACATCTAATCAGATATCTCACCTACACAAAAAAATAAATGGAATTATGAACACTTTTCTTCTTTTCTTTTCTAAGGTTTCCACTTTCAGGGATCATATATAAATTCTGTATTTTATTTAAATAGAATTATCTGTGAAGACTTTTGTCAAAATGTGTTATGTGTCGACTCGCTCAAGTCCCATATTCACTCTGATAGCTATCCAATAACGTTCACAGAACATCTATCTACAGCATCACCTATGAAATTGCTTTTTATTAATTGTAATTTTAATTGCAGCATCAAAACTTCTTTAAAACTGCTTAGTTCAAACATTTCATTCATACATACATCTACAGTAGATAGAAACCAAGAAGTCACCTGATTTACAGTGAAGTACCAGAATTATTTTTAACTTTAGACACATTTGCCAAGGAATCAGCTCACAGTCTGTTCCAAAGACATTCAATAGCTATACTACATGCCATCTATTTGAATTTTTTTCTAAAATCTTGTCCAATCTTAGATTCTAATATCCTGATTAACAAATTAATGACTGATACAATAAGCCAAGTATAGCAACACCCTGTCATCACCTACATAAAAAAGGGAGAAGAAAATAGAGAAGGGGATTTTGTGGGGTTTCTTGATGCTATCTTTCCCCTTTTTGAATAAATTTTTACAGTCTCTCCCTTGGTTCATTGGTAATAGAAATTAAAAAAAAAGGCATGAAAAAGAAACAAAACAAAATTGCAGTACCTGTACTAAATTTCTCCTCTACGTGTATCACAGATTTATCCCCACAGCACTCACAGTAATGCATCAAAATACTCAGAATTCTCTGTCTTTCTTATATACTGTGATTGTTCTCAACATAGTTTGAAAAGGCCACCAAAACATAGCATTCACTGTCCTGTATTAAGGTATTCAGAAGAAGTAACTGAAATAACTTACTTGGAATAGGTTGGAGAATCCAGACATGAGCACACCACCACCAAGATAAAATAGGGGTTTATTTTTCGTTCAGATATTTGCTGGATATTTCAAAACTACTCTGCCCCCTAGAAGCAAACATTGTTATAGCTGCCTAGAGCAATCCATCTTTTTTATATACAGATACACACATGTAAGTTTGCAACAGAAACTTAAGATTAAAATTCTCCTCCAAAATCCCAAGTGCATGGGATGTCACATGGCAAAGGTAAGTTCGTATGATTTTGTTGTTAAGATCTAAAACTTAGTCATTGATCTGATACATGTGACCATACTACATACGGAGAACAAACAGTCTTAACTGAAGTTATTTGGTTCTATGGGTTATAAACTTACAGAAGAATTAAGTAACTTATTTCAATTTAAAAATGTACCCAAGGTCTTGTAATGAATCACAGAGATGTGCACTTTATCTAAAACACTAATACATCTTCTTCTTTGGTGTTAATATTGTAACTGAGTTAAGAAGTGACTACATACATCCTCAGAGAAAGATGACACCTTCAAGGTGGTTGTTTCTACCCTGTCTCCCAACTTCAAAGTGATTTAATGTTTCAGGTAGAAAGACAAACCTTTGAATACAACCACATTTAGCACAGAGGTCTTAATTCAACTTTTTTCGCTACAAAACACTTCAGGAAATTATTTCAAGGTATACTTCGATAACCTCTTTTTTGTAAAGCATAGCAATGTGTTTTGTTGTGGTTTTTATGTAAAATCAAACTAGTAGAAGTTATACAGTTCGTTTAAGATCTTTTTCAAGAATTTTAAACCTTAAGACTTTTAAGTAGTAGCATTTAAACAAGTCTACTCACTCAAGTAGCAAGCACAGTAGGGACACTAAACCTGCAGCTGAGGCATCTTCCCCTGCCCAGCTCCTGTATCACCTACCTGCTAGGCTACATAAGCTCATTTGTACTAAAAGTAACACCTACACTTTATTTGCCTTGCTGTAGTTACCTCAGGATGTGGATATATCATTTATTCTTCTTCACTCATACAAGTCTTCTCTACCGCTCTGACTAAATAAAGGATTTAAAATTGTGTATTTATATTAACAGCGTTTTCTTTCAGATGAAGGCAGTAAATAAGCCATGTGTGTTTCATATGTGATACTGCTCTTCAACATTTCTTTTTCATTTTTACAAAATATGCCCCAAACTGTCAGAAAAACAGAGAGAAAATTGCAAATATGTGCTTATCTCCATAGTATGTTTGGCCTGAGTCAAACTAGTGAGTCCAGAATCAACTGCAGGAGTGATTCACTTCCAGTAGAGGTTAATCCTGTAGAAGCTTGCAGTATAAGATATATAGGTTATCTGAGTGAAAATCATCTTCATACAAAGCTTTATCTCTATATACAGAAGAGAAGAAAAAGAAAAAAAAAGAAAAAAGAACAAAAAACCCAGAAACATCTAATTCCAGACAATGTCAGAGACCAACAGAAACTGCATTGAAGAACATCAGCAGAATGGTTTCTAGTGTCCCGAGACCACACTTACTTCTGGTGACAGCAATTTCCTATTAAATCCAAGAAACAGAAGCATATCTCAACTCTTGGCAGCACTAGTCCACCTGGATGACATTGCTTATCAGCAATACCTAGCACTAGAATTACCTGCTACAACTGTGAAGACATGAACTCTCCAATGATTCAAACTCAGAGTTAAAATGGTTGCATTATTATTATTGTTGCTGTTGTTATTTAGTTGGGGGAGGGCTCGGTTTATGAGAAGAAAGGTTGGGGAGACAGTGGTTTTAAGGGAATTGAACCCTAACACTTAAGTATTTTTGCCTAGCAGGACAGGTTGTCTCTCAGTGTTAAAACACAAATTATTCTAGTAATTTATAATAATAAATATTTATTCAGAGTAATTTATATTATCAGATTAATTTATAATAATAAAAACTCTAGGCTAGAGAATTGACTTNTAAGAATTTTTGCCTAGCAGGACAGGTTGTCTCTCAGTGTTAAAACACAAATTATTCTAGTAATTTATAATAATAAATATTTATTCAGAGTAATTTATATTATCAGATTAATTTATAATAATAAAAACTCTAGGCTAGAGAATTGACTTCCTCTTAGAGTAGGAGAATGCAGTTAATTTTTAGGAATAGTTTTACTTATGCAAATGGTGTAAGTATGATCATACAATGAAAGACAGCTCACTTCAATTGCCTGAGCATGCACTGACACCTGAACGACTTTCTGGTATCTCTGACATCTGCCTGAGCTCTGAATATCCAACTCAAATCACTCTAAGATTCTATGATTCTAGGAAATTTTGCACTGGATTCAGAGAGATTAGTGCTCTTCTGGCTAGACAGAGCAAGGCAAAATATCTTAAGCTATCTCAAATGGTGATGGACACCTGTGTTTCAGCAGATGATTCAAGCCCAGAGAGTCTATTCTGTGAACCTCAAATTTATGAAAATAATTTCTTAGTTCAAATTCTTCTTTCTTGAAAAACCTGGAATGAAAGTAATCTGTCTTCACAGGCTGTGACATTAATATATGAAAGAAAGGTACCTAGTGACAATAGTTTTTCCTCAGTAAATCAAGGATAATTATAATCTGCATTCTGATTAAAAGTAAGGAAAGACAAACTGTATTGATTTACTCAAAATTTCATATAAATGACATTCTGAAAAGGCAAGATTATTGTAAATTATTGACTTTTCCTATGAAAAAATACACCTAATTTGGTGAAAGCTGCTACAAAACAAAAACTTCTAAACATCCACCAAGTATGCCAACTTGGTACATTTATTACTTTGATAAATGCAACTTCTACAATATCATTTAGGAAAAAAAAGATCAAAGGAAAATTAGATTCCATTATTTCTACTCACTCACAGTTGCCAGAACATACTCCAATATTTAAAATCTTATTTTAAGGAATTCTCCTCTCCTTACTTCCTCAAAACTGCATTTAAAAAAATTAATCTAATAGTAGTGTTGGTTTGATTTTTATTTACTAGAACAGTACAGCTTGCATGAGAGCCCTGTGCCAGAAACATGCATGCATAACCTCAGTCACACATACTGTAGCATCACATTAAAAAAAGTTAGGCTAGGTACAGATGGGAAAGGTTCGTAAGAATCCACACTGAACTTCAGAACCACAGAATACACTACTTACAGATAACAACAGTACTTGTGCACATAGCATAGCACAGACTGTGAAAACATAAAAACACAATCCTATGAAGTTTCAGATTATGAACTTACAACCAGTTGCTGTACTAAAATGGGAAGGTACAAAAACCAATAGAACATAATTCTCTTTTGCATTTACAGGTAAAAACATTGTGATTATTACTACTCCTTTATACTCCTAAAACCATTACAATTCAAGATGTCACAGTACCAGAAATCTAGAAGTGCACAAGTTACTGCCCACTGGGAGACTGGCAATCTCCCCAGTACAACAACAGATTTTAGAAATTTGGGGAAATTTTAATAGCTGCTGTACTCAGGAAATGCTGAGTTTGCGATCTAAGAACCAAATAAGGGCAGTAGATGATGGCAGTAAGATGGGCAAAAATAAAAGGAACAGATCAAGATAAAAGTAAATAAACATAAAGAAAAAATAAAAGAGAACATTCCATGACAACTGTAAAGCTGAGGTGGCACTATGATTACGAAGTGAAATGTCAAACTACAGAATACGCAGGATTTGCTCTGAAGTGGTGTACTAACATCAAGATCAGAAAGTGAAAGCATGTCTGGTTCCTAAATCCTTGTAAGATTTCATTAGCAGCAGAGTCAATGATATAAGGTGGCTGATTATGATTTCCAGCAAGTAAAAACATTAATCTGTACATCTTGAATGATGCTGATATCATCGAAGACCNATCAAGATCAGAAATTGAAAGCATGTCTGGTTCCTAAATCCTTGTAAGATTTCATTAGCAGCAGAGTCAATGATATAAGGTGGCTGATTATGATTTCCAGCAAGTAAAAACATTAATCTGTACATCTTGAATGATGCTGATATCATCGAAGACCGATATCAAATGTATCAACATGCAGTGTTTAAAAAAGTTTTCTTGACAGCAGTTTCTAATCCAAACTAATAAAATAAGCAGATATAAGAATTACTTGTGAGCTTATGCAGACAGCTATTTCTGGCATTCAGTACTAAAACACTGCTGCACAAGTAGGAAGATACTTTTTAAGCTTAGGCCTTTAAATCATTCAGACACATCTAAAAAAAAATAATAGTACAACTGAGTAGAACTTTTATTCCTTTTTTTAATCAGACAACTAATATTTTACTGTACAAAAGCAACCTAAACATAATCCTTTTTTAAAAAATTATTACCTCCATAAATTATGAGAGGTGGAAAAGTGCTTCTGTGTGGCAAGTATAATTTCTTCTCTGATAAAATTAATTAAGTCATACATACTGTCTCTCAATATAAATTTCATAACAAATACATTGTTTGGATAGCATAAGCTGGACACGGCTATCCTCAAGACAATGACTCTCTTTCACCCAAACAAATCAGGATACTAAATAACTTTTCTTCCCTTTGAAACAGCCATAACTGCTTGAGGCTGATGCAGTACAAAAACAAAGTATCTTCACAAAGGTCTTGAAACAGTCAAGCTGAAAATCTAAGCCAAAGCTTCATTTAACAGCCTGTCAGTTTTTTGATGTGAAGCTAATGAATGCAGTGGCAAACAAATCCATCAAACCTAACATCAAAACAACTGCACTTCATCCCACCAAAGGGAAAAATACAACCTGCAGGCCAGCACTTTGATCTAACCTATCCACAGAAAATACGTTGCTAAGCAGCTGCCACTGAAGAATGCATGAGTAATTACTGACTTAATTTTATGAAAGGGAGCAGTAATACTTAAGCAGCCTGAGCTTCAAGTAGAAAAGGTTGGTAGACTTCTCTCCTCAGATTCTACATATCAGCTAAACAACAAAAAGCTTTCCAGCATCAACATCTGAAAACAAATCACGTCTTAAAAGGAGCTGCAATACAAAAGAATCATTATAATGACTAGTAAAATCACCTAGTGTGACTCTATCCCTGAGAGAAGGCAGTAAAATTTACATACATTTATACTGAAAGTCACCAAGTAGTGCCACAAAACAGACACAGCCAGCAAGAGCATTATTGAGAAATGCCAGTGCTTTCTCTGTAAGCTTTTGAAAGTATGAGGGCAACATAGACATTCATTAGAAATAACAATTACAACAGACAAAAATATAAAATTAATAAACACGGATGATCCACCGATTTGGGGGTGGGGGCACCCCACAGCTAATAAATATTAGGAAAATTTTTCTCATACTAGCAAAGTGTCTTTTATCCAACTATTCAGAAGGATTTTTATTTTATTAGACATAAAAGAATTATGTACAAGTCTTTCTATTCACCAATTCTAATAATTGACCATCACCCCTTGTTCAGTATGTAAGTTACCTACTCATCACAAACCAAAGTAGATACCTACAAAACATACAAGCTAATTGCCACTGGCTCATTTGCTTTATCAACAGTTACAAAATGCACTGGATTAAGGAAACTCGAACTGCATGTCATGAAGCTACACATTTCCAGCCTACCCAAATAAATGTAGCTCCATTAAGAAAATGACAGAATTCACAGAAGCCTGAAGAAGTATCTTATCTGCCCCTATTTTGTACCATTTAATATTTTCCAAAAATAAATAGTATTCAACAAATAAAAGGTATAGGATGATGATGATGATTTAGAATATATAAAGCTTAGAGTGCCTCTCATCCTCACAGAAGATAACTAAAACAATAAAAGTATATGTGAGTTAAGCCCTACCTAACTTTTATACTCTAATTCCGGCCATTACTGTACATCAGCACTTTACCAACACCCCTCTGCAACATACCCATTTGCCAAGCATCTTCAGGAGAGCATGACTGGTTTGTTCCTTTCACCAGTACCTCCTATTTCTCTTCCTGTGTGTTCTTGCCAGTGGAAAAAGACAGGAAAAACTGCACTGTTTCTCCCCTGGAGTTGGGGGACTTTTAGTATATCTGTCATTTCTACTTTTCTGCTTTTTTTTTTTTACTTCTGCTCAACTCTGTCCAACTTAATTCTGTCCAAAAGTAAAAACACAGCTCAAAGCAGTAGCCAAGGTGTAAGAAAGAACACATTGGAGGTGCCTGCCACCTGGTATTACTGTTCATATGTCTGAGTAGAAGTCTTACAGAAACTCTGAAAAACAAGCTGGAGAGTACATCCCTGTTCCCAGGGTTCTACTACTACAGGCTGGTAGGGTACTCACAGTGAAACCAAGATCACAAGTTTAGCATTTTTAAAGACAGAACATAATTTTTGGAATTTGCATCCACAGTCTCTGCTTAACCGAAGTTTCCAATACCAAGGGTCTAAATGATCTGTGATTTAACATTCGCAATTGAATTCACAGATCTTTAACACCATCTTATTATATGTAGGAAAACAGTATTATCACATACTAAATATTTACTACAACTCCAGTGGAAATCTTTGCCTGATTTTTTTTTTAATTAATGAAGAATGAATATTGACTGTATTTCTGGATTTTTTCTTTTTCTAAGTTAGAAATCCAGCTGTAAGCAATTAGAAACTATTCTGCAAAAATTAAAGTGTTTCTGGTGGAAGACAAATAATCAGTCATCAGTATACAGCTGACCTAGATACTGCTGCATTTTGCTGACACAGGCAATTTCTGCAGTAACTTACAAGGGAACTAGGGGATCCAAAATACCTTTTTCAATTAAAGTTCTGGTACATACCACATAAAGAAAAGATAAGCCAAACACAATATCACTAATCTGAAAAATGACAAATGGGAATGCAAGATTGTGGGGTGGAGTTTTTTTCTTCTAAATAATTTACCAGAGCAAATAAAACTTACTAAAATATCAGTATTCTTTGGGCATATAGACTTACCTTTTTAATTAATGCTTTCAGCAAGCTTCCAGAGGTTGTGATAAAACTAATTATAGCTATCCTCATGTTTTTCTAGAGAAACACCATAATCAAGAAACAGAGTACCCAATTAGCAGTAACTCCATAACTTGTGTGTGATTTCAAAGCATCACATAATTACAATTTAAGAACAGATAACTAGTTATACTTTCTCTGTTTGACTTGTTTACCCTATTTGTACAGCATAAACAAATATAAGTAGTATGAAGAATTACCTCACCAACTTTCCAGTAGTTCTTCCCTTCTTATGCATTCCCATTAAAAAAATACACAAAATCCTATTAGTAGCACTTCCTAGGATGTTTTTTCATTTGAAAAGTGAAGAAAAATGAACTGTAATTCTCATTCTTGTTGTAATAAGCAACACAAAATAAGCAAGAAACAAACACTCTGACCATTTGCCAAAGAATCACAGAATCCTAGAATGGTAGGGGCTGAAAGAGACCTCGGGAGACCATCCAGTCCTATCCCCCTGCTAAAGCAGGTTTGCGTAGAGCAGGTTGCACAGGAATGCGTCCAGGTGGGTTTTGAATATCTCCAGAGAAGGAGACTCCACAGCCTCCCTGTTCCAGTCTCCCACAGCCTGTTCCAGTGCTCTGTCACCCTCACAGTAAAGAAGTTCTTCCTCATGTTCAGGTGGAACTGCCCGTGCTCCAGTTTGTGCCCATTGCCCCTTGTCCTGTCGCTGGGCACCACTGAAAAGAAACTGGAGTTCACATTTGAAAATAGCATCTAAGATTTCTTTGTAGAAGGAGACTAGTCATTATTGCTTTAGCTGCTCCTCTGAAACTTTCAGACATTTGAATTCAGCTGCATACACCACAGAACTACTTTAATTTCTTCCACAATACTCCTCCTACGTGCAGTAACCACACAGCACAGAATTCAGTGTCCTAAGACAGAGGTTTTGTCTATATGCTAGATAATTCCAACTAAATAAAATTGTTATTTAGAGTGTATATGCCAAGACTTCCTAGCTAAAAAATCAGAATTTCAGAAGCACTTTTGGAGTGGTGTAAAGGAATAAAATTTCATTAGCTTTAAAAAACTATCTTCTAACTCCACTGAATTTAAATGTGACATTAAGTTTACGGTATAATACAATAACTGAGAGGCACGCTGGAGGCATAAAACATTTAATAGCGTGTACTGCGGTGGCTGCACACCAAATGGTAGATCATTTTTTTTTAAATGTAAGAAATATGATGCCTGTACACTGAAAGGGATGTAGCTGCAGGTCTTACTATCTCAGCTTTGCTACGTCCAAAGATAAAGTCTGCCATTCTTGAAGTTCGGCTGAATCAATTTTAGAGCTGCATCACAGTTGTACCTGCCACAATTAACTCGTATGTGTCCATGCCCATACTCCTCTCAACTTTGTTTCACTGTACTATCTATAGAAATTCCAAACTATCAAAAAAAACTATCAAAAAAAGTTTTTTTAATTAACTTTACAATCAACACCTTACCTGTTGGCTATTAAAAACACAACTTTTTAAATGTAAAGACCAGCCTGAACATCTTAGATACATATTGATTATTTCAATACTTTCACTACTGTTAGTGTATGCATACAGGGCACATGGAAAAAAAAAAAAACTTCTTTCCCTTGAAGCATATTCAATCTCATTAACAATAAACATCAATAGTGCCTAGAATCACGAATTTCCGCTATTTGAGAACCTTCTCATGAGGGTCTTCCAATCCCAAGTGTTTAATGAGAGTTCACTATCATTACTTATTTGTTAAACTTGCACATCTGATTCTGCCCTTTATTGCATGTCAGGTTACGAGCTAACATATTAAGCAAATCACTATTGAAAAGGGTTTTTTCAATAATGAACAAGTCAATGCAGAAAATGCCTCTGTCTTAAACATTCTGGGAAGCATACTAACCAAAGCCTACATAGGCTATAATTCTGAGAAAAATCACAGAATATTGAAAACCAGTAACAAACTTCTGCTGAACAAATTGCATACTTCCTTGATTTTGTCTATTTACTCATACGCTGTACGCGAAAAGAAGTAAAAAATATATGGCGCATAACAAAATTTTAGTCTAAAATATCTTCAGTAAAACACACCTCATTTTAAAGCCTGAAAATACATACTCTGAGTTCACAGTTCCTTTATTATCCTGTACTACAAGATAACTGATTACATTAGAGATGAGAAAAGTTGAACTTGTTTCTTTAAATATCGTTTAAAGTTTAACTATTTTTTTTTCTTTTCAGGTATCAAAAGTCTTAGTTTAAACAAAATGCTTTCAAAAATAGTAGAAGCTTAGAGGAGATTTAAGAGCAGAAGTCATCTTCACATATATAACCTCAGTATATGTAGCTTCAATTAAAAAAAAAATCCATAAATAGAACTGGTTTTGAACTACAATATATACATCAATCTGCAAACAAAACTCACTGTTGAAAGGAATACACATTGCTTGAAGTATAATACCCACTATAAAAAGAACAACTGTAAATAAAATTTCAATAGCAGTATATGATAATATCTTATCTAACAGTTCTCCCTTTCTCATTGGCTTCCACAGATTCTCAAAGAAATAACCACAGGAAAGATTTCCTTACACATCCATTTTCTGCAATATGACTTACCAACTTTGCTGCTTTTCCATAATCAATCCATCGGATGGTGGCAAAGTTTGTTGATTCCGCACAGTTAAAACCATGGTTAAATCCTGCATGGTATCCATATGGGAAAGTGATCATAAATTCTCCTGCCTCTTGTGTAACCTACAGCATAAAAACAAAACAAACAAATAAACCCAAACTAAAAGTGAACACATTACAAAAGCAGTTCTGCTCCTGAAGCAATGAAAACTATATTTGCCTTTGCAACTACCTAGAAAGAATTTTTTTCACCTTGCACACAGTTGCAATTTAATGCAAGCAGAAATGATACACTTGAGACAATGTTGTTTACTATAAAACACATAGCTACATGTATTACTTCACAAATTCAGAAAGTACTTTCAAAAAAGCTGTTCTTGGAGCAGAGGTTCACTGGCAAAAAAACTTGGAAGTACAGGGAGCTAGAAAGGACACTGCAAAGAATATATAAAAGTTTGTTACTGAGAGGAAGCAGAGTCAGGCTGAACCAAAATACCCACAATTATAATCCCTAAATACTAGTACAAATTAATTGTTGAAGAAAATATTCTGTCCACCACCTGAAGATGTTTCTCTAGAATGGCATTAGAACTTTTCTTGGAAAAACTGGAGAGAGATCTTATTCTCATCCTTCTCTCCCATACTCATCCATTTCAAAACCAGTGATTTGAAAACATGTGACTGAAGGCCTGATTTGCATTTTAAGTTACTTACTATTGATGACAAAGCATAAAGTAGAGAAACCCTAAGTTAATGAGCCTTATCAGTTAAAGAAAATAATGTTGTTCATCCCAAACGAACACATTGGATACATTTGGATCCCCTCAGGCAGTATCTTTAATCATTTTGCATAGGAAAGGAGAAAGAAGTATTAACAACAATTGCCCTGCACCAATTCTTCAGTCTTACAGCTACCAACACCAATGGGATTCTTACACTGGAAATGTCATGCAGGATGTCTCAATGTAAAGCCATTAAAACACCACTTTAGACATTACATTAAAACAAATTTTAATCTGCCCCTGTCCCTCCCTTCCTCACCTTTGAGCATAACTTAAGAGAGCAGAAGGACTCTGGTACTACTGATTATGAGAATTCCAAATACCTAAAGGACAAGGGGCCTGGAAGGAGATTCTCAGAGAGCAGAAGGTTGACTACAGTTAAGCTCTGACATTGCTTTAGAGAATGAGCAAGGGTAGTTCCAAAGGACTGCTCTGTTCTTTACAAGTACAGTGAAAAGCAACCACAAGAAAAGTGTGCTGAGGCCACTAACTCAACAAGAAATTATAGAAAGTAGAAAAAAAAAAATACAAAGTTAAAAAAACACTGCCATAGTAATTACATTTTGTACAGCCAAAAAGCAACCAAATTCCTAGTAGTTCTAGAAGAGACACCAGATATAAAAGGCTTCTAGAGTAAACTACAAAAACAAAGTCAAGTCAGGTAAACAAATCACTTGTCAAGATACTCCCTTTCAAGAGAGAAATCACATCTTCCTATACTTGGATGGACAGCTGCTCTCCTCTGGACACGATGAAAAGTAGAGACAGCACTTCTTGCCAGTCACTAATATTCTCTCCACTCAGAGGCAGCTTTAATCTCTTGAAGTCAGACCACCAAAGACTGTATCAAGGACAGGCTAGTCAGGGACCAGCCATGGCACACTGTCTTCTGAACTATATAATAACAGTTAATTAATAAACTAAAAGATTCAGAAGTAAGGAGTTAAAAGAGATTCCCCATACTCTGACATGCCTTTTTACATGAAACAGACATTAGACAGTAGGTCCCACTAAAAAGTTAACAGAGCCATTTAAATGAAGGAAATAATCCCAGCAACGACTGATGGCTGTTCAACAAGATGCATTTGCTGATTATAGGAAACTAAGGAGACTTCTTAAATAGGCTGGTTTCATTGCGTGACAATGGTTTGCATAAGCAATACAGCAAGAAAAACTGGAAGGACAAATATTATACTTTTTAGGGAAATACACTTACGATTTGAAATTGTAAAAAGGGAGAGTTAAATTACCAAAATTAAAATTCACAACTCCAACATTTTTCTTATTAACATGTCATGTCTTAAACCTCAGCTTTTTACTGGCATACTTGTCTTACATTCAGTTTCTGCTTTCAGAATCCCTCCTTTCTTCTCCTTCAAAATTCTCATTTTATAGTTTTAAGAAATTTTTTTGTGGGTTTTTTTGCTCAATGCAAGAATAAACACAGAGGTAAAGCACTTCAAGAAGTGTATTTCTGATTGTATTATGGGATGAAGGAAAGAGAGAAAAACAAGAAAAATATACTTACCTAACAAAGCTAAAGTATAAAATTGGACATTACATTTTGCATCTGCATTTTGCAGGGTTAATTTTTTGTGGGTTCATATTCAGTGTATACATGCAAATGCACATACAGGTGCATATATTATAACTGCTACTGTAGCACTCCAACAATTGTTGTGGCAATGTTCAGGAAGATTATTTTCAATGCTCGCAATTCCAAAATTTATCTCAATACACTCTCCCACTACTGACAGTTTAGCAGGTGTTCTGTTGCAACAAGCAGCAGTTCAGCTGCCACCTGGTAGGCGTAGGCTGACTTATCAGCATTCAGCACATTTCCATTTCTATCACTTTGAGCCACGAGAGATCACAGCCTGGTTCTCTCTGTTCACTTTCTCACTGAATCCCATTAATTACAATTACACTTGGGTACAGCCTGCTTCCTCCCAAGACTAGGTGACAGAATCAAACTTAAATATTTAACTATTTCTAGCTATTTTTTGTTTTGTTTTTATTAGAATACAGGAGTAATCAAGACTCCCGAAATAAGAACATCAACTCCTTTACCCACCTCAAATGTGTGGCACTGAAAACAAATATGCTGGCATTCTGCAATATGCTACTTTAAACACCAACCACTGAAAATAACACTGTTCAGAGTAATGTTCTGTAAATCCAAAACTATAAATCTAGTTATAAAGCCTTCCAGTTTGGAAGGTTTCATCTGACACTTCATGATGGAGCACAAGGCTACAAAGGGAATCAGTATTTACCTATATACTACAAAAACTGAACTCAGCAACTACATTTCTATATGATAATATATCATTCAGAAAACAAATTACTTGTTATATGAGTAATTTATTCAAAAAAGCTTCCTTTCCAAGGCAGACAGCATCATTCTGACCACCTAAATTTCTTCAATTTTGCATAGGTTGATTTAAGCATGAAAAGTGAAGTGAAAAGTGAAACTCCAAAAGGCATACGACACATCAGTGGCTTCATCCCACCTCTGCTGCAAAAAGTGTTGATAATACAGGGACGTTTTAGCGTAGTGGTGTAGACCCGCCTCCCACCTCTGCGTCACAATGTACTGTCAGGCCAGTACGTCCAATGGGCTAGGACAATTTGGCATTCTCTGATCCTGCCTGCCAATGCAGTATGTTGAGACATCAAACAATTTGGTATTCTCCTGTCGTGAAATAAACACAGCAAGTTAGGACGATAAGGTGCTCCCTAACCATACCTGGAACTCCTGTTTCAAGTACAGTGCGTTGGGGTGACTGGGCGCTCCCTGACCACACCTGGAACTCCTGCTGCCTGGGAAATGTACCTGAAACTCCTCCTGCCTGGATCACAGCCCACTCTAAGAGGTGCCAAGACTACCTGACAAGAATTATGGCCACAATGAAAAAAAAAGCACTGACCAAAGTCAATCATCTTGTCATCATGTAAGAAGTGGTCCCAAGTGATGCCCTTCGAGCTCTCCGGGACCACAGTGGGCTGTGACCATGTATCTCCCTCCAGGTTGGGATGCCTCTCAGAACAGTCTTCCATGACACTTCCATGAAGTTATTCACATCGTTTGCTGACAGAAGTCAGTGAAGGAAGGGACGAGTAATTAACTGTGCTTGGATTTCATGAGGTTTTCACAGATCGAAATAGCCAGTAATTCACTATAATTTGACTCTGTGAGATTTTTGATTACTGGGTACCAAATTTACTATAATCTGCAGGGAAAGAAACATCTTAATCAAAGTTTAAACTTTATATCTGTATGTGTGCATATGTGTGTGCATGCGATTTTAGGAAATTTTGTTGCATCTTTAGATTATTGTGTTAATTGTTAACTACTGATTACTAAGTATTACATAATCTGGTTTTATGATTTATTGTAATAGTGTTAATATACCTTAAACTGCTGCTACGAATTGCTTTTACCTCAAAGTTACGTAAGATCCATAATTACATGTTAAATCACTTTCACTGGAATACCAACACTACACTCTTTTAGTCATGAACAGTTGACCAAGTCTGGGACTAGGAGTGGACCCAGACGCACCTGGGCTCCTCTCTGAGAAGACATTTGAAAGCAAGGGGCTCCTTTCTGAACTTTGGGACTCAACAGGAGGGTATTCCTTACACCTTTTTCCTATTCCCTGTACACATCACTCTAACCCTATTCATTCCCTGTACACATCACTCTAACTCAATTCTGACTCAATTTCCCCGTACAATCTCTGCATAAATCACTCTCCCCAGTCACTGGATAAATCACTCCCAAGCACCATTCTGACCCATTTTCCTTTGCACATTCCCCTCACATAGTAAGTAATAGAGTGAACCTTGCCATCAAATTCTGTAAAGTTGTGCTTTTTACAAATTCATATTAAGATTACTTTTCCTCATAACTTTGATGGTGATTCTTTAAGTGACCGTTAAGAACTTAATCACTCTCCCCCACGACATTTAGTTACTGCTGAGCAGCGCTGAGCCTCTTCTGCTTCTCACGTCACCCCACCAGCAAGTAGATTGGGGTGCACAAGAAACTGAGAAGGGACACAGCTGGGACAGCTGGATACGGCTGAACAGGGGCCTGTCAATGGGAAGGAGTGAATGAATTCCTTGTTTTGCTTTGCTTGTGTGCACGGCTTTGCTTTAGCTGTAAAACTGTCTTCACCTCAACCCACAAGCTTTCTCACTTTTATCCTGCCTATTCTCTCCCCCATCCCACTGTGGGGGGAGTGAGAGTGGCTGTGTGGGGCTTAGCTGACTACTGGGGTTAAACCATAACAATACCATACATGAAACCATTCACTTAAATATTATTTCTATGGGCTATGTTTCATACTGTTACAAACATTTCAATTAAAACAGATAAAAAGCACTGCATTATCCTATACTCTAGACTAGGGAACACAATAAGCTAAGTTTGTATACTCAGGTCCAAGTGATATCAATAAATACCACATATACTAAAACAGAAAGACAATAATAGATGAGAAGTGTGGCAAGGACAGTTTGCAGGACTATATAGCAGCAGTAACAGAGTGAGATGAAAGTATGTTTGCCTGGTTCTTCTGAACACTTTAAAACAGTTTGCACAGTGGGGAACCAAGAATTATAACCCCTTAATGATGAAAAGGCTTTTAAAAACTGAGCATAACAAAAACAGATGTTCAGGCAGAGGACCTTCATAATCAAGCTCTACTCTTCTGAGTAGGCTTACAAAGCCCTTCAATTTAGAAATTTACAATTTGCAAAGTATTGAGGATGTAGAATAAATATACTTAAGAAACAGCAATGCAGTAGAAATGTTTTTATTAGCCAGAACCTGTAAGAAGTTCAAAGTGGAAAACAATAAAGTAGAAAAATCTCGTAGGAAAGGAGAAGAAATTTAGTACTTCAGATAATCTTGAAAGCAGCTACGTATTAAAATCATCCACAAAGAATAAAGCCAGTTATTCCTCCCACATTGTTTATATAATGTTATTTTCAAATGTCCAGTCTGCCACTACCTAGCAACACAAAACAATCATTTACTCTTTTTCTAATGTTACAGCTTTTAAAATATATTTTAAATTAAGTAACAGTTCTTTTCATTTTATTCCACCTGAAATATTTTAATCATAAGGCTGATAAAATCACATTTAATTGCATCAGAAAAACAATATA
>VZSC01011117.1:277029-307152 GCA_013398225.1 Steatornis caripensis
CTATGAGGATGTTGTGGGAGACAGTGTCAAAAGCCTCACTGATGTCAAGGTAGACAACATCCACTGCTCTTCCCTCATCTACCCAGCCAGTCATGTCATCATAGAAGGCTATCAGATTGGTCAAGCATGACTACCCCTCGGTGGAACCAAACTGACTACTCTTGATAGTCTTCTTTTCCACCACATGCTTAGAGATGACATCCAGAATGAGCTGTTCCATCACCTGTCCAGGGACGGAGGTGAGGCTGACTGGCCTGTACTTTCCCGGGTCCTACTTCTTGCCCTTTTTGAGGATTGGAGTGACAGTGGCTTTCCTCCAGTCCTCAGGCACTACTCCTCTTCTCCATGACTTTTGAAAGATATCGGAGAAAGGCTTAGCAATAACATCCGCCAGCTCCCTCAGCACTCATGGGTGCATCCCATGGGGGCCCATGGGTTTGTGGGCGTCCAGTTTGTCTGTGTGGTCTCTAATCCAATCCTCCTCGACCAAGGGAAAGTCTTCCTTTGTCCAAACCTTCTCTCTTACCGCCAGGGTCTGGGAATCCTGAGGGCCAACCTTACTCTTTCCTTAGTCTTCCTGTTGTTACCCATTTGTACCTGAAGAAGCCCTTCATGTTGTCCCTGACCTCCCTTGCTGGAGTCAATTCCAAGTGGGCCTTAGTCTTCCTCGTTGCATCTCTGCATGCTGTGACAGCATTCCTGTATTCCTCCCAAGTGGCCACCCCGTTTTTCCACATTCTCTAAACTTCTTTCTTCCCTTTGAGTTTTTCTAGAAGCTCCTTGCTCACACATGCAGGCCTCCTGCCTACTTTGCTTGACTTCTTACTCATAGGGATGCATCGATCCTGAGCTTGGAGGAGGTGGTTCTTGAATATTAACAACGTCTCTTGGGCCCCCCTGCCTTCTAGAGCCCTAACCCACGGGATTCCTCCAGGGTCACTGCGGCCAAGGCTGCCCCCAGCCTTCCTGTCCCCAACCAGTCCTTCTTTGTTTGTTAGTATCAGGTTGAGCATCACTCCTCTCCTCGTTGGCTCCTCCACCACCTGCGTCAAAAAGTTATTATCAGTGCTCTGTGGA
Organism: Steatornis caripensis; assembly: GCA_013398225.1. Taxonomy (NCBI): domain Eukaryota; kingdom Metazoa; phylum Chordata; class Aves; order Caprimulgiformes; family Steatornithidae; genus Steatornis; species Steatornis caripensis. Next base: position 278,107 of record VZSC01011117.1, read on the forward strand.
CTCTGCTCCTGGACTGTGCATACCTAGCTGTATTGTCTTTCCAGCAAGTATCAGGGTGGTTGAAGTCCCCCATGAGGACCAGGGCCTGTGACCATGAAGCAGCTTCCAGCTGTCTGTAGAAGGCCTCATCAACTTCCTCTTCCTGACCAGGTGACCTATAATAAACACCCACAACAGTGTCACCCATACTAGTCTGCCCCTAAATTCTTACCCATAGCCTCTCTACTCGTTCTTCACCCACCCCATTCAAGGTCCTCTCTCACATAAAGAGCAACTCCAGCACGACACCTTGCTGACCTGTCTTTCCTAAAAAATCATTTATAGCCGCGTTTTTGTCATACGAACTATCCCACCATGTCTCTGGAATTGCAATGAGCTTATGGCCCTGTGATCACACACAGATCTCTAGGTCTTCCTGTTTATTCCCCATGCTGCGTGTGTTGGTGTATAGGTCACTTCAGGGAAGTAATCGAGCAGACAGGTTTTTCCTGTGGGGGTTCAAGAGGATCCACTCGTCATACACACCCTTGAAGTGTTCTTCCATCTGCTTCTCATCTTGGGAGGTAGCTAAGGAATAGTTGTCACTACCCAGGCTGGCCTGGCTTATTCCCCAGTCAATTGCAATGGCATGAGTATTGCTGTCTTGGACCCCAGCCCATGAGTCCTTCAGTTTAAAGCCCACCTCACCAGGTTGGCCAGCCTGTCACCGAAGACTCTCTTGCCTCTTCTAGACAGGTGGAACCCATCCCTTCCTAACAGTTTAAAGTCGTTTGAGAATGTTCCGTTACCATAAAAGCCAAAACCCTCTCAACAGCACCAGACGCATAGCCAGAAGTTGATGTTCACTATGCGTCTGTTCCTGGCTTCACCCTTACCCCTAACCGGTAAAATGGAGAAGATGACTTGTGCACCAATGTTTTTCACTCGCACCCCCAGGGCTTTGTAGTCTTCCTTGATCTTGGCCAGGTTTCAGTGCGCAGTGTCATTCAGGCCCACATGAAAGAGGAGAAGTGGATAATAGCCCATGCTCTTAGTAAGTTGTGGCACCCTCTCCGCAACATCTTTGATCTTAGCTCCGGAAAGCAGCATGCCTCTCTTGCCTCCCTGTTGGGTCGGTAGATGGGCGCCTCAGTGCNTTGGCCAGGTTTCAGTGTGCAGTGTCATTCAGGCCCACATGAAAGAGGAGAAGTGGATAATAGCCCATGCTCTTAGTAAGTTGTGGCACCCTCTCCGCAACATCTTTGATCTTAGCTCCGGAAAGCAGCATGCCTCTCTTGCCTCCCTGTTGGGTCGGTAGATGGGCGCCTCAGTGCCTTTTAACACAGACTCCCCCATTATGAGCACTTGTCATTTCTTTTTATGGCATCCACTGTGCGAAGGTACAGGCTCTCCTTGCAAACCTTGTTCATGACCGTCTATGGGGGTTAAAGTTCAAATCTGGTTTTGGTTGTGACGCTGGAGGGTGGAGACCGAGGTGGAGTCCTACTTTTGCAGGTCACCAAGGTCCAAGGTGCCTGATTCTGAAAGGCGTCCTCTTCAGCAACATGGTTCTGGAACCACTGTACATCTCAGATCCACTAATGCTACACAGCCTCCTGACTGTCTCCTGCAGCTCGGCCACCTGGCGTAATACGTCATCAACCTGCATGCACTGAGTGCAGGTACTTACCTTCTCATCAGGAGGAGGGTCTGGGCACTCCCTGCAACATGCCACCTGTACTGAAGCCTCATTCATTGCCAGCTCAGACTGGGTATAGACATTAGCCGTTGCAGGGGCTTTCTCTGCAGAACCACTGGCTTTGGCTCTGAGGCAACTGCCCACCATTTTGTAAGAGTATGGGCACTTCCCTGGGCTGTGGACCTGCAAGCGCGTTGCAAAGCCCTCATTGTGCGCCCTCCCTGCCCGTGCAAACTGCCGCGCCATGCCCTGGCTGACGTGCCACACCCTGTTTGCCCACCCTATTCGCTGCACTCCTGGTCGCTAGGGCTTCCTAGGGCGGTTTAAATCTGTTGCGGTTGCTCCTGGCAACTCCCAAGCCTCATCAGCCTTCCTCTCGAGAGCTGCCAGCTCCCGCCAGGCGCCTCTGCTCTTCCTCAGGTTTTCCTGGCTTGGGGAACCTCCCTGCCGTCTAAATCTAGCGCCCAGCCACTGAACTTCGCGCTGCCGCCACAGCGTGCCTCGCCAACTGAGAACTGCTTTCAGTTTCCCTGCATTTAGATCTCTTAGTTAAAAAATTAATACATCTAGTTAAGAAGTGTTTCGGTCAAGAGAAAACCACACGCAAGCTTGCATGGAAATAAAAGAGAAACAAAAAGTACTGCTCACGTCTTTACAATCACATAAACTTTTACAATAAAGATTTCGATGGCTACAAGTGTCTTCTGCTAGATAATTCCAAGCTAAACCATGGAAAAGTCCTAATACTACAAGCATTTAGTTTCATGTTTTGTCTAAAAAGAAAATATTAATTTTGAGTCACCTTTACTTTAAAAATAATTACTGTAAACACAGTCTCATTCAATGCATGTATGCACAGTTTTAAAATAAACACTAATGTACCTTGTCAAAAGGAATTCCGTACTTTTTCAATATTGATGGAGAAATCAGAGTCATCTTGTGGCGAAGAAAAGCATCACATCCTTGAGAACTGCTTGGGAAGAAACCTAGTAAGGCAAGATCAACAAAACTGAGTATCNACTGGGTATAGACATTAGCCGTTGCAGGGGCTTTCTCTGCAGAACCACTGGCTTTGGCTCTGAGGCAACTGCCCACCATTTTGTAAGAGTATGGGCACTTCCCTGGGCTGTGGACCTGCAAGCGCGTTGCAAAGCCCTCATTGTGCGCCCTCCCTGCCCGTGCAAACTGCCGCGCCATGCCCTGGCTGACGTGCCACACCCTGTTTGCCCACCCTATTCGCTGCACTCCTGGTCGCTAGGGCTTCCTAGGGCGGTTTAAATCTGTTGCGGTTGCTCCTGGCAACTCCCAAGCCTCATCAGCCTTCCTCTCGAGAGCTGCCAGCTCCCGCCAGGCGCCTCTGCTCTTCCTCAGGTTTTCCTGGCTTGGGGAACCTCCCTGCCGTCTAAATCTAGCGCCCAGCCACTGAACTTCGCGCTGCCGCCACAGCGTGCCTCGCCAACTGAGAACTGCTTTCAGTTTCCCTGCATTTAGATCTCTTAGTTAAAAAATTAATACATCTAGTTAAGAAGTGTTTCGGTCAAGAGAAAACCACACGCAAGCTTGCATGGAAATAAAAGAGAAACAAAAAGTACTGCTCACGTCTTTACAATCACATAAACTTTTACAATAAAGATTTCGATGGCTACAAGTGTCTTCTGCTAGATAATTCCAAGCTAAACCATGGAAAAGTCCTAATACTACAAGCATTTAGTTTCATGTTTTGTCTAAAAAGAAAATATTAATTTTGAGTCACCTTTACTTTAAAAATAATTACTGTAAACACAGTCTCATTCAATGCATGTATGCACAGTTTTAAAATAAACACTAATGTACCTTGTCAAAAGGAATTCCGTACTTTTTCAATATTGATGGAGAAATCAGAGTCATCTTGTGGCGAAGAAAAGCATCACATCCTTGAGAACTGCTTGGGAAGAAACCTAGTAAGGCAAGATCAACAAAACTGAGTATCTTTTAATTTAAAAAGTAGGAATTTTTTGTAATATTTTACAATACATAATACTGTTTAAATGTGGTTTAGAATTTTTTTATCGTGTCATTGCTAGGTTCTGAGAGATTTGTATAAAAATCAATTGTACCTCCTAAGTTTTTCAACTGATTTTCAGGAGTGGTTGTAGGGGTTTGGGGTATTTTTGCTTGTTTGTTTGTTTGCTAAGAAGTTAAATAATTTAAAATAAATGTGGACCTGCAAATTTAGGTACCTTTTTTACTTTTTTACCTTTTCGTACCTTTACAGAAACATTTCATTGTTGGGGTTTTTTTTATACATTAATGTTCATTCTGCAACACCTGCACATGTGAAAATCAACTGCGGTATATGAATTTAGGATTCCACAAGGACCAAGCTTACCTAGCACTTCCACATCATCTATACAGTAAACAAACACAACTTCCTACCTAGAAAAGACCAGAAAGTATGGCTACTTTTACAGTGATATCTGTTACAAATAAAAACAGATGGTGGATTTTTTGCTTCTTTATATCTTACCTTGGTTTCTATGAACAAAGATTGCTTTCATTGTTTCAACTTTCATGATTATTTATGTATCAGTGCACAAACCCTGCTTAGTTCATTAAATAATTACATAACATAGTTGATGAGAACATGGAGATACGTGAATGAGGGGAAAGTGAAAAATTAAAGATGATGTTTCAGTGTTACTAAACTCTGGTATTTGACTCTCTATAACCAGCATGCAAACAGCACCTCAACTACAGTTCAAATGAGCTAATCAACCTTTACTTCTCTAAAATGAAAACATCGGGTTCTTTTCATCTCAACCTAGCTATACTATGGTAAGAAACCACTATGTGACAGGGGAAGTGGGATAAGATGAGAAGGAGAGAGAGAGCGAAAGTTTCCAGAACATTACTGGTTTACTCCTTCCTGACCTCCTTTCAGACTCCACTCTAGAAAGAACACTCTCAAAAACAGAAAACACAATTCCTACAAACAAAAAAAAAAAGGAAAAGAAAGGTGTAGTAGTTCATGAAAGCAACAAGCTGCTGAAATTGTCAGATTGAAAAAATGGAAGGAATATAGTGAGAGTCATCTAACCACATACTATTTTCTCTGAATATTTGCTCTCAATCCCTCTTCCACTTAAGTGCAGGTGTATTACTTGCTCTGAGATGAACATGTGCCTTTTGCCAGAGCCAAGAGGAATACTTTTGACCGTGTTACAATGCAACATCACAGAATTCTCACAAAGTTATAGCACTAACAGCAGACCTGGACTGACAAAGGGTAACAATTTACTCACCAATTAGGAAAGACAAGAAAGTCTTATTATCTTTATTATTATAAAAATAATAATTATTATTAATCTTTACAGTCTTTTTAGTGTTTGTATTAGACTCCCAGCAAGAATCACCATGAGATGTACTATGAGTAGCTGCAATTGATACATCTAGCAGTCCTGGATAATAAATAATTTTACTGCATCACGGACATAATATTTCAAAGTAATCCCTTTCTGTGAAGTTATACTTTATTTATTTATTTTGCTTTCTTCTGTAGAGCATATTTTCAATGTTACGAAGACTTCTTAACATCAACAGTTTACTGTATCGTATGTCATTTACTGTCAAGCGATTTCAGAAATTTCACAAAGACTGGTAGGTTACTGCTAAAAACAAGTTATTAAAAAAGTCATTGTCTTTAAAATTTCTTGGTTTTCATAAAAGAGAACTGAGGCATAATAAAGTTTACTATCTGTAAGAGTTCCACAGGAAAAATACCGAGCAAACAAGAAGGTGAAATAAGAAGTGCTGGCTCTTTGTCTTATAATCTAAAGTTCCCACTGCTAGGCACCACAGCCCTCTCTTTAAAACACATAGGAGGAAAAGATGAATTACAAGTTTTTTAACTAGTGCAGTATGAATTAGTCTGACTACTGTAAAAAAAAAAAGTCTATGATAATGACACTGTGTAAAAAAGGATTCTCTAAATTTATTTTCATTTGTATTATAAACTTCGCTAAAATTCATATGATAAAAAATCCAAATATAAAGCTATTTGAAAATTATTACTTTTTTTCTGGATACAAGGAAAACGTACGTAAATGTATTCTGTTACACAGGACAACTACCTGAGAATCACGTACAGAAATTAAAGTGAAGCAAATAATACTAAAAAAAAATTCTATTTTACCAATTATCTTGCATAGCAACTTGACACAGGAGAACATACCACACCAGCTCTTCATAATGAAAACATCTCCTTCATGACGGTATTAATACTGATTCAGAAAAAATACTTTTTATTCATTGACGCATAAAATTATATTTTGTGCCTGAAGAACACAGAAGATCTTTGACAGAGATACAGACAGCTTTACCTAGGATTATCCAAGGTCTAAGTGTTTGTCCACAATGAAAATATTAACCAAAAACCACTATGCTACTCTCCAAAATGAACTGTAACCGTTTTCCTGGAAATGACTGGTAATTGTACGAAAGCAGTAAGAAAGGTCACCCAAGAAAAATACAGGAAAAAAGTAACAAAAATGACCAGACAAATGATAAAAAATTACTGCTTAGTGGACACCAAATTAGCCACAGGACATTTACCCAGAAAAAAGGGCTTTCCGTCATCTCTTTACTGTGTTTGCACAAGTTGTTGTATCCCTCTCGCATAAATGTTAATTTGTCATTCACAGAAGCAGTTTCATTCTTGGAGCAACACCCTCACTACTCAATTATTTGGAAAAAAAAAAGAATCAATTAACAATCTAAATATTTTTGACGATTTCAAGAAAAAAGATGAAATCTCAGTGATCTGCCATAATACATAGACTTCTCTGTAATGTTAGATTTCATTTCCTCTCCCTGATGAGTCTTATATTTATGTCCATTAAGCACCCCACAATTCCAGAACAATTTTAAGGTGATCACGTTATAATTGTTGCGTTATTTGTACATTTTTTTCTAGCACACTCCTCAGTCCTGGGAAAACAATTTTCTTTTAATTTCTGAGATACAAGGTTAAGCAGCACTGAAGCAGCAAAGTTGTAACGTACACTTGTGCTGATCAATGTACTAGGAGCACTGCTAAGATGACCTGAGATAAAATTTTATTCAAGTTTATAATTTCTTCTTTTTCCTCCCTTCCAACAGGCACAGAATTCTTTATTCTCAAAAAAATAGTACTTAGTAGACATAGTTTTATCACACATGTTTGGCTTCACTGACTAAAAGACAGCTAAAAGAAACTAGTCTACAATTAGTGGGCTCCAGCAAATAAATGTCACCTATTTTGGCACTATTAATGCCTATAGCATAACGGTAACAATCATAACTTGGAATCTGCAGCTTATGAGCTTCAAAAAAATCGCAGTCCTGAGAAGCATAATAATAGAAATATACTGTAACATACCATTAAAAAAGTGATTGAAAGTAATACTTGAGACTAAGGAAATAACTGGTATGAAAAGCAGCAAAAACCTTTCTTTCTAAAAACAGTCAGTTTGTCTGAGTGGTTTTCCCTGAGAAAACAAATTTTCTACTAAATTCTGCTACTGCAATATAATAACACATAATAACTAACACATAATGATAAAAAGCAAACAATGGGCAGATAACCAAAACTTAAGTTGTACCACTACAGCTCTAAGAGATCGGAAATAGTTGTGGCAACTCCAACCAGAAGGTAAGCTTGTTGCTGAATTCTAAGCTGCAAACAACACAGAACAGCAGAACACAACCTGCTCAAAATCCATTAGGAGAAATTTACAGGACAACATTTGCTGTGGTTACAGAGCTCTCACAGTGAAATCAAAGCACAGCCTACACAGCCTACACCACTACAGAATATCTTTTGACTCCGTCAAAGTTTACACTTATCCACACTCCAATTTTCCAGGCTTATTCACCACATTTTCTCAAAAGCACTCTCCTTCAATGAACAAGGTAAGAAAGCAAGGTAGTATTTCCTCATTACAAGACTCTGTTTTTTCTGCCGAGGCTAAAGGTAAGGACACACAAGCTTTTCTTTCAGGAAAGAAAATCCCTGTGGGAGAACTGGTTAGCAGATGTAAGAAATACCAAATAGCACACTGAATAGAGGACATTGCATTAGAAACATCACAAGACTCTTACAAATACATTAAATGCAAGCCAATTCAAGACATGCCCGCAACACACCGAACCATTCTAAAATACCAAGTTGATGTTAAAAATACCAATTTACAGGATTACCAGTTAATCCTGGATAATTAGTGAAATCTATAAATTATTGAGGGACAGTGAGCATTGCTATCTGGAAGGCTCATTTTTTTCCACCTTTTGACTATCAATCCTACATATAACACATAGCTCCTATCAGATGACCACATCACAACACAACCATCACTCATATAAACACAAGTGGATTAGGTTCCATTCCCTGGTTGATTACCATTCTCAAGATACTTGGAACACTTATTTTGGTACTAAGAATGTGTCCATACTGTTTCCAATTAAACTGTTCAGCTACAATGATACATGGACAAATTACAATAGTGTTCCTGAAAAAGTAATTCTATAATTCCATTGACTTTTACAGGTTGATTTGCTAGATTACCTCATATGATCAAGGATATCACAATGTGGCCAATAAAGTCATTATTTAAGCACACACACACATAAAAACATATTCGTAGGGAACTTTCAAATCAAATTCTGACTAGTCAATGAATGAGGCTAGATATTCTATATTTTTCAACACTTCCATACTGAAGCCTTCACCTGAAATATTACAGTAAAGTTGTCATATTCATAGTTTAGTAATATTAACTGAAACATAAATATAAAATACGAAAATATAAACATGAAACTTACAACATAAGAAAAAGAACACCCTAAACTGCAAAAATCTTCAGTGTAAATTAACTTTAATGTAATTTAAAATAATCCCCCCAACTACTGCAATTAAGCTCAAAGTTACAGTATTTTTTTATTTATGTAGATCTTAATTTAAGGGACTTAGAACATACAAAATATTAATTACAATCCACTGATAAATGATAAGTACTCTTGGAACACAGGCAGAGATGAAAGGAGGACTGAGTTTTCTAGTAATTTTATTTTTAGATTTTACTTCGGTAGGTGTAAATACAAACTTCATACAATTTATTTAAATTAATTTGCAGTGATTTGAACCAATTTGATTTAATTTTCTGTATTACACATAAAAGAAATTTGGAAGATGAGTCTGCATGACAACAATCCTCACAAAGAAGCAGTGGCAATTTGTATGCTATACATAGCACAGAATACAAAAGCCACAAAAGAAGCAAGTGCTGTAACATATGAGTGTGATTATGCTCAGATGAATACGTTACAGCCTTAAGTTTATTATCTCTTAGATGTGACTTCCCTAACTTGACTCACATAACTGTAAACTGAGATAAAGTTCAATTCTTCAGCTGCTCAATTTGTCACATTTGAGACTCTCAGAAGTTATGCAAGTTCTACATCAAGTTTCATTTCAACACCTATTTATACTTGTTTTCATACATAACAGGTAATGACTTCTGCATGAAATCAATTAATACTATACAGCATACAAAGTTTTATGTAACACCTCTACATACTTACAATATATTAAACTTTAGGTTCTTCTTAAACATAATTGAACAGCCCAGATAGATGTCATCTCCTCTCTAAAACAGTTTCTGCAACTAAATGATCTATTAGAATATCTTGAAAATCCTTCAAACTGTCATTTCTGATTTGCCACTCTGCATCTATTCTCTTTATTTTCTAACCCATTTTGTGAAACAAAAAATCCTTAAGAATACCACGGTATTACAGATTAACATAACAAGTATAAAAATAGCAGTTATGAGCTCACTTGAGATTTTTATTACATCTATGTCTACATAAAATTGAAAAAAACCCTACATAAATGAGAAAGCAGCTGAAGGGCAAAATCAAACTGTTGTCTTTATTAGATGTAAGTCTAATGTCTTTCAGATAAAGTATCTGTAGGTGCCACAGTCAATAAAGATTTCAATGAAAAGTAAAAATGAAAGCATTCATGCACAAAAGGCATGTGTGGTAATTGTGATGTGCAGACAAGACAATGGAAAACATTCTAGCCTTCCTTTAATTTTATGTATCAACTGTTGCCTTGACTTAGACAACCTGTCACATTTAATGCATTATTTCATTATTTTAATGATTTAGGAGCATTGAATTAATTTACCAGGCATCTGGTCATCAGAGCTAACCTTCTTGAATAAGCTACTTGTTTTTTCTTCAGATGTTGCACTCATGCAAAAATGTGATTAAAAATATTTTAATACGCATCTAAGGTGTAATTTACACTGGTTTTATTAATGTTTACTATTAAGTGGTTTGCAGCCATGCAGCTTACATTTTCATCTTTTTAAGATACCTTACTGTAAAACTCAGACTGTATTTTAGCAGGCAACAGTTACAAAGTAGAAGATCACAGAGGTCTTAACCTCTGTAGCATGGAAATAATAAAAAATGGTAGTTTCAAAACAAAAAAAAAATTGAATGCTTAAGCCAAATAGAGCATAAACTCCATCATCTTTATTCTTAAGAACTACAGCATCATCTTGTACATTCCATTCTAAGCTATTAGCTGGACGAAAAATATCACAAAAACAATCTACTCACAAAAAACCATCACGGAAGACATTAAAAGTCAGAGACCAAAAACTTAGGAAATGTCAGAGAGGGTTGTCTGTGAAACTAACTCACCTGTCTTATATTGCTTTTACACTGAAAATCTCTATATAAGTAAGTAGTTTTTCTACAGAAATCTAGTTTCATTCACTGGACACAATGGAATAAACAATGATTTGTAATTTTATCTTCACTGTTCAGCATCTGATTTTATGTTTTATTTGCTATTTAAAACATAGTTCTGAAATAAAAATAATTAAATTTTGATCATACACATGATTCATCAGGGAAAGTAGTTTACCATTCACCACACAGATCTGTATAACTTGTACTAACATATCATTAATTGCAGTAGCAGATAACTTACTTCCATGCAGATGTGCACAGACCAAGGATGAGTGACATGCCTGGGCAACTTCTTTAAATATAGCAGTCAGTAAGGACCAAAGGACAGGGTTCTGTTCACAGCTGTAGAAAAGCACATATACGTGTGCCAGTGGATCTGAAGCCAGATTCCTTTCTGTCCTATCTTCTTCCAGCAGTTCTGGACCTAACAACTGTTACAGTGGGTGAGATTGAAGTCGCAACTCCCATTTAGCCTGTTGTCCAATTCTGACTCTTGCATTTGGACATTAAGACAGTATTTCCCCCAGTACAATCTAATGGCTTCTGACAAATAGTAGTTTTGGAGATGTCCACTTCTCTCCCTGCTTTATGTCCCATTCATCTTACTGCATCAGGTCACAACTATCAGCAATAAGAGATCTGAGCACCTTCAGGCCACAGTTTTCTAACATAATATTTTCTTAACCTATGTGAGTTTACACTAAGTGACTTCAAAAGCTCCCATGTATCAAAGCATGTAACTCCAAAAGTTACCTACTTCCTAAATTTGTGTAAGTTGCTCTAGTATCTGGGGAAATTAGGGTTTGTCAAAGAAAAATCCGAAAGCTTTTTTTTAGCTTGCAGCAAACAATGTCATGCCTCAATGCCACTTAATTTTTAGATATGAGTGAACAAGTGTGGCTGAAACTGCCCATTCTCTTCCCTCACTCTCAAAAAAAGTTTTGATATGCACTCATGATAGAACATTTAAACCTGAATAGTTTTAAAATACTGCACAGCTATAATCAATCAATATGAAATCTATACTAAATGCCAGAGCAGCCATATCACTTCAAATGAAAAAATCTGTATCTACCAAAAGATCTTGTTCCCAGCAAACGTCAAAAGTGGATGTAAAGAGAAGTGTTTAAATACAACATGAAATCTTCGCTTCTTCAGAGTAATCCAGTATCAAGCTGCTGCTCCAAGACTTCCACAGACAGATGCAGTTCCTATGCTCCTCTAACAGACTTCTTTGCCAGTGTTGTCCAGTCTCCCCTTGAATCCGTGCGAAACTTTGGAATTCACCACGGGCAGCACAGAGTTCATACTGTGCAAGGAACTACCTCCTTCTGTTAGTTCTGAAGCTGCTAAGACTCTCCACTCAGAGTCTCTAGCTACACTGGAAGACACAGTGAACAATCACTCTTTAGTCACGTTTTCCATGCCAGTCATCACAGTTCTTTACCATACCCCCTTTATTTGACACTTCCAGATTGAAAAGTTAGAGTTTAGTAAGTTATTAAAATAAAAAGGCATTCTTCACTAGTCCCAGTGTCCCTCTCTGAACCTTTTCCAATCTCTATTCATTTTACCCCTTGCTCATTTGCTGTAAACCTTAAAAATACTTATTGAATGATCCTATTGTAAGTTAGTGTCACTTGCCCAGTCTACAACACATGTCAATTTGTTTACCAGTGAAAACCAAAAGCTTCAAGGTATGCGTATGAAAAGTTCCATACTTTGCAAGTTGGAAGAAGAATCTGTGAAGTAAAAAAATGAGTGACAACTTTCTTAAGTGAAACTATGGGAAAATTTAGGAACAGTAAATGTAATTATCCAGGTTGAAATCTGTCTTTCAGAGATGTGTCTTTAAGACTCTAAGTTCACAGGTCTTGACTTTCACACTCAGTGATACATGCCATCTTACTGTTCTCAGCCATATCTTAAAAACAGCTCAGAAGAAGTTACGCGCCTATGTACACATAAAGTGCACATGAAAAGAAAATTTTCAAAATTTGGTCTTCATACACGACATCTAATTATCAACTATCATTCCTTACATAATACAGTTAGTAGCAGGCTATAAAGCATGGACTACCAGGCCAAGAAACTTGCCTAATTATTCCCACATTCATAAATTACACTCTTAATCTAGAAACAAAGAGAGAGGTGTAGTATTACTGAAAATAAATTACTGTGCGAGAAGAATTTTCCTACAGACTACTGATTTTTATCCCTTAGATCTCAATCTTACAACAATATCCTCTGCTCCTTCTCAACAGATGTTCCTCACACCTCTGGAAGGCAAAAGCAAGTACATGCTTTGGCTAAAGTGGATTTGTATGTACGCTCATTGGCCAGCAAGCTGCTACTAAATAAGATTTTGTGTTGGTACATTTTGTTTGCTTCCCCCTTCCCAGAGGTACTAACCAGGTTTCTATCCTCTACTCAGCCATAAACTTTCATGAAACTCCGGGAGACTCCTCTGCCTTCAATATTTCTATCTTTGTATCAAATTTGTCTAAGAAGTTAAGATTCAGCAGTTACTGATGAAAAGAAGGTATGACAAGAAAAAGCAAGAGCACAGAGGGGACAAAGGTACTATCAATGAAAATCTAATGAACAACAAAATACTAAGCCTCATTTTCATAAGCTTCACCAAGTTAAAAATGCCTGTACAAAATAAAGTTCTAAGACAAAAAAAAAAAAGATTGTTTCTTAAGAATTCCTCAGAGTACTAGAAAGTGTTCCTTGTTTGCAATCATACCGTATACAGATAAAAGTCACACAACATTAAGTAATAAAACACAGCAGGTGTGTCAAGGACAATGTTTTTCACTTTGCTGGAGGTTTGTCCTTCAAACACCTTACATATGGAAATAGTGAAAATATTACCTTGAGCTAGTCTTTCAAGCCGTTTCCCGTGCTCTGGAGGAATAGCATACCTAAAATTCACAAAAAGAAAAGGATGAAATGCTTAAAGACATAATTACTACACATGCCATGATTCATGTATGATAAATATCTAAAAATACAGAAGCAAAAAAGACTAAAGACTGAGAAATTATCCAGGAAAAATATACCAATTACTGAGGAAAAAACACAGAGGGTTTTCTTTAAGAAAACATTTTACATTTTTAGTTTAAACATTACCATACTTAGTTCTAGAATGTTATATTCACTATTTAAAATCATGCATATTGACATTATTTGATACGATTACACCAATCTTTGATACGATTACACCAATCCAGCTAAAAAAGACACGTCTAATTTCATTTTCCAAATGAAACAAGAACACATAAAGTAAGTCTAATTTATACAGGTTTAATTTCTTTGAATGCTACTGTGCTTCACAACACACAAGTTCAACAGAAAAAGATGAGCACTAAACATTTTTTATTTGTTCCTATAGCAAATGCTGTGGAATAAAAGGGTTACTTGTCCTTGTAAAATCATTACAATTAGAATTAAAAGAATATTTAAGAAATACACTTCAAATTAAAGAATTGTACGTATCTTGGAATCACTCTGTTCTTACAATAAATTATTTTTTAAAGATTCCACATGCTATCTGCAACAAGTCAGTAATAATACAGAAGAACTGGAATTAACCTCATGTTACTTTTAACATTTATTACAGCTAAAAAATTGAAGATTACTGAAAAGCTATTTCATTCCGCTTTTCTGAACACTTTTTTATTCATATATTTACTGTACTTCATAGATAAACTGTATGTATTAATTAGGCTTTATTACTGACTTTAACTGCTTCAATACATGACATACTAGGCTTTCATTTCAGCATAATGTTGCAACAGCACTGGATTGATTCTTCTCTATAAAAAAATATGGTTCAGAAAAGGGGAAAACGCATATTCAGCTATACAACACAGTCCAAATCCACATTTTCAAACTAAGTAAACACATAGATTTTTTTCTGTTACTACACTGTGAACACAGATTTCATTCACCTCCCCTGACAACTCGCTCAAAAACAAGTGAAGGACCCCAGGCCCCTCATTTTGCACAAGAAATAAACATCCCCCTACCTTAAGCTCTCATTTTCACACACACAATTTTAGTCTTACAACTGAAACTGCTGCACAGAAGCAAGACAATTCCACCACAGAAATCAGTGCTCTAAGTTGAACTGTAGAAATGCCTATTCACAACCCACTCCAAATGTTATTAAACAAAATGAGACTTTCAGCTTGACGCTGCTCAATGTTTGCGGTTTCAATTGGAATTTTACTGTCTTTCAAAAATTGATTTTGTTTCTATTTGTACTTTCAGAGTGTTTGTGCCTGTTCTCCATTCCATATTACACAGGCAGCAGCATACACACAGTAGTCTAAACTACACATTTGCATCTTTGACATCCTAGGGGAGACAAATGCTACATACAGCATTATATATTGTACTGTGTATCATTAAATGCACAATTCCATAAAGTAAAACATGGACAGTGTTTATGTCTAACAAAAAACTCGAACTAGAGACTTTTCTTTGCTGTCTCTGTTTTGACTGATACTCTTCTTCCTAAAAAGTTACTTTTCCAAAAGTACATGTTACTAAATTTTTGTGATAACAGTACACATAAACATTACCAAAATGCAAAACTGGACAACTCACCTCTCAGTAAGTTTCTCTGAAAGATAAGACAGGACAGGACACAATTTAACTGGGCTATAGCTATTTATTTAGGTAATATAAAACCACCAAGCAGTAATTCATTCAATGCAAGTTGGTGCTTTTCAGCATTGTGTTCATTTGGGGTCTGTGGTAACATCTACTCCTCAATCCTTTATTTCTTCACACTGTTGCATTGCTCTTTTCTCGCAGCTAAGAAAAGGACCAAGGCAAGGAGACCGCCTTTGTAGTATCAGACATTAAAAGTCCCAAAGTCACCCTCCAGGTTTGGTTCCTAACACAATTTATTAAAAAATTGAGCTTTTTTAACAGATATGTACCTGCCATGGGTACCAGTCAAATTACAGTGACATGAATCTTCCTGGATCCTTGGTACAGAACATTACTACTGTACAGAACATTAAGCAACAAAACTCCTCAACTCAGACCACTAAGTCAAGGAGAAAAGCATTCACTCAGTCTCAATAGTTAGCTCGTATGAGAACTTCAGTAGTGTTAAAAGCTTTCAGAAAATTATTTTTTATCATCTTGTGACCAGGTTCCTTTTAGCTACATTACCAAACAGCCACTACCATTTGGCTGACTTCTCATATCTTAAGGCCAAGTCCAGCACACTTTTAAAGTAAATGTAATGGACATTAAATGCTAAATCACTAAGAGACAAAGAGAATGGTTCTTGTATAACAAGCAAACAGATAAAAAGGGAAGAACAGATAAAAAGGGAAATGTTGATGCTAACTACATTTTCATTTCATTCGTTCAGGAAGACATACTTGTTAAAAATTTTGAAAAGACAGATAAAAGCTGATCAGTCACTTCATTGCTAGAGTTACACTACAAAGACAGAAAAAATTACGGTACACAGATTTGTTGGGTATGGTTCAAAAAGATCTTCTGAAATACATATTAATGCAGCAAATCAAGAGTACTAGCAACAAGATAACTACAAACAAGTAATAAATGTTAAATCTAAGCCACTAATTTGTGTTTCTGAAACCTTTTTATAGATGTCTTCAAGATTAATTCTTCCACATGATTTCTCAGTGTACTTCAAACAAGCTAACAACTTCTCTGCCTCTTTTTTTTTCCTTTGGTAAATAAAATCTTAGTCTGAGACAGTAACATCCACTGTTTATTCATGAACTAGTGGCAATGTAAGCTCCCTGTTCTACCTATATTCTTCAAACCCCCAGCAGAGTTAACAACAAACAGTAGTCTAGTGGTTGTGATCACTCAGTCCTGTCTTTAGCTCAGAAAACATGGCTGATGACAGGATAGCTGGCTTCATCAAATGACAAAACGTTACGGGAACCCAGCGGAAAACAGCAATTCACAACCTGCTTAATTTTAGTAACTACTTTGGTTACTTTGACTTCCTTTTATACTCAGATGCAAAACCTAAATAACCTTTGAGTTACGGTTACCATTACAGTTGCTGTTCTATGACTATGCATTTACTTTTTCAACAACAACTGCTAGTCCATTACAGTAAAACACAAGTTTTATCTTGCATGGCAGAGAAAAAGAATCTAGTACAGGGAAAAAAAAATGTGGATTTTACTCGAGTTCAGTTTTATTAGGAATGTTTAGATGTTGCACAGAGAGGTACTCATATAACAACACACCTACAAAAATGCTTCCTCTCCTTTCAGTTTCCTTTAAGCCAAAAATGCAATCTTTAGTACAACTCACTTGAAGATATTAACAAAAAGCGTGTGGACCACAGGTGAAACTGCGTAATTCAAAAGTAAACACAGAATAAAATTAAAGGGTTCAGAAGGAGAAACAACTAATAGACATTTCAGAAGACACAAAACAAACTAATATTGTATCTCCACAGTAATATCAACATTTTCAAATTTTCATGTGAGATACTGTTGCAGAAACATTAGACAACATAAAATAATTCTACTACATAAAAAGTGCTTACGGAAAACTGGGCTAAAAACACTTATATGAACTGACAACAAATATTTTGAAACAATGCCAGGGCATGACTTGTACACTTGTAACCCTTTCCCTGGTTATGGTATAAGGTACAACCATTTGATTCTTTTGATAATGAGTGTAGGTCATGAAAAACTAACTGCTCAAAGATCTTCAATATCCAAAAAGCAAATTAAAAAGGCTAAATTTCCATATAGATACCAACATGAGATTGAGGAGACAAGGAAAAAATTCCAACATAATTTTTGATCAGAAATATCATTACATTAATGATATTCCAGGATAAGGTACAAGAAACTAAATATTATTACAGACACTGAGTTTTAAAGAGTTAGGCTTTACATTAGTATTTTTATTCAATCATCTTTGTCTCTTTCCCATATTTGTGTACTGCACGTGTTAAAAAGTCAAGTTTACAAATGTCAAGTGGAAAAAGTCCATTTTAGTTCAGTTACTGGTAAAATTGTTTTTTATAACTTGGGATTACATATTTTTAATAGCGCTCCTGGGCCTATTTGTGACATTACCATTCATAAAGATTTCAAACATTCCCTCGTTTATAGACCTGCCTACTGGTTAGACTGGACAGTTCCCCAGTCAACGTGCTTGCTCCAACTCCATTATGAAGCATCTAGTTATGCCCATTTACGGTATGTAGAATCTCAAAGCTTTGTTAAGGTTTCTGAAGCACTTCTGGGATGAGCAGCCTAGAAGTTAAGCATGGTATCACAGTTCATTACTGTAGGGCAATTTGTTGAGCCAGGTTTTCATAGAACAGGTACCCTATTCATCTGTAGTTTCTTCTCAATTTATAATAATAAACATATGATTTAAGCAATTCTAGTAATTCCTTCACATCTTCTTCAGAATCTACAATGTAATAAAAAACAAAGCAGCACCACATTATCAAATTCATCAGCTGTAATTTCTACAAGGCCTGGAATAAAATAAATTTTCTAAAAAACCTGAGATACAAGAATTTACAAATTAGAAGCTACCAAACCTTCTTATAAAGATTGGACTGAAACAAAACACTTCCAGCCCAGAGCTACGAAGTCCTTCAAGAATAATGCAACAAATATTTGTATATTTTTAATAGTAAGAACCCTGTAAATTCAGAGAAGAAACTGTAATCTGGTTTTTTTTCCTCTCATGGGTTTTATCTAGAAAAATCTTCAAGGAGCCAGAAAATATGTCACAAACCAATCAGAATTTCTGCAATAACTTCACGGTAGAAATAAATCACCTAACCTATACTGTTAGTAAAATTAAACAAATGCAATTATGAGTAAAATTAAAATTATGTTTATTAACAATAAGTAATAAGTTTTAAGCAGTATTGCTTTAGAGTGTCAAAAATTTTCACCAAGACTTACACAAATTATTAAAATTAAGTGTTCTTCAACCATCAGCATCCATTCTAATTCTAGAAAAAGCTTCTATCACCACGTTTGTTCCAACATGAAAATCCTGGTTTAAGGAAATACTCAAGATGGAAATTAAATCAAACTCCTCACTCAGGCAAACTGCGTTAGAAAGTGGAAAAAGCACAATTTGTCTTTCTTGGCTGCAAAGAATGCCAAAAATTATAAATACCTGCAACATGATTTGTGAGTTGCATAGCTGTCATTGTATAACAACCAAGGATATCCCACTAGAATGAGTCACGTGTTTGCAGTTTAGTCTGTATGTTTCTGTAGAAAGTCAGTTTTACTTTCAGAGCAAGAAAAGTAGTGGAGCTAAATGGTAATAATAGATACATGAAAACAAAGATCTCAAAATTGTTTTTCTTTTCCCAAGGACCCCTTAACATCACTCCTGAGATGGAAAACGCAGGCTGTAATAGCATCCCAGAAAGATGACTATGTGATGAAAAGTCCCTAGTTTCCAAGAACGTAAAAAAAAAAAAAAATCTGTATTTGTCACTAAAAAATGTACCAGGTTAGTTAGTAGAACAGATTTCATGTGAATCAGTACAAAATTACATGGGTCAGCACAAAATTCTATGATCTGTCAGTCATATTCTGACTTTCACAGCTCATCTGCCTTGCATTCCTCCAATGCCCAGGAGGAAAAATTAAAAAGACACTGAATACAATTTGATTTGTCTACAAAACAGACAAGGTAAAGCAGCTCATGAAATTAAACTTAAACAGATGCTTTTTTTTTTTATGTCCAAAGCATTTGAAGTTTTATTAATAAAATTAATAACCTTAAAATTTTAATAAAAATAAATTTAAACCTATGAATTAATTTTAAATCACAAAGCCATCACGCTTGCGAAGTACAATGTATAAAAAAACCACAAAAAACTACAGTTATAATACAACTTTACTAGAACAATCAATAGCAATATAAAAATCTAGTCGACTTCTTAAATTTTACAGTGATGCTTCTATCTATGCCTCAGAAATAATTATACAAATCTGTGCCACATGAATAACATTGTTCTAGACATCTGAGCCAAAGAAGTTAAATTTTATACTACAGAATCATTACTATGGTAGCCCTACTGAAACCACAAAGCTGAAATATCAAGTAGCCTGTTCCTTTCGTCACTAAAGAGGGAAGGTCCTCTTTCTCTCTAATCCTGTATTTCCAAGGGCCTTGTATTTCTCAGAATACAAATTACGAAAAACATTGGCTAAAAACATGTAAGGGGATAGAAACTAAAAAGAATTAGCAGCACAAATGGCTGCAAATTAATTGTAAGCAACTTTACGCGCAGGTTTAGAATTCTGCAGGGAAGTAAAGACTTTGTTCTATTGATCTATTAATATTTTAAATAAAGAACGTAGGTACATGGTTTTGGTTTCTTGGGTGGAGTTTTTTTGAGAATATAAAAATTAAATTCATTCTATCTTCATAGCCAAAGATCTTGCAGAATAGAAGTCCACCTTGACAGACAGTTAATATCATCAATAAAATGGATGTAAAGCCTAATACAGAAAATTCCATGTATTTAAAAACAAGAAAGTATTATCTTTTCTGCCTTTCTGGTGACTTCACAGACCCTAGTCTTCAAGGTTGTATTTTACAAATTGCATCTTCCAAATAAAAGCGGGTTGGATCATCGTGTCATCTGTATAGCTTTTTGTGCAAGAGGGTAATTGGTTATTAAGTACCGTAGAATTTCGTGAGTGTAGGCAGTAGATAAATTTGAAACTGAACTTGAATCCACTTGATTTTAACATATGCACAGCATCACGATGACTATAAATGAAAGGAAAACTGGTGTTCCTTGACAAGTGCTCAGTTAAGTAGTATGTTTTACCAGTGGGGTAACTTTTACAACAGCATTAATTGAAGTATGAATATAAACACACATTTAAAAAAAAAAAAAAAAATCATTGCTTTACTGTGTGAAAGATACCCAGCCAAGCAAGATGATCATCAGACAAGCAGCCTCTTGTATTCACCCAATCACTCTCATCTCAGTGACAAGAAAGAGAATGTGAAACATTGAGTTCCATTCTTCCTAAGCCAGGTACATGCACAGATAATGGACAACACATTCAGCTACAAGCTAATGCAGCATGATGCTAAATACTTAACCAAACTACTTCTCTGAAGCCTATGTTAAATACTGACAGGGAAAGAACAGCTGATGATTTTTCCTGAGTAGTATCTTAAAAATTCCAAAACTGCAAACCCATAAAATGTTGTTACAACTAAACTTACAACAGTATTTTTTTTATAATGAACCTAATTCATTGGTTTCATGGTTGACAATTGGCGATTTGCAACCACCACATTGTAACAAAATAATGTTGTCTATCTAATTTCAGACACTGGGCTCAGAACCCATGCTACTTTCTACAAGTGGTTAATATTTATTATACACAAACATTGTAAGTATTTAAAATATAAACAAATTCAAATCTTATAAGCTTAATTTAGGAAGTTAATACATTTGCTGTTTTGAGATGGGAAATTTGAAGGTCTGTTGCCACCTAAAAATTTCCCTACGTAATCTTTCAAGGAACAAATCCTCTTCCATAGGAAAAAAAAAAACCCCTCTCCTTTTCTTCTAATTTCCATGTCTTACTCAGTGAAGTTCTCCTGCTTTATGGAGAACATTCTAAATACCAAATGATTGCTCGGTTTCAAGCACAATGAAAACCCTTTCAGATTGCTGAGAAACCACTATACTGTTTGATTAGAGCCACCTTTTCACAAACAGAATCCCTATTCGGATTATAGTAATCTCTGTGACTCCTAACATTCTTATTTCTAACTTTTCTAATAATTTTCAGCAAGAAGAGTGGCTAATCCTCTCCTCTTCGAATTTGAGCATAATCGTCTCCCTACCTCTCCCGAAAGTTTTATATATTACTCCCATTTTTCACAATAAAAGTTTGCACTCCACTGTAATTTTCTATATAATAATCTGTTATTTTTCTTAGACACAGAACATAACCAGGAAACATGTCAGTTCTTTCAATGGTATGCATAATTTGTGCAAAGGTAGGAAGACTCTTCCACTCAAGCTGAACTCTGCACCACCTGGCCAAATTTTGACCAGTCTTTGTCAGCTGCTGATCTCACTGGAAGTCCTATGAATGCTACCCCAGAAGACCCTGTCAGGACCTAGTTGACTCTCTCATAACCCATTTATTTTATTGTATAATTTAAGAACAAATATAGTAATGCTAGCATCACTCTGATAATTCTTTCCCTTCTTCACCTTCTTTGTCTGTAATTTTGTCTAATCTCAGAACACCAACTATTTTTATCCCACCATACTCATAACCTCATTACCATTTCCTCTGCTACCGGGATTCAAAATCTGAAAACCTTCACATGAAATCATGTTGAAAAGATTTCCACAACCCCTACCATATAACTACTTTTCCACATTTTTCCACTTCATAAAGGAAGATGAACAGGTATTGGTACACACTCTACACTGGCAAATCCATAAAAACAGGTTCTAGCCATGGCAATCAACAGGTAACAGTAAAGTTGCCCGTGGCAAAAATTTTAGGCAATCTGGAGGTGAGATTTCTCCCCATCCTGTAACCACTGAATTCCTGAAAAGAACTCCTGAACCTAAATCACCTGCTTTATTTTGAATTTCACCATAGCTCTATTTCACCCTACTCCTCTTACAACCTGAATATACTGCCTGGTCCAGTCTCACTCTCCTAATCCATCTAATTTTGGCTGTGTAAGCATTCTCTCTTCAACGATCTGGTCTCCTCTTTCTTAAAATTATCACAAAGATGGAACCATCTTCTCTTTCTGTAGCTTACATTTCCCTTTATTTTATGACTGACCAACTCTGCAAGGCATTCTGTGACTTACGAAATTCATTATTACACTGGAGGGGTTTTTAACATAATGTATTGTTTCTTGTCATTTCCAGTATTCAGAAGAACTAGGAAGTGAAGGCCAGATGGAATGCCACAGAAACATCACAAATTGATACATAAATTATGTTTGTATTATACTTCAAGTTTATACTGTGCCACTTTCAACAGAAAGTAAGAACTTCTGATTCTTTATGCAGAATTCAGGACTCCACGTTCAGATATAAAAGGTGAAAAAATAAGCACAAGTTTCAAAAATATTCATTTCTAAAGTAAAATATTAAATATATTTGCCATGTATCTTTACTTTTTCTTTAAAGTAAGAAAGAATAAATTAGTTCAAATTATTATTTTTGAAATATGCACAGTGTCATGAAAATAATTACTTTCTGCCTGTTTAAACACTTTCACATATTCATTATTAATATCGTTCACGAAGATTTACATCATCTTAACAGTTCAAAAAATTCCTATCAACACCAGTTTTTCATGAGTCAAGTAAACAGCACAAAGAGTAAGCACTGCCTTCATTAGAACTATTTTCCAAAATGTAAATATCTTATTCAGATTTTTTTAATTTATAAACTCACAGTGTAAAATGAAGCATTCTCTATATTTTAACCATGGATCTAATACACCTACTAATAGGCTAACACTTATACTATCAACAAAAATCTGGTTTATGCTAGGTATTAGTTTCCAAGAGCAGATCAATACTTTAACAACATGACAGAACTCCTCAAACTATTACACAAGACAAATAAATTCGCTTTAGTCATGGCCTATATCCCTGAAATAATAATTACAATAGAAGAAAATATTTAACAACAAATGGCAGAATGAGGAAATTTTTTATACTAATAAGCAGTTCACAGATACCATTGTGAAACACATCAGGAACAAAATGAATTAATAAAGCAAATCATCAATCACTCCAACAGTTCTTCTTGGTAATAAGACGTTTTTCTAAGAAACTGTGATGTGAAATGAGGTGCCAACTTCAAGATTTCTTTCCCCTCAGAAAAAAAAACGCAAAAGAAAAACTGCAGTAAAAATTGTGCCTGATAGTAAGTAATTTTAATAGACTCTATTCCTCTTTCCAGCAAATCTTTCCTCACCATACCCCCCTCTCTTTTCCCCTATATTGTTTTGTTTCAGAGCTTCTAAGTTTTCTTAGTTTCTTTTTCTCCTTCAAATTATTTCATCTCTTCAGCACTTTTTTGCAAGCAAAAAGTAATCTATAAAGCAAATACATGTATTACACAAATATATACATACATAAACACATAAACAACCCTAGTCTTGATTTTTAGAATCAGACACACAAGTCCCCCATGTTTCATTCGAAACAGGCAATGGGGGAATCAGCATACATAATATCGAACTACAGACATCTTCGCATACCTCTTGGAAGTGAAACTGCACAGAGTTTAAGAAGAAATGAAAGTTAATCTGCGCCTAAACACTGGATAAAGCTTCAAATTCCATAAACACTGCCATAGCAGTCAGATTTAGCTGCTGCCTACAAATTCTCATCAGGGCTCTCAGGTGGAAGTGGTTGTCTTCTCACAATTCAGAGAATACATGCTGCTTAATAAAATATTTTTCAGTTCTCCGTAAGACCAATGTCGCTGTCTTGAAGAACGACATGTATACCCAGCAAAATGAGAAAACATATATTACTATTGTACATGCCAGGATATTTGGGTTCACTAAAGAAGCACTTGTCAACTCAATTTAAATTTTTTACCAGTAGACAAGATCTTTACTGCCTGTATCCTAAGATTCAACTCATCCTCCGCTTTTTTGAAAGAAATATTATACAAATATCTCTTTAACACATGATACATTTTACTGATACAGGAACAGTATTAGCATAAATTATTGCAGCATTATTATTGCATAAAATGAAATCTTACCTACCACTATCTCTTCAAAACATAAAGAGGTCAGTGTTTAATGATTCTGCACATTTGGAAGTATAAACAAGTATTTGTAAACTAGAAAAGTACTTATCGTATTATCAACTTATATCTCCCTTCAAAATACTTAAAGTTTTCTTAGCTTCTATCCATTGTGCCTAACTAGTTCAGGGTTTAAGTAAATGTCTCTACTACTTGGAACTTTACAACATGTAAGGTGATTCTCTTTAAATAGCACTTTTAAAATCCCTCAGAATTCAAAATAATTTTTATGCAATCATTGTTTTAGTTAAATTTGTCCTACCATCTTAGAACATTTTGGAATTACCTATCTTTACATCCATTTTTAACAAACATATCCTTCTTACAGCTGAGAAGATTTTCTTAGTGTCTAATTCTATTAACGTGGTAATTTTTATATATATACAAAATTCATTAATTCAAAACATAAGACTTTCTACTGATTTTATGTTCTCTTCACAGGTATTTTGAAAAAAGTAAGATTTCATGATCAAAAGTAAAACATTTTTCTCACATAGTTTAAGATACACATATAATATAATCTATATGTATAACATTACACCTACTTGCCTCTATTAAGGTTGTTCAATGAAAGATCTAAGAGTATGGAGAAATAATAGCAGAAGCTTCATATTTAGGAAGGACCTTTAACACTGAACCTTATCTCCTACTGTGCCTACCGAGTTAGCAGTAGAGAATACGAAGCTGATTCAAAAAAACAATGTAATGGACGTTTAATACAAAACAAGTTAGGCAGTACCAAAGGACAACTGAACCAAAGAAACTGATTTCAAAGTTACAGGAGTTCCCTCAAATAGTCTTGGGGTATCCAACTCATTAAACTTCCATATTGAATGATTACAATCTTTTTCTGTTGAACTCAAATAAGCCTTATGTACTTATTAGTCTTTTCCTTTAAAATAGAAGAACACATTACTGCGATGTTCTTTACATCACAAATCTCACATATTTCATAGCTGTCTCAGCTTAAAAAAAAAAACACTACTATCTTAGCTTTTCAGTAAAGCTTATCACTGTGAAGCAATTCTACCCCATCTGTTTGGTTTAGTCAGCTGAAACAAACAGACACATGAAATCATTTTTCATAAAAATTTAAACTTGCCATGACTTTGGCTCCCCAAAATGGAGATAATTAATACTGTAGAGATCCATGTCTTCAGTATGCCATGCAAATGTTGTTTTCCACATGCCAAAATATAGATATGGCGTATTTACACCCTCAATAGAAATTCCACAGTCTTCTCCTACAACATCCAATATTGTATTAAGATGGGCAGTATTCCACTCCTTAATACCCTGTAAAAGATACATAATAAACATATTAATAAATTTATAACGTAATGTAATTTTTTATAATAGTCTCAGTCAAAAGATACACACCTGATCTAGCCTTTCAAAAGACTGCAGATTAATACAAATTTGTAAGCACTTTAGAAGACAGTTGAAGTTAATTGAAGAAAAATTCTCTTGACCTTAGAAAGATTTAGATGAAGTTCTAAGTCTGAGATGTTTAGAGCAGAGAACATAAGAAAGTTCATATCTACTTAACACTTAATATATCAAATCTAACATGGATTGAAACATCTTACACAATAGAAATAATAGCTGCAGACAAAATCTTTGATCAGTTGATAGCTGGAAACCACTAAGTTTCACTGAGCCTATCTATGTTTTTTAATTACCTATAAAGTAATACTAAATAGTACGAAAAATTACATTAAAACTTAATTTACATGCATAAATTTACTACTTCTCTGAGAAGTATAAAAAATAAAACCATTACATCACTTCAGAGGTATTTCTAATCATAATGATGTACTGCATAAGAAACATACCACAGAAAAAATCTATTGATTTCACGGAATTTCAGCTGTTTCCTTATATTATTGCCTATAAGATTTGTATACTAAAAGCTACTCAGAAAGCCATGCATGCAGTTTTGTTGTATTTCAGATTCATCCACAAAGTACAATTCTAGTTTCAGGTAATACAGCATGTAAGAGTCAGTATAACCAAGATCAAAGCTGCAAAACTGAAGAGAAAGAGATTAGACTTCATTATAATGGCAATTATTAGCACCTCCAGGGAAGACATTCACTGGTGCTCAAGCAGTCAGAAAAACAAGAAATATGATCAAAACTATTTCAAGTTCAATTCAGGCAGTTTTCTTTATTGGGAAGACAGCCCCTAAACATGCCCACAGCCATGACCTGCTCCACACCCCCTATCACTAAACTCTGTACAGTTCTGGTAATTTTTCTAAAATTGGGGAATGTATTGATGGCAGACTGCAGTCCTGATGCAGCTGATTAAGACTAAGGAACATGGTGACATTCAATAGCTGGGCAGGTGTTGAAGTAAGAATACAGGTTAAAGCAAGAAGTAATGAACACTTAATAGTCTCCATTCTCATTTCCTTCTTTTTTGATATTTTATGTCAAGTGTGTTACGTATGCAGCAACTAGAACTGATACACAATATGGTAACCTCTGTATGAAGTTCAGCCTTCTCATTGAACAAGCACTTCTGACTGCCTGCTATGACTATTTCACTTAGTAAGAAACGCTATCTGCAAGTTATCTGGGGTTTCTAAAAAGGAGTAAAAGACTTTTACAAAATTAGTTCATTCTAGACATCAATTTTTGTTCTTGTTTTAAAATGGAAGCTTTGGCTTTCATGCATCTGTGTGACATAAAGGCACTTGAAATTTTAAAATTAAAAAGAAATTATTAATATAATGACCACTACAAAAAAAAAAAAAAACAATACAAACTCAAATAGTAGATGCTAGTAAAATTTTCACCTTTCAAATCTAAAAATCATAATCATCAGCAAGAAAGAAGAGCTGTAAAATACAAGTTGTTTGAAAAAAACATTTTAACTAATTCTTCCTTAAATTAATTTACATATTTGTTTAAAATCACATAGAATTCGTCTCTGTTCACAAATTGTGCAGTCAATTTGGAGAAACAAATACAGCAAAATAAGAACAATGACTCAACCATGTAGGCACAGACACACACAGAGGGGTAGAAGACAACAGTAAATACACCAGATAAAAATCAACTGTTAATTTAGGCAGTATACTCTTTCTGACAGTGGTCAAAAGCAGACAAGAAACCGTGTAAGCAAAGCAGTACTTCCCCAGAATATCCTTCCAGCCTGCAGCAATCTGCAGATTGAAGGTTTCTGCAGGCAGGTGTTACCCTGCTACTTAACAGTATGCCATGGGCTTTGTACCAATATATTTGTCCAGTCACATTCTTTAATCCATGCAAGCTTTTAGGAACCATAACATGCTGAAATCTCACTCTTCTCTTACTAAGAATTAAGCGATAGTTAAAAGATTTTTTTTTTGCAACATCACATACCATCTTTTCACCCTCTGTTAAGTCACAACTAGTCACCAAGCAAACTGCTAGTGGTTTGTCCCTAAAACAAAAGCAAATTGTCCCACGGAGAACAATCCTAGGAGATAATGCTTGCTTCAAAATACCAAACATACCAAATACACAATCCACAAACTCTACTCTCAAGGTGTATGAGCTATTTCCATTTCCTGAAGACTATTTAGTAGTCAAAAGGAAATGTTCACTGCAACTGGCTGAAATACTAAAATCACACTCATTCATTTTATCTTTTTCTATCATCCCTGAATTTATAAACATGAAAAATCAGTTTTATATTTATGCCTGGATTGTTACAAGTCATTACTACAAATTATTATTAAAGTTGTTACTTTACCTCACAGATATATCTTTTTTAAAATTCCAAAACATTAAGTAAAATGCTTACATTAATTTTTAAGTAAAATATCAATTCTAACTTTTCCAGTAGTTATATAACTGTTTTTAAATTTTACAATTGAAATGCACACTAAAAAGATCACAGGAACTGTAAAAGAGCAGTTTAACAGGTCAATATATAAGAACTTCTTAAAACTAAAGTATGTCTTAGCAGGTTATGCTACACTTAATGATCATCATTAGAACACCAACACACACATTACCTGACCATAAGGTGTCGCAGGTAGTTTGTTATAAATATAAAACCCCTTTTAAATACTATAATCTATTTAATGTTAGGAAAATAACAAATATTTATTCTGCTCAATATCACAATAATGTCAGAATATTGTAATAATTTCAAGGGAAAGTGCTAACAGAGTATTTCTAATTTATCCACGTTCTTGATGGCAAATTCTTTAAAGAATACCTGTCATCTTTGACAACTGTGCCACACAATTCAATATCAGGTAGAAAGCTGAAAAATAATGTATTTTTCTTTCTTTACTATAAAAAAGAAATACAGGCTTCAACATCTTGCTGTCTACAGCGGTTGCTACACATATTAGACTTCCCTTGTATTTCTTCAGAGAAATACTGTAAGGTACACAGTTTATGTAAAAGACCACTATTCCAATTTTCACTAATTTTGTAGATGATTCAAACTTACTGTAAATTACTATCAAGAGTTTTTATTACTCCCTTAACAGCCTCTGAACCAGCTCTTAACACAATGTGGAGATAAAACGGGACACTTCATAGAATCGTAGAATCATAGAATGGTAGGGGTTGGAAGGGACCTCTAGAGATCATCTAGTCCAACCCCCCTGCTAAAGCAGGTTTGCCTAGAGCAGGTTGCACAGGAATGCATCCAGGCGCGTTTTGAATATCTCCAGAGAAGGAGACTCCACAACCTCTCTGGGCAGCCTGTGCCAGTGCTCTGT
>VZSC01011117.1:307747-321734 GCA_013398225.1 Steatornis caripensis
GGCAGCACAGCCTTCCCGTGAGTCAGCCGCTCCCCCCAGCTTTGTATCATCAGCAAACTTGCTGAGGGTACACTCTGTCCCTTCATCCAAGTCGTTGATGAATACGTTGAACAGGACTGGACCCAGCACTGACCCCTGGGGAACACCGCTGGTCACAGGCCTCCAACCAGACTCTGCACCACCGATCACAACCCTCTGCGCTCTGCCATTCAGCCAGTTCTTGACCCACCTCACTGTGCGCTCATCTAAGCCACTCTTCCTGAGCTTTCCTGTGAGGATGTTGTGGGAGACAGTGTCAAAAGCCTTGCTGAAGTCAAGGTAGACAACATCCACTGCTCTCCCCTCGTCTTCCAAGCAGCTCTCAAATATCTGAACGCTTGCACAGTTTAGAAAGAGCTGACCCATTCTTTTCCAAAGACACAAAGAAAAATTTATCTTTCAGCGTACTGATAAAATATGAAGCTGAAGGTTGTAAGCAGCGACCTGTCTGCAGGTAAGAATAAAATAGGCTCCAAATGAAACTACTGTTTATTCATTTCCTTTTTTAAAAGTACTTACAATAGCGACACAGTAGTATCCTTTGCACTTGAATCAGCCAACAGTGTGACGTATTCTATTTTTATGAACACTATTTCTATATGTATACATTAATACACACAATCCTTTCTCAGTGTTTAATTTTTCCTCTGATCATCTCATCGATTCATTTCAATACTAACCTGGCAAACAAGACATCTGTCCTAGAACTAGGAATAAAAAGCCCCCGTGACTGTAACAGCTCAAATAACAGATGACTAAAAAAACTAATTAAGAGACAGAATGAAAAGGAGTAGGAGACACATACAGAAAATTTATACTTGGCCACCCACTCCTCTCTCCACACACCCACTCATTCACACCAATGAATATAATAAAATACTTTCCAGGTTTTTATTACTTCTTCAAAGTGCATAAGATACAGACAGAAAAGTACTATGAACGGAATCTCTGCACCATGAACACAAAGATTAGGAAATACAATCAATTTCGCTTATTTGATCTGTTTTTCCCTCTCAGTATCTTTTCAGATACAACCGTGGCTTTGCAGCAGTCTTCTGAAGCATGGGGAAAAAGACAGAAGCAAGTAGATTCTCTTTGGAAATGCACACTAGAACCAAACACGTAAGTGAAGGAATGCTCACATTGATCTCAACTATTAGGAGATCATACAGAAAGGACATCTCACATAGAATCACAGAATAATTTAGGTTGGAAAAGACCCTTAAGATCATCAAGTCCAACTGCTAACCTAACACTGCCAAGTTCACCACTAGACGATGTCCCTAAGCACCACATCTACACATCTTTTAAATACCTCTGGGGATGGCCACTCAACCTCTTCCCTGGGCAGCCTGTTCCAATGCTTGATAATACTTTTGGTAAATAAATTTTTCTTAATATCCAATCCAAACATCTCCTGGCACTTGAGGCCATTTCCTGTCGTCCTACCACTTGGGAGAGGAGACGAACACCCACCTTGCTACAACCTCCTTTCAGGCAGTTGTAGAGAGCCATTAGGTCTCCCCTCACACTCCTTTTCTCCAGGCTAAACAACTCCAGTTCCCTCAGCTGCTCCTCATAAAACTTATGCTCCAGACTCTTCACCAGCTTTGCTGCCCTTCTTTGGACACGCTCCAGCACCTCAGTGTCTTTCTTGCAGTGAAGGGCCTGAACTACTGAATACTGAACACAGTATTCAAGGTGCGGCCTCACCAGTGCTAAGTACAGGGGGACCATCACTTCCCTAGTCCTGCTGCCCACATGGTTTCTGATAACAGGATTTTATCCATCTACTGAACAGCAGATTCCACTGACAGCACTGCAGTCAGATGTGTTTTATGACCCATTATAAACATCAGATCAGTCACTTTTCTTTGGAACTTCTTTTGAAACCAGGAAGACTTCCTCCCCCCCCAGTTGCTACATCAGTCCATGTAGGGGTTTCATACGTCGTTCACATCTGTCCATACAAATACAATTTCAAAATAATTTAAAAAAAAACAGCAAAAACCAAACAAGAAAAAAAACCTACCAAAAAAACAGGAAACAGCAGAAGTTAATTTGAGCTACTTGTATCTCATACAACAACCAAACAACTTAATTTGTGGCCTCAGTGATTGGTGGATTGATTTAAATAACAGTTACGAGTAGCATGGTAGTGGAAGACCTAACGGTAGTTCAACAGAACATAGACTGTAACAAAAAAGTAGGTGAATTGCACTCTTCCATTTACTCACAGGTGCAATTGTCAGATAAGTTAATAAAAGTTAATAAAGTTATGATATTAAAAAGAAAATAACCCTATTCCTTCCTGTTCCTGATAGGAACAGTAACTTTTTGCAACTATTTCACAGGCTAGTCATTCACAGTCTAAGCTGACTCAAGTTGGCATTACATTCATGCTAACTCACAACGAAGACAGCTCTCTTGAAATAACATAATAAAAAATAAATAATCCCTTCTCAATTAAACTTCCTGAACAATCATAACTCTTAGGTACTCATAATAAATTCATGAATCAGTTTAACAAGTGCAGCTTAGGGAGACTTGTGCTTTATTATTGACATTATAAACTCTTTCAGGAACATTAATTTTCACTGAAGCCCAGGTGACCTTATAGCAACAAAAACGCAGAACCTTGAACGTGTATCTAACAATGTTTATAATCTTAACATAAATATTGATCCTTAGAATCTGTTCCTTAGTGCAATGCTTTTTCTTGAGTCACCTACATTGTCATTCTCCTACAAAATACTGAAATCAAACGTAACAGCAATTAAAATGCATACAGCACAGAACAGTATTTCAAGAAAATATTCACTATCTTAACATTTATTTTCTATAAAGCTCTACACAGCATACAGAACACTTGTTCTCACAGGTTACTTCCTTATTCATAAAGACTTAACCTGTGTTTCTAAGTGTCCAATAACCATAAATGGATTATACACAACAGAGATTCTGGAATTACCAAAATACCACAAATGTGAACTTTGAATCACTGATGATAGTTGTCAAATTTCAAAGCATGAATTTATAGCTTTGTTGCTGTTCTTTTTAATTTTTTTTTGCTGTGCCATATAACACAGGCTTTACAACTTTGCCCCATCTTTCAAATCTCTCAGAATCTGTCATCCTCTGATCTAAGAAAAGCAAACAATACTACAAGATCTACAATCTCACTGGTACAATGCCAGCAAGATGCTGAATTCCACAAAAAAAATACTGTTTCTTAAATAATATAAATAGTAAAAATTAAGGCTTCAGATACAGATATCTTAATGCAAAATTGAATATCACCATGTGGAAAAGAAAACGTAATTAGCAAACTTTTAAACTAAAGAATAAGGACTTGCAGCACAGCAGCATTTCTCACTGATTTTGATGGCCCAAGTACACCTCAACATCACACTTTCACTAAGTTCCTGGTGTTTTTCTACCTGGAATTCTGCCAGATATCTACCTTCCTGTATTAAATGCAACATCTATAACACAGTTTTCTACAAAACATATTTTGTAAAAAGTAAACACTTGAGTTTATTTCTTGCAAATAGGCTGTTACGACAAATTAATCCCATCACCTCCTTTCTGCTGTATGTTGCCCAAAATACCAGCTACTTCTATTCATCTCCTTTTCTGAATAATGACAATCCTGCAGCAAAACAAATGAAGATTTAAGAAAAAACTAATTCCAAAGAGAATCAAAAAGATCCTTTCTTAGCACTATCTTCAAGCAAAAGACACAAGAAAACATTAGTTGAGTTGTGCAGGTACACCATCTGCTGGCCAAAAATTAACTTCAGCAAAAATATTGTAAGAGTAAATATTTTGATCAGTGGCATCCATAACTTTCTCACCAACAGTTTGGTACCAGGGGTTTTTCCTTCATTTCCTCTAAAACCCACCGGGCTATACACCGTGACACAGACATCACATTAACTGCTCAGTCTGTTCACACTCTTTCCACAGTGTTTATTCCTTTCACTAACACTTCTGCTTTGTTATTTGTTTATTTTTAAATAATATCCATTTAATCATAGCAATTAAAGCTTTTATATTCTACCTATTTTCTTCCTCACTCCTTTACTCCCCACTCCATGCAACTTTTAGTGTTTTCTCTGTCTTGTTTTCCTATGCACCTAACATCTTGAGTTAAGATTGCTGAATGCTACTGTTCTCACTTCATCCTTTGCTTTTTTGACCTCCCTTCCTCAGCCTCCCAATCTAACGAGAGTGCAATTCTATGAGAAGGAAATCTCTGACCTTCTGTCTGACAAGTCAGCACTTCAAAATCAGATATGACTGCATTCTCTTTTCTTTGAAAATGTTGCTCATGCAACAATAATCTTAAGGTACTAAAGACCAAAGAAAACATAATCAAAACAAAGTGTACATTTGTTAAAACCTATGCCAGAAAGCATTATCTGCCAACGTTAAACAAAAAATAAAATCACAGAAGAAAAAGGGCAAGCTTCTACTTCTTGTCTCCACAAAGCAACAGCTACCTAGAATGTCTCTTCACCAAAACACTCCAAATCAGAATCTTCAATTATTTTCTAAGTCATTTTTATACAGCTATTTGGACACAACAGAATTTGGACTTGCTGCTTTTGCTAAACAATAGACCACTGGACATCTATAGCTACCTTTCACATAACCTAGTGCAAAAATTGAATTGCCTTAAGCTATCCTGGCTAACCATATCTATCTTTGGATAGAGCCTTCAAGTGATTTGCCTTCTGTGAAGACACATGAAACATTAGCAGAGCCTCAGAACACCTGCCACAGGGAAATTCTACTTTTTTTTTCTGAATGACTGAAGAAGGCAATTACATAGAACATGAAATAACTCAAGAACTTTACACATAGTATATTCTTTTGTGTATTTTTTAAAACCTCAAATCTTTTTTGAAATGCTAATATTTCCTCTGTTAGTCTCATTACTTAAACAATCCTTTCAAAATAGCGTTCCTATAGCTACTGAGATAGCCTAACTGATATGAATGGATATTCTGTAATTCTTTGGATAATGAGATCTGTGTTAAGAGTCTCTTTTTATCCATGGAGATATTGGCAAGTAACCAGCAAAACTCATTTCCTTACGAAGTTTCCATTTTGTCTGTTTTAATTCAGAGGAACACAGTAATTGTAAGCACGCTTCCAGGAAACTGCAGGCATTCCAAGCACGTATAAATTACAGCTATCAATTTTCCTCAGTAAAAGTGGGAGAAATAATGTATTTCACCTTTTAAAGATATTTAAAATATCACTAAATTTCCATACAGGTACAGAGATAACACGTACACCGAAATGTTAATACACAAATAAACAGGAAGGAATCTCAAAGTTCTGGAGAGCTCAAAGTGAAGAAATGGGAGGGTCTTATGATCAGGAAGAGTAGAAATAGTCTACTGTCTAAGGACAGAACTGTTTGACTCTTGCAGATGTAAAGTTAATTTCAACCTTGCTTGGAGTCTTTAGAGTGAGTAACACAAAGATTTCAAAAGAAAGATGGTTTCTTGGTCACAAAGCAAGAATGTACTCTCTAAGTACATTCCTTTGAAAGAGGGCTGGAAGAGATAAACTTCATAAAAAGCTATGCATACTTCATCATAAATGCTCCCATTGATATCTGCTCCATAAATTGGTGCCACAAAAGTCAAGTTCTTCCAGTATTTACGCTCCAGATCTTCATAATCTATGTATCTTGGGGTGCAGTATCTGCAGAGGAAGAGGTAGGCAAAGGTTCAACATAGTCTTTAAACAACCACCTTCACAATGGACTTTACATCTCATCCTGCAAACTGAATTTTAAGAAATCACTTTATTTCAAATTCATTGAAATAGAGGAACTATTAGTTGTCCTGAATTTTTAGTTTCATGATTCACCATAGCATGTAACCTCCTACCTGACAGCTACAGTAACTGAAGTCATACATGCATCCATACAACATTTTCTTCAGTCTCCAGCAGCTAAACAGCACATCTACTGAGCGTCCTCAGGCTGAGGCCCTCCCTTTTGTTTCTCTTTCATAAAAAAAGAGAAAAATGGAAAGAGAGAAAAATAAAAAAATGGGAAACCTGTTTAATTGACAAGTATTTATTTTCCTGTCTCACTACCAGCTCTGCAAAGACACAGAAGTAGGTCCTGCTCAAGCCTGTCTCAGAACAACTCAAAAGTACTAATTCTGCCAAGTAGCATCCCTGCCAAGCAAAACCAGTACTTTCTTCTCTTCTTCCTTCCCCAGAAAGACCTTTTGAGAAAAGGAGTAACGTTTCAAACAGTTGATACCAAAAATTCTACCATGAAGTGAAAAAAAAATATTTATTGGAATTTTCCTTTTTACTCCTTTAGTGTAGCACAGGGCACACTTTTATATGCGTAAATATGCTTATGTATGTACTTTTGGAAGGTTATTCAAACCTCATGTAAAATCTTGCAGGAACACAACATGAACACACTACCACAGAAATCATACATCAGTAGCTTTTGCCTCAGGACCCTTTGTCAGGCCTCTGTTCTCCCTATTTAGGTCCTCAGAAAAGAAAACTTGCTCCCTCATTAGAGCAACCCTGTTGCACTATGTAACGAAGCGAAGTTTCACATTACACTGCCAACTTACTACACGTGAACTACTGGAAAGAAAATCCAAACACAAGAATTAAGTAGACCACGTACATTTACATTAGATAATAAAGAACAGAGACAAGCAAGTTAACAAAATACATCTTAACGAAAGCATCCTCAGCAATGGAGTTGTTTCAATTATTTCTCATTATATGGTTCCAGAAATCAGATTGTATTTCTGCTTGGCACTGAGTAATATGGATACGTAAACTCAGTTACCATAACACAAGTATCTTGATTACAGCATGCACGTATGCCTGTATTTCCCACAAGTAAAGGTGGAGAAGCACCTTTGTTCAATCGTGTGAATTGCAAATGCCTAAACAAATAAAAGATGCAATGCATTAGACTGAGCTCACACAATTCTTTTAAAGGTAATCATGATTTAATTTAGACGTTCATGGCCCTTCTCTCTTTCCCAAAGGAAATGCACGTCACAATGCTCAAGAAAAGAGTCTTTAACAAAGACTTCTTCTTTAAGGAACAAAATCATTTTTACGCGAGAATAGGGGCTCTCAGCTACTTAATAGTGAAGAAATACAGACTGCATTAAGAGTGTCATAGTGGATGATATGACAAGTTTTCTCAAAAGCAGTGATGAATATTTAGAAAGACCTACAGCTAGTAACAAGAAGCCCTCCCAACTGTTCTAAACTTTACCTATGAAATGAAGCAGCAAACTGATTTCAGAAAAAAAAAAAAAAACATGAAAACTGAAACCAGAAACACTTACAAAATATCTTCCATAATGAAGAATATAATAAGCTTAACTAATACCTTCATGGTATTTTTGCATTATCAAACTATCTTAAGAAATCAGCATTTCTCATTTTATCATGGGTTAATCAAATGTAAACTTTAAACATATATGAACAGGCAACATAGAAAATGACATCAGATATCATAGAGGTTTTCTATTTTATTCTCCTCTCTAACAATTATTGAACAAATAATTTTAAGAACTACAAAATAGATGGCCATTCCCACTTACTAAAGGAAGAAAACTGTAAGTGTGATAACCTCAATTTTTCACAAGTAATATATGGGCAAAAACATACTGAACCTTTTTGACTGAAAAAGGAGAACAGTTTTGCACTTTTACAAAGGCATGGATATTACAGAACATTTGCTGAGCTTTTCATGTCCTAGTTTTTCCTGATCTTGGTAACAGCTTTTCTTCTTTCCTCTTAATTTCTTAGATAAACATATGAGCAACTTTCCTTCAAACTAGTGAAATTTTACCTTCCTGCCTTATATTCAAATATCTTTTCTCTCTAGGATTCTTTGACTCACCTTCCACAAACTATTTCCAGTCAGTTTTGAGGAAATACTGAAGGAGTATTCACTCTTTTTATGGGGCCAAAAGGAATGGGGAAGAATTCTTGCTATCGCTTCCCTTTGCTTGGAATGTCCACCAATTTGAAACTTTTTACAGCCCTTCATAGACTTTTCCCTCCCTTAATATACATCTTGCCACAATGAGAACATAGACATTCACTAGGTGCAGCTGCATTCTCCAAGATTAATGCAAAAACTTCTGGGTGAGTTAAAACATATGTTGGGTTTTTTTCAGAACTGCATGATAATAGCCCATTCCAGTATCTAGGCCAAAAAGAAGAATTAAATATTAAACATTAGTAAGTGTACTCAAAATAAAACTCAGTGTAAGTCTGTACCATCTTCATTATTTTCAACAAAAGCATTTGATACAACAGAAAGAAAAAAAGGTAGACAGAAAGCATCATGTCTCAGGTTGCTTTCAAGAACAGAAACACAAACAAGACTCATATTGTGATACCCCTTCCAGAACTTAGGAGACAGGAAAACCTCTACTGAGTAAGTGAAAAAAATCACCAGCTGCCTAGCACAATTAAAAGAAACCACAATATGGAACAAATAAATATTTGTCTTTCTAAGCAAGACCTGCCATATACATACTTGTCACTGTTGGCCAGCTGCTTGAACTCCTTCACTGTCATTGGCTTTTTCTGAATGTTGTACTGTGTGAAGAGCCCCGACTGGCCAGTGACCATCTGCTGAATTGGAGCGGGAATCACCAAATCCTCAATATCATTGTAATGTTTTCTTGGCTTCCACTCCTTTGGTGGAATAACCTTTAAATTCAGAAATAAAAAACAGGACAACAGTTGCAATATCAATACAAAACACTCTGGAAAAATTGAAACAATAAGCCAAATATGTTCACATGATCAAATGAACACTTGCATACCAGCTGTTCCAAAATAACTAACTGACTGTGTAAGTGCTCCTATATAATGCAGAAAACAATTAAAAATGGGCATCATATTACCTCAATTCACAAGCAGCAAGTCACGAATTCACAGCAATTCGATCATGTGCAACTCTGCAAATGTACACACATATAACAAAAAAAACCCAAATATTTTATAATCACAAAGCCTTATAATTCACAAATGCTGTGTACTCCATGATATAAAATTGTTATCCTCAACTTAAAAGATTGACAGTCCCCTGTCCAAATATTATTTGGTGTAAATGGTATGAGAAAAATATTAAAAGTACAACTATTTTAGAGAGCTTCACATTTTAAAGTCTCTTTAACCTACACCCCATAAAAGTGCAGGGTACAACTCCATTACAGCAAGAGTTTGCACTAATTTAAATACACTAGTTTTTAAATTAACATTTTTAAATTAACAATTAATTTTTAAATTAACATTAAAGCTCATAATTCAAGATTAAAGCTATGTGCAGATTAACCAATTGTAAAGCTAACACTTTCATTTCAAATACCACAGAACTGTCCAAAGTCTGTGAAAAGTGTAGCAGATTCTAAAGCATTAGCAATAAAGTTACTCTGGAATTTCAAAGAAGCCTGTATTCATACCAATGTTAAGAGGCTGTGTAATTCTGAGTATTTCTTGCATATATTGTTTTATCTGAAAACAGAAAACTCTCTAGATTTGAAATTGCAACAGCTTTAAAACACAGCAACAGACATTTTTAATACATATTTTTACTTTGGTTTTGAACTTCTACTTGCCCAAAGACTCAACAATATGTTCTTTGATCCACTCACTATATTCGTTCTTTTCCATGATGCTCAAATTGAATTTTCACAAGCATTGGTTTGGAAACTTCTAAAGTAACATACAGCAAAGCAGGACAGCTTTCATAAACATGCATCTACCACGTACGAATTAACTGAGTTAATTATTGAACTCAGATATTAGAGGTAGTCTTTACACTAGGCTAGCTAGCCTGCTCCTCTAACAAGCACTTCAGGATTCCACACAATATTGTCCATGCAGAATTTTGCTGTTCTATCACTCCAAGAAAGTAAAAAATTTTAAAAAAATAATACAGATAGATCCTGAGATCAGTTGCTACCTTTGGAAAACAATCCCAAATGGGTAAATTGTAATGCTAATATACTCACACAATCCATCCCTCAAAGAAGTCTGATAAAGACCATTATGGCTAGCAAGCAAACTCCAAAACAGAAACATCAAGGTGAAGAAAAGTTATCGGATATCAACAGTTTCATACCTAATGGTTTTATTTTAAACATAAACAAATGTTTTTATCTAGTTTTTACACAGATGCAACTCCCTCTTTTCCTTTTATCCCTCTCAGCTTCCACCGGGCTTCAGTTGTACAGGGACTAATTAGCAAGTTTCAGTGTTGTTTGCTTTAGGAGAAAAAAAATAATCAAATCATCTTGTGATTGCTACTTATTTCTTTCACACAAATCTTAAATTATATCCACATCAACAAAATGCGGATTTGGAGGCAGAGAAGTCATGCATTTAGAATATATGCATAGATATCAACTATGTGCAGATATTTCCATTTTCATAATTACTAAGCATGAACTTGTATGTTTTGCTCAAATATATGAATATTGAAAAGAAAAATTTACATTATCTTATTTAATTCCAAGGTCTGTGTTTGTCATGGTTTGAGCCCAGCCAGCAACAAAGAACCCCGCGGCCACCCGCTCACTGCCCCCACACCAGGACAGGGAGTAGAATCAGAAGAGAAAGGACAGGCAGGCCTTGTGGGTTGAGATAAGGACAGTTTAATGCAACAACACAGAGAGAGAGAAAGAAGAGAACCGTAACAATAATAACTATAATGCTAACAAGAGAGAATACAAATGAGCAATGCGCAGTCCAATCGCTCAGGGAACCTGAGCCGTCCCCCACCCCCCCTCATCATATACTGGGAGTGGTCAGTGGTATCAAATACCTGCTTGGCTAGGTCGGCTATCCCCCTCCCAGCTTTCTTGGGAAAATTAACTCCATCCTAGCCAAACCCAGGACATTATCCACCCCTTATTCTATACCATCTACATCATGCCCAGATGCTACACTTCCTAAGTAACTACCACCACCCTTACTGTCCATATATATATATATACATAAGCCAGGATCCCGTCTGTTATAACAGTCTATCAGGGCAGGAGAGATCGTGTGGGGGAAAGGGGGAGAGTGAGTGAGGGGGAGAGTGAGAGATGAAAAAGCAGAAGTAACTATGTGTACACACGGTAGCTAAAAATCATTAATGAACTTTTAACAATAACATATCTAAAGGTAAACAATTTTGCTGTTTTCCTTTTAAGCATAGGATCCTCTGTAACAGTAATACTAAAGTTATCTACGCCAAAAGCTCATTCCAGACTTTCAAAAGCCTAATGGAAACTTTTTAGCCAAGTTGCTCCAGGGATGCCACAGCATATTACCTGCTCTGGAAATGGTTTAATATTTGTCTAGTACCTTAATCATTTGTTTCAGGCTTAATATTAGAAACTACTTTCTTTTTTTTTTTTAACATTCTATTCGCCACACACCCCCCAGCAGACCAATCCATGCAAGCCTTATCGACATTTTATCCCCATTTACATTCATGTATTCTTCCACACAGGTAAGCGATCTTCTCCTCTTACACTTTCACATTTAACTTAAAGAGTTGGGTAAGCCTACTCCACTCTGTTTAGAGGTTAAATTACTGTTTCTGCATATGCATATAGCTCCTCTAGTAGTCTTTATTCTCTTGGCATTCAGACTTGAGTCTGTACATCCTAGACTTAATATAAATTAGGTCCTCTGTAAGTGCATTTTATATCACTATCAAAACAGAAAAAAATATTTCATTCTTGTTATTTTAAATTCCATTTCCAAAACACAGAAAACGTCCCTTAAACTTTGGCAGTATGATTTATTGACTTGATAAGATTTGGTTTTAAAATACTTAGTCGGTTTACTTTTTATATATAAAAATAAAATTCTGAGATAAATCAAAAAATAGTGAAAATCCGAAAATAAATAGTCTCAAGACAACCGAGTAATACATAGCAACTAACCAACAGGATGGAAACGGCTAGAGGTGCTTTAACCGCTATTCTAATATTAAGCAGAAGAAGGGGAAAGTAGACCCATATGGTTAGAAGGGCCCTTCCACAGTCACAGTACAATTAGAACATGACTAATTTAATTAATAATTTTTAAAAGGTTTTGTGTCGTGGTTTGAGCCCAGCCGGCAACAAAGCACCACGCAGCCGCTCGCTCACTGCACCCCACCTCATCCCCCACCGGGACGGGGAGGAGAATCAGCAGAGAAAGGGGCAGCCCTCGTGGGGTGAGATAAGGGCAGTTTAATGCAACAGCACACAGAGAGAGAGAACAGTAACAACTATAATGCTAACAAGGGAGAATACAGACGAGTGATGCACAGCACAAGCGCTCACCACCCGGAACGGGAACGGGAACCGGAGCCGCCCCGAGGGCGCCCTCCCCGGCCTCGCTCCCCGCGCCTTGCCCGGCCCGCCCCCCGGCTGTGGGCTGGGCGGGACGGCAGTGGGATCGAATACCTGCCTGGCTGCTTTGGGTCGGCTACCCCCCTCCCAGCGTTCTGGGGAAAATTAACTCTATCATAGCGAACCCAGGACATTTTGCTATGCCTTCTTGTGTAACAGACATTATTCCAGATGTTCTGTAAACCCAGGACAGCAGATAACCCACATGCGTATCAACACAAATACACAAAAATATTTTTTTGTGCTCACATATCCCTGTAGATAGGGAAGAGCTGATTATTAAATGTGATAGATGGAATGGAACTAAATTCTAGGTGTATGGCCAAAAAATTGAGACATATACATTTTCAATCATATAAGCACAGGGATAACAACTTCAAACAAGCCAAATCATACTATGCAAAATACCACAAATCCCTGACTACATGACCAAATTCTGCCCTTATCAGATATGCTCAGTTTTAGTAACTTCAGCAGAAACAGTATGAAACTCAAAGTGTTATTAGAGTGCAACAACTTTTGTATATCAAATCTTGGAATTATTTTTAAGACCCTACTAATTGCATGTATGTGTATAACCTGAGAGAACAGTAATTTCTAGCCAAGTTTTTCCACCCCTACTATCTGATGAGTTCTAATAATCATCTAATTGAGAGATTATGTTAATGAGAGAGATAGAAAAAAATATAATTTCCTTTTTTGAAAAAAACTGAATAGTCCAGATAAAACTACAATATAAATAGCTGTAGTTTAGTAACGGCAACACTGAAAGAATCATCCTTAAGGAAGTAGCTCACGATCTGATCAGGAATGAAAGTGGTTTCAATTTGTATTTAATTACTTTTTTTTTTAAAATGTTGCTTGAAAAATTAGAAATTAGTACAGGTTAAGCAGTGTTAACTAGGGACATGCATCTAAAATTTACTACCCACTTCTCATACTAATCCTGAAAGTTGTTGTATCTCTGAAGTACTCTGACTGTCACTTAAATTACTAGAACAGACTTCCCACTCACTTTCAACTCAGCTATGAAATAATAATCTACATTTCGCAGTATCACACCACGGTGAAGAAAAAAAGACCATAGCCTAATCTCTGTTATTCTGTTGCTATGATCACCATTTTACATAGTGATTTTTCAATAGATTCGTGTTAAAGTAAATTAAATACAGTATACGCCTGCATCCATTCCACAGCCAATATCTGCATTATACGCCTTAAAATACTGAAACATCTGGCAGATATCATTATTGCATCTAGTATTTTTTATAAGTCAGTTTCGCACATTCATGTCTCTGACCTAAAAAGGTAAGTACTACTTTGGCCCATTACAATGCTCCTTTTCAAGGTGTTTCAACTAAAGTTTACCTATTAAGTGCCATTCTTTCTAAAATGACAGTATTATATTTTATTGATATTATGTCATCTTTGCCTTTCAGTAACAAGTGAATATTCAGATCACACACATTTCATATAGGCAAGAATTAATCTCATGCTTGGTTACTCCAGAAAGATATCGG
>VZSC01011118.1:0-10877 GCA_013398225.1 Steatornis caripensis
CCTGCCAGCCCCCGCCGTGCTGGGGTTCTGTGAGTCCTTGAGGTGGAAGGACAGCACCTCTGTGCTCCGACAGCATCAGCCCTGCCTCCATCTGCTGCCTCCTCCAGCAGCCGCTTGGCTGCGGTGATGGTGAGAAGGAAACCTGGCTGCATCCCCGTCCTCGCGGACCCAGATCAGCTTTGCCCAGCAAGGTGGCCCTTGGCTTCACGCTGAGGAAGTGCCAGGTGCCTCCAGCCGCGATCAGGCTTGTCGGCTCGCCGTGATGGCATCACCGCCGCTTTCCTGCCCCGTCCTTCCCCCGCTGTCAGGCGATGCTTAGCAGAGCTCAGCCCTTTCTGCGAGGGCAGGATTTCACAGCCCCGGTGATGCTTTCAACCCGAGGTGGAAACCTCATTCGGTGGTGAGGCTCCTGCTCGTATCCTCCGTGCCGCTGAAGAGCAGCAGAGTCACTGATTGAATTAGCGCGGGGATTTAATTTAATCCCCAAATGTCTCTCATTTTAAAGGAGCCTGTTCATTTCCTTCTAGGGCCATATCTGATGCAGGCAACCAGCAATATTAAGCAGAAGGACTGGACAGATAGGGAGCTGCTGGGGAGGGGGAGGGCTTTGTGGGGAGTGAATTGAGGTCTGCATGGGTTTTTCCTCTAATTATTTAATGAAATAATGATGACAGTGATTGCAATACAAATAAGACATAAACAGCATCATTAAAATACACGCTGGTGCAAAGAGCATCCTTGCACAACAAGTCGGGAAACGTTCCCTTCGTACAAGAAATTACCCTGGGCGGAGTGAAACAGCCCCGAGGACGGGGTAAACTGAGCACTCGCGTTGTGCCTCCCACCAAATCCTGCGGTTTCGGGGCCGGCGCAGACGTCACAGATGGGACTGAGGACGTGATGGTCTCTGCATCTTCGGTAGCCTGAGTCTTCGGACTCACCGGGGCCCTTCAGGTGACGCTAAATCGCTGCCTGTGGCAAGTCAGGCTGGAAGGGGACAGAGCGGGTCCTTCCCGCGTTCGTAGGCGTAAGGGGGGGCCTTTTGGCCTCAGAAGGAAGGACCAGGCACTGGCAGACATGGACGAGCTCCTCCACGTGCTGCCCAGGAGGCAGCTGGCCGTGACGCTGAACCCAAGCATCGTTTTGGAAATCTGGCCCGCGTCTGGGACCCCTTAGCTCAGGCGGGCGCTGCCGGGTGCCACACGCCCTCTGTGCCGTCCCCTCTGCGCAGAGCAGACGGTGCCGAACCAAGGGCTTAAAGACCCCCGGGGTTTTTCCTGGGGGGGGCAGCAGCTTTCGCGGCCTGGCGTCTGCATACAGCTCCCTGGTGATGCCCAGCGATGGGTTATAGTCCGCGAGCACCGGCTCTGCAGGCCGAGGAGGTGCTTAGCAGCAGCTTGGCTGTCCCAGGGGACGGCTTGCAGGGGTCTGCTGTCACGATACGGGACCGCCACGGGGATACACCCTCCGGCCGCTCCGTGGGTGCCTCTTCCCGATGGGCTGTGAGGCTGGGT
Source organism: Steatornis caripensis (assembly GCA_013398225.1). NCBI lineage: Eukaryota > Metazoa > Chordata > Aves > Caprimulgiformes > Steatornithidae > Steatornis > Steatornis caripensis. The sequence continues at coordinate 1,515 of VZSC01011118.1, forward strand.
GCACTGATTCCTGGGGACGCTGCTCTTTTTGAAGCTGAAGTCAACCTAATGTATACAGGGGTGGTGGCTTTGTTAACTCCAGCTTTCTGGCTGCCATCGGGCGCGTGAAAATGCTCGAATCTTAATTGGGGATACAGGGACATTTTTTCCGCGTGACTCGTTACCTGGCGCTGGTCCTGTATAACCCCTGCCCCAGCCCTACAGGGTCCGCGTAGGTGGGAAGTGCTTCCCAGAGGGAGGATTTTTCTCTGCTTTGGTCTTTGTCCCCTGCTGAGCTGGTTTTGCCCCTTTGGCTTAGAAGGGCTCCGTGCAAACGGAAAGTCACACGGAAAAGAGGAGCCAGCTCTGCGGTGGGGAGCGGGGGCTCATCGCAGGCTCCCCTGCTCACAAAAAAAAACCCTCGGAGGTTTTTCCCTTGGGCTACTCCTGGCTTTTCCCTTTGAAAGGGCAACGCTTGCTTAAGCCTTTCCCAGCTGCAGAGGAAAACAGCCAAAAACCAGCCCCGGACACTTAGAAACCCCAAACGGGCTGGTAGGAGTGGTTGTGGTTCTGCAGAGCCACGTCTGCGCAGGGCACGGCGGGGCGGCCGTGGGGAGCCCCGCGGCCAGGGCACCGGTCCGCGAGGCTAAGCCGCTTGCGGCCGTGGCCGGGCTGAGCTTGGGCAATCCGCAGATGAGCAGAGCCCAGCGCCTTCCTTCTGCATTTAATAACGCAGCGCAGCAGGGGCCGGAGCTGCCAGACGGGAGCTGCTGGTTTTCTCTGCCGACTTTGGGGATGATCTCTGCAGGGCTGAGCCCCCCCAGCAGCTCCCGGGCGGATGGGCAAGCCGTCGGGGTAAGGGTGATGTTACCGACTCTGCCTCTGCGGCCGGAGCCGAGCCTGCCTGGGCCGGCTGTGCCCGGGCTGAGCCGCCCGCCACCGGCCCCCTGGTTTCCTCCAAACCTACTGGTGGTGCTGGGTGCTGGAGGTGGGAGCTGGGTGGCCCCATTCCTCTCCTGCCCTGTAGGCACCAGCTGGCTGCTGGTGGGGGAACCCGGTGCTCCAGGGATCAGGACCAGGACTGGGTGCTGTGGGAGTGATGGGCGACCTGCCACCACCTGGGACGTGGGGACGATGCTGTCCCACCCCACGGGGCACCATTAGGGCCGTACAGATTGGTGCCAGCCTTGAGGATGGCGTGTTCGGAGCGGAGAGGCTCCCCAGGAGGGTGACCAGCTTTGGGGTGCTTCTGCCTTCACCCTTCTTTATGTTCTCTTCTGGGCAGATGCTGGAGACGGATGCTGAGAAGCCGGGGCAGATGCACTCGGAGGACGGGAAGGCAGCAGCAGGTGATGCTCCTCTGGCCACAGAGGGTCCGGCCGAGCCCTGGGAGGCTCTGGGAGCCACCCAGGGTCCTCTCCTGGTGGAAAAGCAGCCGGTGGCCACCGAGAAGGGAGAGGAGCAGCCCAGCTCCCTGCCAGCCTTCGTCATCCCCGAGCTGCGGCTCGACAGCACCTTCAGCCAGAGCGCGGCAGGCGTGGCGAGCAGCACCACGGACGGCGAGGACGAAGAGGAGGATGAGGAGGAGGAAGATGAGGATGAGGAGGAGGAGGAGGACAGCGACGAGCACTGCTTGGAGAGGAATGAGGCAAAGCGCAGCAGCATGATCGAGACGTCGGGCTGTCAGCCCGTCTACACGCTGAGCGTGCAGAGCTCCCTGCGGCGCCGGACCCACAGCGAGGGCAGCCTGCTGCAGGAGGCCAAGAGCCACTGCTTCACCTCCGACACCACCCTCAACTGCTCGGACAGCCAGGGCACCAAGGGCCACTGGGCCCTGCCCTCCCCCAGGACCCTCAAGAAGGAGCTCGCCAAAAACGGCGGCTCCATCCACCAGCTCACCCTGCTGTTTTCGGGCCACAGGAAGGTAAGAGAGCCGGCGCTGGCTCCGCGGGGTGGCTGGATCCTGCTTGGCCATGGGGCTGGGGGAGCTGCTGGGGTGGAGGTGTCTTGGAATGCGGCCCCTCTCTCAATGGCCATGGCAAAGCTGGCATCTGAGGGGCCGGGAAGGTCCCTGCCGCTGTCAGTCAGCTCTGGGAGATGCTTAGCACCCAGGGGATGTCACCGAGAGCCACCGCGCTGGTGCTGTGCGTGGGCATCTCCCACCAATGTGTCCAGATCCTACAGGACCCCATGTCCTGGAGACCCGTGGGGGGAGAGGTGCACCGGGGTGTCTGTGCTCGCAAAGAGCTGCTCGCAGTGACGGGNGCGCGCTGGTGCTGTGCGTGGGCATCTCCCACCCATGCGTCCAGATCCTACAGGACCCCATGTCCTGGAGAGCCGCTGTCTGCTGAGACCCGTGGGGGGAGAGGTGCACCGGGGTGTCTGTGCTCGCAAAGAGCTGCTCGCAGCGACGGGGACAGGGAGAAGCCGGGCTCCAGAGAGCCTCAGGTGACAAAGAGTCCCCGGCGCGCTCGGGGATGCTGGGAGCGGTGTGGCTTTTGGCCCCGGACAGCCTCTTGCAGGGCTTNGTGCTCGCAAAGAGCTGCTCGCAGTGACGGGGACAGGGAGAAGCTGGGCTCCAGAGAGCCTCAGGTGACAAAGAGTCCCCGGCGCGCTCGGGGATGCTGGGAGCGGTGTGGCTTTTGGCCCCGGACAGCCTCTTGCAGGGCTTTGGCTGTTGTGGAGGGCCCATCTCAGAAAATCGTTGAGGTCAGCAGCAATTTCTGACCCTGACACGCGGAAAGGAGGAGCAGCAGGAGCTCTGCGCGGGGCCGGATCCTGCTCATGGGGCCGGCTGCCCCGGGGTGCTCCGCGTGCCTCCCTCGAACAGAGCTTGCCTTGGCTGTACTTTTGCGTGACGAATGTTTGCAGGAAACAATGTGCCATTGCGGAGCTCGTGTGTGAGAAGTGCTGCTCGCCCCGTTCTCCCCGGGTGAAGCCTGGCTACCTGCGGTGCTGGGCCAGCACCCTGCTCTGCCTGACCACGCTCGTGCCAGCTTGATCTCTGTCGGCGGCTGTGGCTGCTGCTCTGCTTGGGGCGGTATTGCTCGGCTCAGGACTGCGCTGTGTTGCTCAGGGTCATGTTGCGCGGCTCAGGACCACGTTACATGGCTCAGGACCGTGTCACGCTGCTCGGGACCGCCTTGCAGGGCGCAGGACCACATTGCGTGCCGCTCCATGGTGGCTGGCTCCTCGGCAGCAGGGGCTGGTACAGCCTGCGTGCCACCAAGCAGGGCTGCGTGATGGGGTTAAACCCATGAGGGGGTTAACCCTCTCCCTGCCAGGCTCCTAAAGCTACCTCTGCTGCTGTCCCCTGGAGCACTTTTGGGGCTCAGAGTCCCCGGCGAGCTGGTGAGAGCTCTTACGAGTCTGATGGGGCTGCTGTGCAAAAGGGCAGTGCAAACTCTCTTGGAGGCTGATGCCGGCAGTCGTGGGCTGGGGGGTTCAGACCCCCTCCCAGATCCTGTCAACAAGGGACACCCTTGCGGCAGGGACACCCGCGCTGCCTGCTGCAGGCGCAGGGCAGGTGGGGGCAGCGTCAGTGCCTGGGGAGAGTGTCCCGTTAGTGCTGCCAGCGAGGAGGCTGCTGGAAAAAGGTTTCACAGTGCCGCTGTGCGTGCAGCCTGGGAGCACGCAGCTCTGCGGCCAGAGCCTGCTGCAGCGCTGGCCGAGGCCGCTCGCTGCTGGGGAGAGGCCCGGGGAGCCCCCGCTGCGCTTTCTGGGCCCATCTGCGTCGATGTTTTCCCGTGGGGGCAAACCGAGCTCCTCCTGGATTAAACCGCTCTGGTGCAGATGAGACCGGGTGCTTTTGGAGCAGGGACCAGGGCAGCCCGCGCAGGCGGTGAGGGCAGCGTGGCTGCTGGACCTCCCGGTGCTCGCGCTCCCAGCCCTACAGCAGCTCTGCCTGGCTCTGTGTGGCCGTGCCTTACCCCCGCGCCTGCTCCCGCTGCCCGGCCTCTCCGGCTGCCCGCAGAGGGGCCAAGGCTGCCTGGGGACCGCAGCTGGCCGGGCTGCTGGGCCACCGTGTGCACATGTTTTCGGGCTCTTTGCCATCCTGCTGCCTACACTTTGGAGGGACTTTTGTTGGGCTGTGCCTTTTGACTAGTTCGATGAAACTCTCTGAGGTTTCTGGAGCGGGACACCGATGCACAATTCCCCTATGGATCTTCTCCAGCGGCAGCACCAAGCTGCCAAGCACCGGCGATACCTCCGTCCGGTGGCCTCGGTGGCAGGGCCACGGCATCCATCGAGGTGCTTGGTTGGTTTTTTTCCCCTCGGGGAGCATTTCAGAGGGGCTCACGTTGGCCCTTGTAACGCCGTGGTGCCCAGCGTGCCTCCCTGCTGCCCTCCCTCCCGCGGTCGGGGCTGGGAGGTCGTTGTTTTAAGAGCATATTGTAGCCGTGAACGCTGGGACTCCTCGGGCGAGCTCCGCTGCTGCCTTTTGTCCCCGAGCGCGGTGGAGCCTCTCCGGACAATGGCAGGAAACGTGCTCCGGCTGCGCGTCGCCCTGGCCAGCCCGCCTGCCGGGGCCCTATCTGGTTGGGGAAGGTGCTTTGCAAGGGCTGCATTGTTTGGGGCCGATAAACTCCGGAAACCCGGGCGCAGAATGGAAGGAAGTGTCAAAAGCCTCGAGCCCCGGGCTGCGGGGCTGCGCAGCGGGTTCCCACGGCACGGCCGCGGGGCGGCGATCCTGGAAAGCGTCCTGCAGCCCCCAGCAGCGCGGGGCTGAGCGTGGTGCGGGGTCAAGCTGGATGCGGGGCCGGCTGCGAGCGTTTTCCAGTCTCATTCAGTAATGAATTACTAGAGCCCCCGAGCTATGGTGGTCCCAGGGGCCCCCACGGCTGGCCCCAGGTTTCCTGGCTCAGAGGCTGCACTGATGCTGCCCCGAACTCGTCTGAGGTGCCCTTGGTTTGCCCGGGCCACCCCAGGGTGCTGGTCAGGGAGCGGAGCCCCCGGGTGCTCCTCGGACTTGAAAGCTGCCGTGACATGATTGATTTGTGGCTGAACTGCTCTCATTTTTCCTATGTGGGGACTGCTGCAGGACCCTTGATTGATTTTGGGTGCCCAGCCCAGTTCTCGGGGCACAAGGTGCTCTGCAGGCTGGGGAGGGGTCCCTGTGCCCACCTAGGACACTGGGAACGGGAGCGTCAGGAGCGGGGATGCGAGTGTCCTCTCTGTAGGAGGTACCACCGTCAGCGTCGCGAACCGGGAGGGGTACCTGGGCCACCAGCCGTGACGGCTCCTCAGGTGCTCCGGGAACACCACGGTCTGGAGGTGGCATAGGGTGGGCGAGGGGAGGCAGGCCAACGCCCCATTGCATTGCCGCAGCCAGCCGTGGCTGTGGGGGAGGAGCCCCCGGATGTCACGGCTCTGGGCTGCGTGGGCGCGGGGACCGCAGGGGGATGCTGGCAACCCTGGGTGGTGACGCTTGGAGCGCCGCTGCGGGCACGCGCTGGCGTGATGGTACAGACGCTGTTCTCCTGTTCCCCCCCAGCTGAGCGGAGCCGACCCTGAATGCAGCTGTGACGAAGGGGACGAGACCACCCGCAAGAAACGGAGCAGGAACCTGTAAGTGTCACATCGTGGTGGCATCTGAGCGTACCGGGGCTGTTTGCCATGGTCCCGCGCCTTGGCCGAGCCCCGCTGGCCCAGGCAGCCCTCGGCGCTCCCCGTCTTGTTCCCCCAAGCTTCGCCGGGGAGAAAGCGCCAAAGACACGCATGAACTAAGGTCTCACTTCAATTGGGGGGGGTCGTGATTTTCGGGCAGGAGGGTGGGACGCGCGCTGGGGGCATCGCACAGCGCAGCTGGGAGCAGCCTCCTGTTTGCCTTGCTTTGACAGACGGGGCGAAGGAGCCTGCTTTTGCCGGGGGAAAACAACTTCCCTGGTGCCGGCAGAGCTCTGCTCCGGCAGCACTGGCTCCAGGGAGAGGACACGCAAGTGGTGAAACATGAGGTGGGGGCCTGCTTCCCGCCGGCCCCGGGCCGGGAGGAGGAACGGGGGGCGGTTTCCCGCTGCAGGATGGGCTCCAGCCCTTGTAGCGCGTCGCAGCGTGCGGGCAGTGCGGCAGGAGCACCAAGCGTGGAGGCCGCCGAGGGATGCGCGCAGCCCCTCCGCCTCTCCCGGTGAGGATTTGGGATTGCCAAAAAGTGGGTCTGAGCAAGGACGCGGCAGCCATGGCCTTTGCTTCCCACGAGCGCAGCTGCAGCTGGAGGGCGGCAGGCGCACCAGCGGGGACGTTCTGGAACGAACCGCCTCCGGTTTTGCAACGCAGGATCTGGCCGGGTGTCACGGCCGCAGGGATGCCCGGGGCTGGATCTTTCCCCGCTTCACGTGGCTCGGGGCAGGTGGAGAAGTCGCACGTGGTTCGAGCGGCTCGGGGGGTGCGAGGGGCCGAGCGCGTTGGCTTGCGCACGCAGGCTCGATGGCTTCGCCGCGTGTGCCGCCTGCCAGCGAGCGGCACTGTTGTCCCGCACGCTTCCGAGCTGCAGCTGCCTATTTTTAGCTCTTTTCATTATTTTTATCTCCCCCCCCCCCTTCACCCCCGCAACACTTGAAATTAAAATGAATCCCTCGCAGTCTGCGGCAGGGACATCCCCCCCGTCCGCGTGCCCCTGCTGCGGCGCTGAGCCGGGGGAATCGGGCTGGCGGGGGGAGGCTCGGCCGCCCCCGGCTGAGCGGGGTCAGGGGCGGTTGCGGAGAGGGTTTTCTCCTCACCTTGAGCCAGCAGCGGATGCGCTGGGGAGCCTCTCGGCACCGCACCGGCCGGCTATTGGCTGCGCAGCCTGGTTGCCACTCATCCGCGGGGAGTATTTATGGTGCAAGTGGCTGGGGTTTGGCACTCGCCTCCCACCCCGGCACTGGCACGCTCTGCCAGCCGCGCTCGCTCCCCGGCGCTCCCCGGTGTACCACGCCATGGTGGACTTTTCCGAAAAATACCTGGAAAGGTAGGACTTGAGCTGTGCGCGGGGAGCGGCGATGCGCTTCGCAGGGCATGGTTGGGACGCGGCGCAGGGCAGTGGGACTGGACGCGGCCTCGCGGCCGTGCCAGGGCGCCGGGCGCAGATCGCTCTATAGAGGTGGCTCTAGACAGAAACTAGCCCTTTCTTGTGGAACGTTATTTTTGCCGTGGCATTTTATACCGCAGCTCGGCCGCAGCTGGGGGCTGTGCGTGCCTGCGGCTGCCGCAGACCGCTTTCGTGCCGCTTGCTGCTGATTTACAAGCGTGCGCAAGAGGAGCGGCGGGTTTTAAGTCGGGCACCTCCCGTAGGTGGTTCTTGCTGGCGTATTACGGCCGGCAAATCTGCCCACGAGCCGCGATCACCCGCGAGCCCCGGAGCCTGGCGTGCGGCAGAGCTCCCCGCTGCAGCGCGCTGGCGTTGTGCAGCGGGCCGCGCGACTGCAGGCGGCCCACGTGTGCTGGGGACACACACAAGGGCCCTTCAGAGCTTTGAAAGCCCCGCCGGGCGCCGAGCTGCGGCGGCTGCCTTGCTAAACCGGGAACGCTGCTATAAATTGTTGCTGGGGGCTGCGTGGGATGGCCCGGCCTGTGTGGCGGCTGGTGCTCGGCTGGCAGCGTTGCTGGCAGTGTTGGTAATGGGAGGCAGATGGTGTTTGGAGCGTGAGGCTCCGTGTTTGGATCCGCTTTTCCCACGTTAGCGCTGAGCCGGTGCCTGGCAGCTGGCGGCAGCGGGACACGTGTTCCGCTGGGACCGCGGCCCACACGATGCAAAGGCAGTGAAGCCCCCGGGCGCCGCCGAGGGCTCGGGCAGCACCGGGGACTGGGCCGGGGGTGATTGCCCTCTAAAATCCTTCCATGGCTCAGGGTGCTCAGCACCTTGCAGGGCTGAGCCCTGGGCTTGTCGCAGCTATGTTTTTTCCCCGTGGACCGCTGTGTTTTACCCTCCCGCGCCTGGAGAGAGCTGTGGGTCCCGACAGCATCGCTCGGGCGGGGTACGCCGCTGCCTCGCATCCCTCCTGTGCCCCTCGCGGCCCCCCCGGCCCGGGGCACGGCTTGGCCGCGCGGACGCGGCTCCTCCAGGCATCCTTGCGTGGACCCACTGGTGCGGGACCCCCGGGGGGTTGCAGGGGTGGCCTGGGGCCACCGTCCACCCCGGTGGCACCGCCGTCCTCGGTGCAGGGTGAGCACCCCCCGGCCCCCCCCGTGCTCCGCTGTCATGCGGGGGCCGTGCCGTGAGAGGACAGCAGCGTCCAGGCCCGTCCCGTTGCCCCCCACTCCCCAGCCGCGGCCCTGGGGAGCCCCCTCCGGGCCAGCCTGGCGCTGGGCTGGGGCTCCCCCTTTCCCGTGGCACTCGCCAAAAAGCCTTTGTCCCGCTTTGTCCCAGCGGCAGTTTCCTGGTGGGGAACGGGGAGCGCTCAGTGTGGACGCTCGCCAGTCCGTGTGTCCGGAGCCGCGTGCAGGGTGGCAGCGCGGGGTGCCTGTGCCCCAGCACCCCTCCGTGCCGCACGCCGCCCGTCCCAGCCACCCGCTATGGCGATGTCCCCACCGCCGTGCCCATCCCGGCCTGGCACCGGAGAAGCGTGAGCACCAGCGGGTCACGCGTGGGCTCCCGGCCCCGCAGCGGGGACACGGTGACGCGCTGCCGTCCCGCTCTGCTCCCAACCCCGCTGAGCCCCGCCGCCGGCCCCGCTGCCTTCCCCGGGACGCCTGCGCTCTATAAATAGCCCTCGTAAATCCTCGCCGTGATTATTTTCCCCGCCGCCTCTTGAAAGGCCCCACTATCCGCCCTCGGTCCTGATTTTTCCACCTTTCCCGGAGTTTCCCCAGCAACGGCACAGCCGTCCGCAATAGCAGCGAGGCTGACACAGCCCTTACTCACACGTGCTTCGTTCACCCCACGCCGCATTTAAAGCTCCTCCGGGCTGAGCCCTCCCACTTCCGCGCTGGCCACGCCGGACGGGAGCGTGGCACAGAGCCGGCGTCAGAGCACTCGAGCGTCTGGTCGCGCCGGGAGCCACTGCGCGGGCCGTCCCAGCAGCCATGCCCTTTTTCCGCGACCTTTCCAAGCCCCAGCCGCTGGAGTTTCACGCAGAGATGCTGCTGGGCGTGCAGAGACCCCACAACGGCAGCCTGCAGCGCCGGCACACCATGAAGGAGTAGGTGGTGGGCGCAGGGCTGGCGGGCGACGCGCGGGACGAGGCTGCCGGCGGGTCCCCTGGGTGCTGGGCGTCCCCCGAATCCCCTCGCCCGCCTGCTAAAACTTGCTCTCCCCTCTAGAGCCAAGGACATGAAGAACCGGCTGGGGATTTTTCGGCGGAGAAACGAGTCCCCAGGGGCCAACCCCTCCGGCAAGCTGGACAAAGTGCTCAAATCACTCAAGTAGGTGCCGCGGGCGGGTGGCGCGGGGGTCGGGGGCTGTGGGGG
>VZSC01011120.1:9424-30454 GCA_013398225.1 Steatornis caripensis
AAAAAAAAAAAAAAAGAAAAAATCAAGGTTAAATTTATATCCTCTTGGAGGGTTTGGGGGTTGATTTTAGATGCTCTTTTGGGAGAAAAACAAATTGTAAATAAGATTTCTAACTTTCTGTTTAAATAAAAATTTATATAAATGTTTTAAACAATGGGTGGGGGGAAAGGGTTTTTGTAAAGAATGCAACATGCAAGTACCACACACTGTTTCAATTTTGCACAAAACAAACGATTGCAGGAGGACGAGGTAAAATTCCCAGGAGTGAAGAATGTTGGCCCTGCAGATTTTCCTGGTGGCCAGCACGCCCTGGGCGATGTGGGGTCCTGGCCAGCACTTGGAGTAGGTTCAGTACGTGTACACAAGAGATGTGAAGGCTGGATTAATCACGTTGTCATCCAGGTCACAGTATTAGCAAGTTTTACTCAAGTAATTTGGAAGGTACATCTGCGCCCTGCCTAAGCGTGTAGGGCAGCTGCCTTCCAAGCTTGCGTGGCCTGTATAGTTTTGGATAGCAGATCTTAGTGAGTTGGTTTGATTCTCGTCGTGTGAATTGGAGTATGATGGGATAACTGCACATGAAATGGCAAACGGTCCGACTCCGTCAGTGCCTGTCTATACGCAAAGGCCCCTGTTGAGTAGATGGTTGCCATTTGCGGGCCTGCCCTGTTTTGACTGAACAAATGATGGTAATGCATTTGTCAAGAGATAGTCAAGCGTGTGAGGGGAAACAGAGGTGGGGTTAAGATGGACTAGAAAGGGGAAGCTGTGCACTCCAGGACTTGGGAGTTAACAGTTACTGCAGACCTCAAGCACATTACCTTCTTGTGTGTCAGGCTCCATATGCCAAGGGAGTTTGCCGGTTTTTCTTTTTCTTAAAAGGAAAAATCCACAATCAGCCCAGTGCGGTTCCTTTTTTTTTTTCCTTAGGTCTGCTTCCCATCTGTGCTTTAGCAATGGGACTGCTGGTATTTCTTAAACCTAAAACTAAGGGTTCAGTTGGATTGCTGTGAAGCAGACGCACCTCCTATATAAGCGGAAGCATATACCATTCTTTTGTGTAATTGATGTAGCTTGATCTTTGGAGCCCAGTCAGAAGGCAGACTGAAGGAGAATCTTTGGAGTCGTAAGATGAAACTTGGACGTTTTGTTTGTTATGGCACAGGTATCGCTTGGAGTGTTTAGTTGGAAACTCAGAGCAATTACCTCTCATAGATGAGTTAAACAGCTCAAAATGTTGTATTTCACAAGAAAGGAAGGTAAAGGGTGTTTTTGTTGTGGGGTTGGTTTTTTTGGGTTTGGGTTTGTTTGGTTTTTTTAAGATTCCTGCAAGTTCATCCTTCAAGAAAAAACGTGGATTGCAAAGATCTTCCCACACCCTGGATGTTACGGAGTGTGTTTTGGGGAGTACTTTGCCTAATGGAGTCAAGTAGAAGCAGAATGCCTTCCGAAAACTGACCAGCTGTTAAGACTTCGCTCCTCGAAGGGAGTCTTTGTAAAGCGTCTGTGAGAGCAAGGTCAGCTGCAGAAAGAGGTGCTGCAGCAGAGTCCGCGAGCTGAGAGGGACATGTTCTCAGTAGCATCGCTACCCTGGATGCCTGTAGGGCCAGAAGAAGTTTATCACGGGTCTGTGTGGTACTAAAATGAAGCAAAGAGCAGTATTAACTTGGATGTAAGGGCTAGTAGCACTGGCATCCCAGACAAAGACGGAGCGTTGCCTGGCAGGAAGTATACTGGTGTGTGAGCAAAAGCGTGGTACATATCAGACTCAGAAAGCGTCTGTAAGGCACTTCGGAATACCCCTGCAACAGTACCAGCAGAAGTGGCAGTCTCCATCCTGGATCATCCCACGTTCACTCCTTGAAGGGTGATTGTAACCTGGTCCTACGCAGCACAGAACTATTACAAAAATACAGTACTCCACCTGCTCTTCTTAACCCAGTCAGTCTCTCTGTTTGAGAAGTTTGTGTTCCAATAAAAACAACCTAGCTGTGCACTTTTCTGTAGCTCTTGCTGAGAACTCTTCCCAGGTTGGCACCTGAATGCCTTACTCTCAGCAGTCAGAGGCTTGCTTGCTCTGTGTGCAGGTTATTGCCATAGAATAGTTAGGACCTACAGCTTCTTTCCTTCCCCATTAAATAGTGGCCTTGTTCAGTATATTTCTTTTTAAAAATTGCTTACTGTTGAAAGCAATGAAGCACATTCTGGGGTTTTGATGATGGTTGGGGACTCTGGTGATGGTTCCATATAAGATGGGATCTTATTACTTGCTGTATTCTTAACTTCTGCTAATAAAAGAACCAAATGGAATATTGTCTAGTTTGGGTCTTTTTGTGCTGTGTGTGAAGCTTGAAAGAGTCGCTCTCCCTTTCTTCCTTCCCAGTACTCACAGGCAACACGTCGTAGGTAAAAGACTTCTGCTGATGCAGAAGCTAAACTGATGCCCGAAGGCATGATTACATATGGTTGAACCGACGCTCGCTGTATGCCTCCTCGAGCAAAAGCCGGTGGGTGGGAGTTCGTGCGCCTGAAATGTTAGTTCTGCTACATGGCGTTCTCTTGATGCCTGCAACTCACTTCACGCTTGTGCCTGATCTTGCTGTTAGATTTCAATGCTGTTTGATGTATACAAATGTTGCAGCAGACAAAGGTGTCCATGGACTGCGCTGCCTCTTAGTTAGTGCTAATCTCAAGGGAAATTTGTTTTTCCAAAGTCTTGAGTTTGATGCCTGCTGGAGTTGCCACTTGTGGTACGGGGCTGAGAGGAGTGTGGGGGAAGGAGGTGGCGTTAGGTGTGTCTGGTGGCACCGCTTCACGAAGCTGCTTGTTACAAGAATTCCCCTGATGTAGGATTATTCTGAACTTGCAGAGAATGAAAGGCCTGGGACAACATTTATCCTGTCCCTTGACTGCTTGGCTTTGACCTCTGCCATATTTTAAAAGTAACTTGAAGACAAAGTGGGATTTGCGTTGCTGTGAAGTTTCATCTTTTGTTTTGGAAAGTTTAGCTCAGCCCATGATGTAGAGTGAGGCCATAAAGCTGCAGAGGCTGGCTGGCCTTTGTCCGGCCTCTCTCTCCGTCCCCCAAGCCTCCATCCAAACCTAGCTATAATTTCAAAGTTTATCTATTTTTGCATGTTTAGAGACACTGATTTTCAGTGGCTTAGTTTTCCAGTTCCTGGTCCTGCAGATTTTAGAGCAGACTGCATGTGTACTGTCCCCTTCCTCGCTCCAAGGTTTAAAAGGGCTTTCTCTTACCGCCGCAGGTTGGGTGCTGGTGGGTAACAGGCGGACAAGGCAAAGGAACAAACCGGCCAAGGACTCAAACCAGGTGGAGTGTGGTGGAAGGAGGTGAAGCTGTGATTTATGGACAGTATTGGCAAGCCAAAGGCTAAGCACTGGGCAGGGGGAGCCTGCAAGGAGGAGAATAGGCAGGAGCGACTGAGAGCGTGAGGAACAAGAGCTGGGCGGCAGAAAGGGTGGGCACTGAAGACCTTGGTTCGTTTGGGCAAATTTTTGAGTTGAGATTGAGAACAGGTCTTCAGGAAGCCTGGACTCAAATTCCTTGTGTAGAGGAAATGCCTCCCAGCCTGTACCCAAGTAAGACCGATCATCTTCTGGTGTGCTGGCTTAGGGGCTGGCAGGGGTGGGAAGGAGTCAGGTTTGGCCAGGAGGGAGTGGGGCTGGTGCTGACCAGAACAGCCGTGTGCCTGCAGTGGGGCCTTCTGCTCCTTCATCACTGTTCCTCAGCTGTCAACAAACATCCGTGAACTGCCTGGGCAAGATAGGCCTAATCCTCCTCTTGTGTTGGTTCACGCTGAGTCTGGGCATCTACAGCCATCCTGTTTATCAGTTACTTCACTCAAGGTACGTATTTTGCAGTGACTTGTAAGAGAGCCAGCTCCAGTAAATGACCTGTGACAGACTGAGGTCTCAGAGTGCATTTGTTTTGAGTTTGGTTTTTTTTTAATGCAAAGCAAATTCAGGGATCGTGGAGAATCATAGAATGGTAGGGGTTGGAAGGGGCCTCTAGAGATCATCTAGTCCGACCCTAAAACTGCGTTGGCCGGGAATCGAACCCGGGTCAACTGCTTGGAAGGCAGCTATGCTCAGCACTATACCACCAACGCCCTTCAAGAACATCAGCATCAGGTTACACACGAATTACACTAAAAGAAGCTGCCGCATTTGAATATGAATTGGGTTTATTTTGCTTTCAGAAGGCAGGATGATACTTAAAAGTTGCCTGGGCAGGCTAAATTTCTGTGCCCTACCTCTTCTGCATGTAGTTGTGGCTGTGCTTTGCCCTCTCCCAAGAGCCATTTGCTTCATTCGTTGGGGAGGGTGAACTTGCCCTGAGTATGGATTAAAGCGCTGCAGTCGCGGTGTATGTCTAAGGCCATTGCCTAGCTTTTTTTAAGGAGCTGGAAATAAATGAAGTATATGATCAGTGTGGAGGAGCTGAGTTTATTTTAGTAGAACCCATCAAAGACTTCTCTGCAAAACTGACTTCTTTTTCGCCCACACCTTTTTTTTTCTTTCCCTGCCTTCTCTGTGGCATCAACCGGTTTGTTTGAACCAAACGCCCCTGCTGGTCTGTCCTCCTGAATTTGTCTGGAGTGCTCAAGCCTAAATTCTCCAGGCTGATTTCCAGGAGTGCTGAGCACTGATGTTCTTTGAATAAAGTTCCCTAAAACGATCAGCTCCCTGGAGAAGGTGTGTGCTAATTCCTAGGTCCGTATTGCTATTTATGAAGAAGGAATGCTGGCCTCGAGCTCACGGCAATGTAGGGCGTATCACGCTGGATCATTTTCAAGTACTTTAACAACCAGCAATGCAGGGGAATCACACCTGGGTAGTGCTGCTGTTCAGCGGCTGCAAGAGGACCGTCGCGTACCTAGTCCCTTGTTCACCGTCAGGAAGGTAGGCTCCTTCGGGGAGGGACGGTGGGATGCGAGCCTGGCGCTCCTGCGTGTGCACCCGCGGATTGTTTGCCTGCTTGGTCTTAATTCTGGCGTTTCCAGGAGCTTCACCTTTGCCCCTCCCTCCCCTAGAAAATTCACGTTTGAACAACAGAGTTGTTACTGTTGCCGAGCTCAGGGCTGTTTGCGCTGGAGATTCATGCTGATCTGGCTTTTTAGCAGCTTCATCTCTGGTAACTGGTACAACTGGGCACAGAGGCTCTTCACAGTTGGCATAAAAACTGAACTGGTCTTGTAAACGAGATGAGGAAATCATGGGCCTGGCTGGGTTCCCAGAGCAACGATGCGTTTCCCTAACGGAGGCATACGACACCCAAAGCAGCTCCAATAGCTATCTTTTGTTTTCATCTCTAACCATGCCAAACCTGTGCACGTGGTTTGAGATTTGCCTCCCCTAAACCAAAGTTGTCTTCTGCAGCTGACGCCAGGCTGTGGGGCCGGCCGGCGGCTGGAGCCTTGTGCTGCTGCTGGGGCAGCACCTCTCCCCAGTTTGCAACAGGAGCAGCCGGGGCCGTGGGGCAGCAGCTGCAGCTGGGAAGGAGAAATGGGAAGCCGTCCTTCCCGGGAGGCAGCAGTCGCTGCCATCGCCTCCCTGCCTGCTCCTGGCCACAGTGGCCAGCCCGGGGCTCTGCCCTAGCTCTGGCCCAGCTCCCCCGTCACGCTGCCCGCAAGGGCGGCTGGGCTGGGTTTGCAGCCCTTGCCAGGGAGCCTCCTGCCAGTTTTGAAAGTGATGCTGCGTCCCTCACGGCTGGGCAGGAAGGGGGTGACAGCAGGCTCCAGCACCTGCTGTCGGGGTTGCTGGCTGCGCCATGCTGAGGGAAGCCACTGCTGGCTGAAATTTAGACAAGCAAGTGCAGCTTGGGTTTTTGGCTAGGGTGTAACCTATAGTGTCAGCGTACTTGCTCTGACCAGCGTGGGGGCTTCCCCAGCAGCTCCCTGTCCTCTTCCCTGCCACATGCGTGAGGCCAGCCCCTGGTGTGACGGTGGCCCCCAGGAAGGCTGGCAGCCTCCCGCCACCATCCCCGCCGCCTTTCCTTGGGGCGGGCCGAGGAAGCACCTGTGTGCATCCCTGTGCAACACATACGGCACTCCTTGTAATGCCGGAGGGAAGGGCGGCAGCAGCTGCCCGACCCCGTGGAACCAAATGGAGTTTAAGGATGGGGCTCGGTGCATGGCCCTCTCTCACCGCCGGTGGTCTGCTCAGGGAGGGTGGGGTGCTGGGGCTCCCAAAACACGAGGCAGCAGCAGGAAGCAAAGCAGGAAGAGCTGATGAAAATTCCTGCATTGCCCACAAGGTATTTACTGAAGAAACGTGCCTGGGAGCATTCGAGTGGGGCTGTTACAGTTTGCATCACGCTCTGATGATGAGCTGCGTTGCTGCAGCTGNGCCGAGGAAGCACCTGTGTGCATCCCTGTGCAACACATACGGCGCTCCTTGTAATGCCGGAGGGAAGGGCGGCAGCGGCTGCCCGACCCCGTGGAACCAAATGGAGTTTAAGGATGGGGCTCGGTGCATGGCCCTCTCTCACCGCCGGTGGTCTGCTCAGGGAGGGTGGGGTGCTGGGGCTCCCAAAACACAAGGCAGCAGCAGGAAGCAAAGCAGGAAGAGCTCATGAAAATTCCTGCATTGCCCACAAGGTATTTACTGAAGAAACGTGCCTGGGAGCATTCGAGTGGGGCTGTTACAGTTTGCATCACGCTCTGATGATGAGCTGCGTTGCTGCAGCTGATGTCACGGGAGGTAATGTCAGCTGCGTTTGCTGGCTCAGTGACAGAAGGTGTGAAGGCTCCTTTCAAGTGCAGGCAGAGGTGGTGTGAGGGGCCCTGCCGCTGGGGCAGGGCAGGGCAGAGGCCCAGGGAATGCCGTGTGCAGAGGGATGGGGGGCTCCTCAGGGGCCAGGGGCAATGGGAGCAGCAACCCCGTCCAGCGAGGGTCCAGCTGGCGATGGAGTGGTTCAGCTCATGGGAGTTTGATGCTCCTTCCCAACTTGCTTTCAAAAAAAATAGCTTTGTACAAAAGTGCGTGTGGCATTTGGCTGCCATCAGCACCCCCTGTCCCCTGCAAGCAGAGGCCTGTGAGAGCCCAGGGTTTCTGTGCAGAAAGTACCAGGGGGCTTTGCCAGCAGAAAAAAAGCACCCTGGAAAATACTCTGAGGAGCTCTAGTCTGAGGTGTGCACGTAAAACCAAGCAAGACTCTGGTACTGGTCCTTTGCTGTGGCAGAGAAGGGTACCCCCACCCCTCCTTAACCCACTTGGAGCACGCAGCTCCTCGCTGCGGCTGCTGCTGTCTCCCACCCGGGGTGTGCCAGGCTCTTGCTGAGTATAAACAGACTCTGGCACGCTGCTTTTGTGCCTGCTCCCAATTGCAAACAGCTGCGGTAAATCCAGGGCTGATTTTCCTACTATTTTGCAGGATGAAGTCATCCCCGTCTGGTCATACTCAAAGGTGTAGTCATCTGTCTGCTCTGTCCCAAGGCATGAGTCAAGGGAGGGCACGTGCGCGCGGACGCTGTGCGAGGTGTGTGTCCCTGCCCACGGCTCGGGTGCCCTCAGTGCCCACCACAGCATTTGGGGCAGGTACAGGGTTACCTCAGCCTGCAGTGGGGTGTTTATGAAACCCGTAAGGAGCGTAACGGAGAGATTTCAGGGCCCTTCCCAGCTCCCTCCCCACCTGCCTGGCAGGAAATCAGCTGCCGCTTTTGTTAGGGCTTGTGAAGCCCCTGGTTTATGTGGCTGGGTGGGCCTGACAGACACCCCTCGCTGCAGAGCACTGCTTCTGACTTTTTTCCCATCGAGTCTTGCCTCAATAGAATAATCCCCGATGCCTACAGTTAGCACGCTTACGGGGGTGGACGGGATCTCGCAGGAGGTACAGCTGTGGTTTATAGTGCCGTATCAGGATGGCAGTGGGAAGCTGCTCGGCTGGAAGTGCGAGATGGCTCCTCTCGCAGCTGCTCTGCTGCTGGATGGATCCCCTGGCCTCAGATCTCTGCTTTTGCTGACCTATTTTTGTCTGCTGTGCCCAGCATAGGGCTGAAGAAGTTGGGAGCTGGAGCAGCGGCTCTTCCCAGGGATTTTTCTCTTGCTGTAAGGCCGTGAGCTGCTATCTCTGCTAAGCAAGCAGAGAAGGTTGGGGAATTTGCTTAATCCTGTGTCAGAGACAAGAAACAGGTAGGTGTGCTTGGGGTCTGCTTTGCTGGGGAAAAAAAAAGGCAAGCCGTACCTGGGCACAGCTCATCCCGCTGTGGATCAGCAGCACCATGGGAAGAAAAGGGCTGTGTTTGCCTCCTAATAAATGGCTCAGACAAACCTCATGTACAGAAGCAGGAGCTTCTGTCACAAATCTGCGTGCCGCAGCGTGTGTGCGTTGCCTCCCCTGGGGAGCACTGGCACAGGTCCCCTGGGAGCTGCTGCGGCCAAGCACACCTGCCCGAGTTTCAAGGGCAGCTGTGCGGGGGGCTGGGAGACTCCCCTCCTCCTGCCTCCCGGCAGCAAGTCCAGCTGTCCCAGCCCCAGCAGCCGGTCTGTAAATCACAACTCCTCCCCAGGCGGCAGTGAAACCCCCGCAGTGCCACCTGGCACTGCCCAGATGCTGCTGCTGGAGCTTTCCAGGGGCCCTGGGGTCTCCTCCATCCCCCTGCACGGGACATGGGCAAGGGGGGATGCTTAGAACATCCCTATCAAGGAACAAGTGCAAGTGCGAGGATGCTCTCCAAAGCGCAGCTGGAGCAGGCAGTGCAGCCCAGTGAGGAGGCGTGAGGAGACGCCTCCCCCCACAGCCCTGCAGCCACAGACTGGGGAGCTGTGCCGCAGGACTGGGGCACCCCCAGAGCAGCCCCGGCACAGGTGGCAAGGTGTGGGGTCA
Organism: Steatornis caripensis; assembly: GCA_013398225.1. NCBI lineage: Eukaryota > Metazoa > Chordata > Aves > Caprimulgiformes > Steatornithidae > Steatornis > Steatornis caripensis. The sequence continues at coordinate 18,273 of VZSC01011120.1, forward strand.
TGCCTTACCGTCACCCCCCTCACAGGGGCCAGTCTCTTCTGGAGACACACCAGAGCATCTCCCAACTATTAGATGCTGTCTGGTTTCACTCCCCAATCCCCAGCTCAAGCCCTGCAGCGCGGGTGGGAGGGAGCTGTGTGCTGTGGGGCATGAGAGGGGCCCTCCGGGAGCAGCTGGTGGGCACCAGAGGAGGCAACATGGGCCAGCGGGTTGGGATGTGATCTGTGGGGCTGAGGCAAGCGCTTGGCATCTGCTGCCAGCCAAACCGGGCCAGCTGTGCCCACAGCCTGGCTCTCACTGCCTGGCAGGCGCCCGGGGAGGCGGCGGCACGGAGGCACCGGCAGCTCCAGGAATGGCTCCTTTGGCTTTAGCTGGGTGCACCCCAGCTCCGACTGCGCGGAGGGAGACGTCCGTCCGTTCTCCTGCTGCTCGCTGCAGCTGCTCGACGCTGCGGCGTGCAAACGCTGCAAGTGGCTCTGCAGTCCAGTTCCCAGTGTGGGCTCAGGTTTTAAATCAGGGCAAACTTTCACCCTTATTTTTTAGTTTAAGAAATAATCCAGGTCTCACTCCTGTCCTATTCCCTCCAGTTACAACGTACACACAAACTTTCTGAAGCGACTAAGCTGGGTGTAATTCACATCTTCACTCTTTCAGTGCAGGTCTCTTTGCAGGACCATGCATACTGTGGATTAGTGCACCTGGGATCAAACATGGTTCGTACACAGCATGTGTATTTATGTATCGTTTTTAAGCTGAGTGGAGATGGGACTGCTAATCCTTTCTGACAGGGAGGTTGCCTTTGAGAGTGGTGCCCCAGGAGGGCAGGCAGCGAGGGCAGGCGCACGGAGCCGGGGAAGCTGTGCCAGCTGTCAGGGGATGCCCTCAGCTGGTGGCTCCTCCATCTGTGAGCAGCTCCTGACTCCTCGGCCTTGACAGCAGCCCCTTTTCCCTCCGTGCTGCCTTCGTCTTCCTTGGCTGCTTCTGGCTCTGATAAGGTCACTGCCTCTGAAGCCTGGAAACCATCTCCACCTCTAGATTTACTTCCAGTACCGCAGTCGTTCCTCTCCCCTTTGCCATAATGCCACCTCCAGCGAGGCAAAACCCACCACAGCAGGAGCCGTAATGTCCTGAAAGGTCCCCACCAGGACCTGGTTGTGACCAGTACTGTCACCTTAGTGTCGGGTGACACTGGTGGCAAGAGGAGCAGCATCCGTACGGACCCTCATGCACCTGGGGGGCGTTTGTGGGCTCCTGCTCAAACGGGGACAGCCCTAGTGTGAGGATAAAGGCTTTTCCCTTTGCAGCAGTTGCATGTGGGTCTAACCGTGGCGGTGGTGACCGTGGGAGCAGGTGGCTTGGTGGGCTCGGTGAGGAGCCCCACAGCTCCCCATGGCCAGCACGCATGGAGGGCAGCGTTGTGGGCAGTGCTGCTTCTCGGGCAGCGAGCGAGGAGGGTGCGGGCGCTTGCTCTGCAGGAGCTGGCAGCTCAGGTTGAGGAGGCACACAGCTCTCAGGGGGCCCGGAGGGGTGCAGGGGGCTCCCAAAGTGTCCCACTTAGCAGAGGAGACCAGGATGAAGTTCTGCCTTGCTGGCCTGCTAGCCCGCTCCCTTGGTGCCACCACGGTGTATCCATAGGTGCTGGGGTGGCTACAGACAAGGACAGTGCAGGGCTCAATGTGAGACCCTGTTTCTGTCTGTAGCCATTTGCTGTGGAATCCCTACCCCTGGCATGTACCCCACCGGTGCCGGGACCCCCACCCTGCCTCAGAGGTGACAGAGAGCTGTGGGTTGTGGGGTGCAGATGGCTGGTTCACAGCGCACGCTGCACGACCAGAGGCTCTTCTTCCTGTAGCTCTGGTAAAAACAAGAGTGCGGCGACCAGGAGCACTTCTTGGGTGTCCCCCTGCGTTGCTGGCACATTTGACAGCCAGGCCACCGCAGCTGCCTTTGCAGTCCCTCCACCCCGCACCCTGTCCCCGTAGGTTTGGTGGGGAGAGGGGTTTCTGGGATGCAGTGTAGGGCTGCAATCAGCACCGAACATGACATGCTGAAGCTTAAGTATCTATTTAAAATATGCCATATGTTTGTTTTTAATGAGATAGTATGGAGCAGTTCATAAAAAAAAAAAGGAAAAATAGGCGCTCCCCACCCATAGTCCATAAAGCTCTGTGAGAAACGGCCCATGCCCATCAGCTGGAAACGCCAGGCTCAGGGCAGGGGGCTGCTCGCCCCGGGACAGCCAAGGGGAACTTCAATGAGCAGGGCAGTGCTGCTCCGAGTGGAGAAGTGCCTGTTTCTTAGCTGCTTCTGCAGTGAAACTAGCAGGCAGCGGGGAACATACCCCGTTTTGGTGGATCATACATAATGCCTTCCCAGTGCTAAGTCCACATCTAGACAGGAATCTGGATGCTGTGCTAGCAGTGTTGGGAAGGGTCTCCTTGGTAGAGCTGGCATAGCTGCAGCTGACTAGTCAAGCCGTGCTACTTCCCATTGTCCAGTTGTGTGTTACATTAGTGCAGTTCAGGTTAGGTGCCATGTCCTGCCACTGGGGTCCCCATCGATGACCACCTCCAAGACGCTGCCTGCTTACTGGGAACTACTAAGGGCACTGTTTTGGCAGGGCTGTGCCTGGGCTGCTGTGGTCCCAAGTGCTCAAAATTCTGGTGGCTGCCGCCGAAGGACAAGCAAACGGTGTCGCCTGCCCCTGCTGCTCTCCTAAGGCCAGATCTGCCCCACTGAGCCCTCTGCCTCCTGGGGCAAACAACCGAAAGTGGCTCTGTGGGAGGCAGGGTGATGGTGAAACGCCAGCTGTGCCAACAACCTTGGCCATCCCGGCTGTAAGCCGATGGCCAGGAGGAGCAGCTCTGTAGGTGGTGTGCCAAAAGCTGACCCTGCTGGTCCTTGCACAGGACTTTGCTGCAGGCTTTTGAGGAGGGAGCAGCTTCCACCATCGGCACCGTGCTGGACCTTGCAGCGAAGGACATAGGATGTGCTGTGCTGCGTCGTTCACACCTTGATCTACCCAGGCAGTTGCAGTGGGTGTCCTAGAATGGCCTGTGCCCTCATCTCCTCCCCTCCTGCTGCTCTGGCCAGCAGTGGCCCCCTCCTTCCTGGGTTTCTTCCGCGTAGGTGCGTTACAGGCAGCGTCACTGTTGCAGGCAGCGTCACCGCAGGAGCAGCGCCAGGGGCAAGAGGAGCAGCGTCGGTGAGATGGAGACCTCGGCAGCACCACCACAGTCTTGGGCATTTTCCTGGGAGATGGGAGAGAAAGCGTCAGCTTGCTTGCAACCAGAGTGGCTGCTGGCAGAGGGAAGGGAGCCTGCTCCTCGCCTTTAGATGGGTGGGCAATGCCTACGGCAGAGGGCCAAGAGAAAGGATCACTGGGGGCAAAGGAAGGGAATGGTTTGATGCCTGTGGGCCATGGCAGCCGCTTGCGAGCTAGGAAGCCACCTGCCTCCCCGGCTTGTGCCATGCTGTGCCTCACACCCTGATTCTCATCCCTCAGCCTTGGAGGCTGCAGCAGGATCAGCTCCCACCTGCACGTCCCTCCTGCAGCTCCTTCTGGAGTCTCCTGCCCATGAGCAGGTCCTGGTGCCTGCTCCTGGCCGAACAGGGCAGGGACTGGCAGCTAGGCTGCCTCGCACACTTTATGAAGCTGCCCGGCCCAAACTCCTGCCAGCCCGTCAGGTGGGAGTGCTGCTTGGCAGCACCAAGCCCAGACCGCAAGGGCTGGTGACAGGAATTGAGGCTGTTCCAGCAGGTGAACCCCCTGAAGAAACCCAGCAACACTGTCACGTCTGAGCTCAAGCACTTCCCGTGTGTCAGTAGTGTGACCGCCCTCCTGCTAAGCAGCCCCTTGGGGAGATGCGCGGCTGTGTCTGGGTCCAGCCAGTGGGATGGGCACACGATACACACAATGCAGGCGTGCAAGAGGAGACGTGTGTGCGTGGGCACAGGCGTACCCACGGTGAAACCCAGCCATGTGCTCTCCCTTCCTGCCTCCCCGCTGTGCTACCCCAGGGTACCTCAGGGTGAAACGCGTGGCATGTGTTCGGCCGCCGCCTCAGCTTCTGGGACCGCATCCGTTCACACTTCACTGAAGCGTTATGTGCGAGGCTGTTAAGGACACTGGCAGTGGCAGGCAGGGAAAAGCGGGGCCCAGGTGCCCATCGTCTAGGTGTAACTGCACAGCCTGCGAGACAGAGCGGGGTGGACGAGGGAAAGGCAGGTCACCCTGCATGGGATGGAGACATCTCTGAGCGCTAGAAGGTGGCGAGGAACAACAGGCAGCTGGAAGTGGCCAAAATGCATGGAGAGGGCTCACGTTCACGGTGACAAGCTGCACCACATCACTGCCCTTATGAGGAGTGAGGGATGAAGATCCAGCAGGGATGGGTTACAGAAGCACCTGGGAGCACGGTTTGGGAGCCAGCCCAGCAGCGCCCACCCCACCACTGACCCTTTCTTCTGCCCTGTCCCACCCTCACCCTTGTACAGTGCATCTGACAGCCTGGCCCTGCGGATGCTGGCTTCCTCCTGGGGGGCTGGTAGGCAGGACTGCTACCTCCTCTCCACTGCACCGCAACCCTGCTGCCTCTGTGTCTCCCTCCCTGGCTGTCCTACGGGTCAGGCTGTGCCCTCCATCCCTGTGGGAATTGCCCCAGGAGCACGTTTTCCACCCTAGCAAACACGGAGACAAGAAGAGCCTATGGAGCTGTGCATCCCTGCTGCGCATGGAAGGATATATTTGACCTCTTTCACATCCAGCAGGACGGGTGGGAAGATGCTGCAGTCGCAGGTGGCATCCGTGACAAGGAGCAGGAGGTTACTGCTGGCAATCTGCTGCGCCACAAACATCCTGCGAAGAAAAGAGCAGGTGGGAGAAACTACATCCCTCCCACTGCAAAGCCAGAGCAGCAGCCCTAGCGTCACCTGGCCCACAGCAAAGAAAGCCGAAGAAAACAGAGATCATAGGAAAGGGGGTGTCAGAAGGAAGCGGGAGGGACACAGCCGTGTGCAAGGCGCAGAGGGCATCAGCACACCTTTTTGGCCTCAGAAAACTCTGAACTGGCTCAGATTTACAACTCCGTGCTAGGCACAAAAGCCAAAATCAAAACCAAAACCCAACCAACCAACCAAAAATACCAACCAACAAACAAAACCCAACGCAAGCCCTCCCCAAATGGGGCAGCTTTGTCACAGCAGATGACACCTGAGAAGGCCTGGTTTCATCCAGAGGTGTGCCAGTGGCCATTCAACATATAGTTATGCATGTGCCTGTGTGATGCAAGGACGTACGTACTATGTGGTCCTGCAAGGGGCAGAGTTTTGCTAAGCTTTGTGTTACTGGAGTGAGAAACAGAGGATGCCAGCAGCATCACACGTTACGTCGGTGTGACGGGACTGACCAACGGGTGCTTGGTCTTGCCTACTGCAACAAAAAACCGTGCAGCTTCACTTTGCAGCCACAAGTTTGCCTGTCTCTTCCCCTCCCCGTTGGACAAGCAGAGTACAGAAAGGTCCAGTGAGGAGACCAGGCACGTGCCGGCGAGGATGTGTCTACGTGTAAGTGTTTGCTCAAGGACGTGCATGTGAGGGCTGGCGGAAGTGCCGCTGCCTGGTTGTGCAGGCGGCGGAGGGCTTGTGTGGGCAGAGCAGGATGAGGGCAGGCACGTGTTTCGGCTGCGTGAAGGGTTTTGTGCATGAGTGTGTGCACATGCACGTGCGTGGGAAGCTCAGACATGTCTCCGTGCTTACACGGCTGCATGCGCCTGTGACTGTTGCATGCTGGCACGTGCCTGTCTGTGACCTCCCTGGGTGAGCACGGGGGTGGCACAGGGTGCGTGTCCAAGAATATGCATGCCGGTGTCACCGCAAGGTGCTGCATGTGTCTGGGCATCTCACTAGCCTGTGCCACCCCCTGGCCTGATGCTGTGCGGGCGTTGCGTGCCCTCTGCCAGCATGGAGGCTGCAGCCAGCTGAAGCAAGGCTGAGATGGGCACACTGTTGTCCTCCACTGGCTACCAGCAGGCTGTGCTGCTGCCAGGCACTGGGCGGCCTTACAGCCCTGGCAAGGAGTCTGCAGTCTGGCCTGGGGCCGCTGGCCACAGCAAAGGCCAGGGGTGTTGGGCTTGGCGTGCCTGCACTGGTGGCAGGGCTGCAGTGCTGCAGCCAATACGTGGCTCTGTACGCTCTCGGTCCTGCTAACCACCTGCCAGCCAAGGGAGAGGGCTTCTGGATTAGAAATACAAGTTTGCGAGGATGTGCCTACTGCACCGACCAACGTCACTGCACTGGCGGACTGCCCTGTCTCCCCGGTTATTCACCACATCACAGCCTCGCTGCCTTCTAGCCTTCAGGGATTTCTATATTGACTTTTAGAGGTGTTCAATGTCACACACTGCAGCTGCTGACCATTTCATTAGTATTCCTGGCTGATGACTGCTTTGGGAGCTTTGACAAGCAGATTTTAACCCACACACAAATTCAGTAACCAGGACAGAGGTTGCCCATGCACCAATCTGCAAGCCACTGTTTTGCCCAGGATGGAGTACCCGGCCTGTCCTCTCTCCACTGGGGACCACCTGGGCTTGTGATGGAGAAAGTCTGCACGCCCCAGTGGGCCACTGTCTAGTGCTCCACAGAGCCTGTGTCGGGGCACGTGTCTCTCCCTAACATGAAAGTTGCAAAAGAGATGTGCCCAGGACCTGGAGGCTGCAATCCAGTCCCACGCCTGTAACTACAAGGGAGCTGAGCAGGACTCAGGGGCTGCTGCTGCTGGAGCTGGCAAGGTGCTGCCTCCCCCCGCCATTAGATCATAAGGCAGTGACTCAGGCGGGACGGGCAGTAGGAGACGCGGGGTTTAGGCTCATGACGCTGAGATGATTCAACACCCTCCCCATCTCCCACACCCAGGGGATTGCTGTAACCACCACAGTACCGAATACCCACAGTGGACACCTCTGCCAGGTTTCCCAGCGACGGTGGGTGGGTGTCAGGCTCCATTAAGGAGGGGGTCAGCCGCAGGCTGCATCAGTGGCAGGGACCTCCGCAGCGACAGCTTAATGCACGAACAGGCCAGTTTGGGGCACTCAGCTCCTCTGGATCTGCCCAGAGCGTATCGCACTTACACAATGCCTTGTTGTCACCAAATCTGCAATCTCTTCTAGAACAATGTTTGGCAAGGCCTGGTTTTCCTAAAGTCACACTGACTAGGACAGGCTGTTTTCCTAACCTTTAAGTCTTTCCTGCAGCTAATCCAAGACTGAAGTCAGACTAGGTAGGATTTGGTTTTCGTTTTTGTTTGTTTGTTTTTTTTTTTTAAGAGGAATTCCAGTCAGATCTGTTTGGATGCCTCATGTTAGGAAAAGCTGGACCAGTGGAAATTCATCCTTCGGTCACCATGTGATTGCATGTGATTGCTGATGGCGCTACACAGCTGCAGGAAATGGTCTCCTTTCACAATGACTTTTTCTGTTATTTTGGACTGGTCATTCTTTAAAATGAAAACGGAAAACAAAAAAGTGAACCCATGTTTTTGTTCTTTTTCTGTTTTACCCTTCTTCGCCCTACCCCTTTTTCTTTTTTCCACAGAAAAGAGGGAAAATAAAAAAAAGGAAAAGGAAAGGCAAAAGCGTCGCTAAAAGGAAAGTTTTCTAAGGGAAAAGCTTTTGCCAGAAACATGAAAAACCAGAAAAAGTTTCTGTCTGACATCTGTGGAATGGAAAGATACATATATATTTAAATGCTCTTTCCCTCATTCTACAGCCACCTCTGCTCGTTAACAGATGGTTTTAATTTTTTTATTTTTTATCAGTAAGTGGTAACTTGGTTATTTCACCTCGTCATTGTCCAGCGTGGCTGTGTAGCTCTGCTCTGTGACCAGAGCTGCAGATGCGGTGTTGGCCACGCGACGGGCACAGCAGCAGGCGACTCTCATCAGGTTGCTGCCGTCACCGACGGGCTCTGTGACAAGGCTCGCATGCCGTCACGACCCGGGGATAGACGCGCAAGGCCCCAGATGAAAGAGGAGCTGCAATTCTTACTTTTGGCAATCTCCACACTCGATCAGCCCGTTGGTCTCCTTGATGGACGGCTCGTACACGAAGATGGGGTACTCGGTGTCGCAGGGCTGCAAGCTGTCGTGCTTCTTGTGCTTGTGAGCTGCGATGGTAAGGAGGCGAGGTGAGAAATGAAGGGCAGAGGAGCGTATAGGAGCTGTCTGCACTGAGATGGAAGCATTTAAGACTAGCGATGTAGGTCGGAGGACCAGCCCCGCCACCGACAGTGGCCGAGAGCAGGTGCCTACGAGGGACGAAGGGGAAAGGGATGCTGCAGAGAGCAGCCAGGCAGTGATCCCGGCTCCCACTAGGTGGTGTGGGAAAACCAGCCTACGTGTGAGAAATGCGCCCAGTATTCCCACCAGCCTCCCTGAAGCGAGCCTGGGCCCTGCCCTGCCGAAGCCGCAGCCGTGGGGCCGCAGCGGCTGCAGCACCCCAGGGACCCCGCAACCACCCATGCGGCAGCATTTGGGCACCGGTACCCTCCTCTTCAAAGGAGTGGGGGGGTGTCTACCGAAGCAGCGGCGTTAATAAAGTCCCTCCTGCCTAACCCAGCCGTGGTTCATGCACTTTTTTAAACATTCAAAGCTGCGACTCAGGGCCGGTGCAGAGGGATCCTGCGGGGACCCTGTGTGTCTGTGGCGGCGTTCTCCATCGACGGCTGAGCCTTCCTGAGCCCTCCGACGTTTCAGAGTGAGCCCGCAGCAGGCAGTGATGTGAGAGGGTTGAAGAAGTCTCACGTTGAAAAGAAAACATCGCCAACAAACAGATCTGGCCTGAGACCACAGGGAAGCGGACGACAGCACTCGAGGAGCAGCAGGCACCGGGCTAACGCGTGGCAGCGGCTCCCGGGGGGACCATCCACTGGAGAGGCAGGGAGCAGCTGCTTCATCACTCCTCAGTCACACTCTGTGGGACTCCCAAACTAATTTGGGGATGAGGGGGAGCTGAACTGCCTTACTGAGCCTCCCTTGAGAAGCGAGGGCATCTTTTCTAGGAGTTCAGCAAAGTCTGCCTTGCCTGAAACTACTGCCTTGGGCCCTTCTGGCAATTATTTTCTGCAGTCAGAGGTAGCAAAGCCAGCTCCTGCCTCTGTAAGACACAGGGGAATGTTGCTGATGGAAGCGCGAGGCTTTGTTGCTAGGGGAGAGGTGGTTGTGGCTCAGACAATAACAAGTATGAGAAATGGTTTCTACATCAGCTTTGGGGCTGAGAACAAAACCTCGCTCCTCAGCCCTCCACCCACACAGCGGCTGCAGGCAGTCCTGCCGGGGCAACGGGCAGGGAAGAGAGTCCTGATGTGGAGGACGACGAGCTTATCTCTTGCAGTAGAGACGCTGAAGATTTATAGAAAAATGCAGAAACATGGGGTTTAATTGATAAATGCATGGTAAGAAGGCACCAAGAGGGCATCCATGATCCTGATGGGTAATTTGCATCACTGTAAAACCCTCACTGAGAGCTATGGTCTCCTCTCCCCTGACTCTGATGGAGCACACAGAAAGAGGCAGGCACTACCCCGCGGACCTTGCCATCTAAACAATATGTGGATTATGCGTAAGAGAGAGAAAAGCCGGATGATTTTCTCTGATTTTTCTCTCCACCGTGGCTATCCAGTGACACAAGAGATCCATTTCAGAGCCAGGAGGTGCAGCCCAATCTCCCCTCTAATGCCTTCCCCAGGTGAGTATGATGGATACGCAAACACCTCCCTGCGGTCCAGAGTCCCCCATAGTTGTGCCTTGTGCTTTTCTTCTGAACTCTCTAAAAATGTCACTCACAAGGCAGACTCCTACTTAAATCCTCCCAGATGGTGAGACCCACCTTTCCGTATCACGGTTACATTCATTTTGCACAGATCCAAAAACATACAGGGCTTGATTTCAGCATGATGCTCTGTTCTGTATTCACCCCGGATTCACATTAAATTAATCAACTAAACTCGTTGTTTCAGGGTCCGGCAGCAGCCCTGCCACGAGCCAGGAGCTGCCTGGCTCTGCTCAGTCACCATTCGCCGTCCCTCTGTGCAAACCCCACACTGCAGAAGCATGGAAAAGCCTCTCCTATTCTTCCTAATGGAGAATGCCTCTGACTGGTACCTGTCACAGGGATGAACAGTCCTGAGGACGTTCGGGATAAGCAGTAGAAGACACTGTTACTGAAGTAAATTTCAAAACATAGACATTTCTGATGAAACATGCAGAATATCCCCGTTTATGTTGTAAGGAGGGAAGCTGCAAATGCTTTCCAGCTCAGACCAGCTCAACGACTGGTAACTGTATTCTGGCTGGTGAAGTCCCTGATGGACTAGAGAAGTGTGAGGAACAGAGCGGAAGCCCTTGCCTTCGGCATTAAATCTCTGTACTAGTGGCTGGGAAAACAGCTCCATACTCCAAAACTGGTGGCCAGGCTATCATAGTCTGGGCCAGGGACAGAATTTCTTAGGGACGTGCTTGTGGCAAGACCACACGTTGGTCCCTCGGCCATGAATCATCAAAGTCCCCTTGTGTTAGCCCTGGATTTGCAGCACTGGGTGACGGGGGCTGTCACCGCAGCACAGCTGTTGGCAACAAGACTGTGCCGGTTCTTGGTCAGAAGAACAGCTGTGATGAGCACAAAGGTGCCCTCATAAAGTTGGGGCACAACTTCTTGCAAGAATTTAGCATATTGCTCACATCAGGGGTGGCAGAGTGTTCTGACATAGCCGAGGCTTCATCCAGATCCTCATTTTCCCCCCATCCCTGGCAAAGAACAACATTCTCCACTAGCACCGGCTTCCTGATGTAGTGTCATCAAAGCGGATGGAGTTAAAGCCATATAAAAGCCAGTGGTGTGAAGGATGGGGTGCAGGGAGGGGGGGAATCAGACCTTTGGCTTGGAAAATATGGGATGGAAGGAGATTTGAGGCTTCCCAGCCTCACTCAGTGTGGAATCAGGGCCTTTGTGCTGGACTTGATGAGTCTGGAGAGGTGGGAAAGGCAACTAAAGAGACCGCACGACCCACACCCAGGATAAACCTGGCCAGCACTTCTTGCTGGCCTGACCCACACACGTGGGCAAGAGCTGTACCTCAGCTCTGGACACAGGACCTGAGAGGCAACAATTCAGCAGTAATCCTGGGCCAAACAACACCATGGCGGCACTCACAGGAGCAGCCTGTGCATCTGGAAGTAAGCAGTGGGGACTGCACCAGGTTTAGTCCCTTCAGGGGCACTTTTGCCAGTGGTGGTATGGTCTAAGTCACAAACAGAAGTTGCGTTTCTGTTTGCAATCTTTCATGAACATCTGCAATTTTACTTGCTCTGGGTTAACCTCCTCACGTTCACCAAGCCATATTTTTAAAATGTGCTAAATTGGCACAAGTCCCCTGCACAGGCCATCTTAAATCAGTTTCTTGGCACAGGCTAAATGAAAAGAAGCCACTTTTTAAAATCTCCCAACTTCTGCACAGAGACAAGCCCTATGACAGAGATTATGCTTAAGCCTACTGCCACTTAATTTGCTTGGAAGCAATGCAGCTGCAGCGGTACTGAGAAGTTCAGAGGAGCCCAGTAGCGTGTACATGATCAGCAAAACCCTTGGCTTGAGCATCTGCACGCACATGCTGGACATCAAAACGTTATCAGCGCTCCGAGAGTCTGGTGGTCAGGGATTAGAAAGCAGTCAGAGGAGCTGATAACAAATTGCAAACTTTATAGCAAAGAGTGAGTTAATTCCAGGCTGTCGTTGCTACCATCTGCACTTCCAGAACGACTTCGTCAGACATTTGGCAACCAGTCCCTCCGAGTAGCAAAGGCAGCCGCTGTGCCTTGTTATGAACTACACAGCCCAGATTGTGAACTCTTTTCCACCAGCATAAATCATGGATAACTGCACCCAAGTCAGTGGATTTACTCTGGGACCCACGGGACAAAATCTGCCACTTAATTACAAATACAAAATTTATCAATTTAAATAAATACAAATTTAATCAATTATCTTGTAAAATATCCTCTGTGTGCATTACGGTGCAGGCAAGAAGAAACTTTTCTGAGCTACAGAATTCCAGAAATACTCCATTCTAAGCTGCATGCCTTGGCTGGAAGTATTTTTGGCTTAATTAAAGGTTTTCAAACCTGTGGT
>VZSC01011120.1:30601-95332 GCA_013398225.1 Steatornis caripensis
AGACTGTGCCGGTTCTTGGTCAGAAGAACAGCTGTGATGAGCACAAAGGTGCCCTCATAAAGTTGGGGCACAACTTCTTGCAAGAATTTAGCATATTGCTCACATCAGGGGTGGCAGAGTGTTCTGACATAGCCGAGGCTTCATCCAGATCCTCATTTTCCCCCCATCCCTGGCAAAGAACAACATTCTCCACTAGCACCGGCTTCCTGATGTAGTGTCATCAAAGCGGATGGAGTTAAAGCCATATAAAAGCCAGTGGTGTGAAGGATGGGGTGCAGGGAGGGGGGGAATCAGACCTTTGGCTTGGAAAATATGGGATGGAAGGAGATTTGAGGCTTCCCAGCCTCACTCAGTGTGGAATCAGGGCCTTTGTGCTGGACTTGATGAGTCTGGAGAGGTGGGAAAGGCAACTAAAGAGACCGCACGACCCACACCCAGGATAAACCTGGCCAGCACTTCTTGCTGGCCTGACCCACACACGTGGGCAAGAGCTGTACCTCAGCTCTGGACACAGGACCTGAGAGGCAACAATTCAGCAGTAATCCTGGGCCAAACAACACCATGGCGGCACTCACAGGAGCAGCCTGTGCATCTGGAAGTAAGCAGTGGGGACTGCACCAGGTTTAGTCCCTTCAGGGGCACTTTTGCCAGTGGTGGTATGGTCTAAGTCACAAACAGAAGTTGCGTTTCTGTTTGCAATCTTTCATGAACATCTGCAATTTTACTTGCTCTGGGTTAACCTCCTCACGTGCACCAAGCCATATTTTTAAAATGTGCTAAATTGGCACAAGTCCCCTGCACAGGCCATCTTAAATCAGTTTCTTGGCACAGGCTAAATGAAAAGAAGCCACTTTTTAAAATCTCCCAACTTCTGCACAGAGACAAGCCCTATGACAGAGATTATGCTTAAGCCTACTGCCACTTAATTTGCTTGGAAGCAATGCAGCTGCAGCGGTACTGAGAAGTTCAGAGGAGCCCAGTAGCGTGTACATGATCAGCAAAACCCTTGGCTTGAGCATCTGCACGCACATGCTGGACATCAAAACGTTATCAGCGCTCCGAGAGTCTGGTGGTCAGGGATTAGAAAGCAGTCAGAGGAGCTGATAACAAATTGCAAACTTTATAGCAAAGAGTGAGTTAATTCCAGGCTGTCGTTGCTACCATCTGCACTTCCAGAACGACTTCGTCAGACATTTGGCAACCAGTCCCTCCGAGTAGCAAAGGCAGCCGCTGTGCCTTGTTATGAACTACACAGCCCAGATTGTGAACTCTTTTCCACCAGCATAAATCATGGATAACTGCACCCAAGTCAGTGGATTTACTCTGGGACCCACGGGACAAAATCTGCCACTTAATTACAAATACAAAATTTATCAATTTAAATAAATACAAATTTAATCAATTATCTTGTAAAATATCCTCTGTGTGCATTACGGTGCAGGCAAGAAGAAACTTTTCTGAGCTACAGAATTCCAGAAATACTCCATTCTAAGCTGCATGCCTTGGCTGGAAGTATTTTTGGCTTAATTAAAGGTTTTCAAACCTGTGGTAATGTCCATAAAAGCAGAAGCCCTTAGAAACACAGAGAGGAATGAGATGCTGAGAGCAGTGAAAAATCTGTGGAAGCAAACATGTCTTCTCACCACCTCTGAAGAGCAGATTTGCATGATGAGTGCAGTCGGAATATTGCATGCTCATATTCCTACGGCAAGTCTCGCCTCCCCAGAAAGAAAAAGAACTTGGGAAGCAGAAACAGGCTCAGTGCTGCTGAGCCAGAGGTGCACAGTCAGGGAAGGGTGAGCCTTAGATCCTTGGCCATTAATTCCTCTGCACATATCACTGAATAAATGTGTGCTCAATTTCTCTCTCACAAAATGCCTCCTTCTCCCCATACTTTTTGCATACACCAGCCTTGGCAGGCAGTCAAGAAAACGTTAACATCTCTGGCAAAAATCTACAGCCCATTCCTAACAACATGTGCAATCCATTTCTTTCAGCCCCAATAGTATTCTTCCATCCCCCTACGCCCCCAGTCACATGGACACTAATTTTTTTCATCCATAGTCACCCTCTCTTTCTCTTCCTCTTCTTCATACAGTAAGACACATTCCAACTGTCTCTGTTTCTCTATCTCTGTCTCACACATACGTCTGGCTGGGCAGAGAGCAGATCAGTGAATACAGGCTAGATATGGAAGGAGGGAGATATGAACACAGCCCCAGCCTGGACTCCATCTGGGTGGATTTCTAACTAGCCTGTAGGAGCAGATTTATGAGCTAGAGCATATACTTATCAGTTGAACTGCTTGAAAGTAATTCTACATCATTCTGGAGCTGGGCTGGGATTCATCAGAAGGAGCTAAGCCATGGGGTGTGGAAAAGAAGACTTAAGTTGCCTCTTAATAGCTGAAGTCTATGAGACTTGTACAGTTTTTCCTGTGAGAAGGCATGGGTTGGTCTTTGGTTTTGGTGTAACAGCTGAAAAGAACAGGGCAGCTGGGAACCACAGTGCCTTACGGACATGCCATGATATACAGGCTACAAGCCCATGTATGCCACAGTAGCAAGTGATCATTTTTGTCTGTGTCTGCAGCTACTGAGCAGGCTAGTGTGTCCGTCTTTTATTGACTTCTCAGTGACAGACCTTCAATCACCAGCTCAGCCAGCGAAACGAGCAACAGCATCGCTTCTTTGCCGTGCAAGGAAATAGAGTCAGGCACTGCCTTGTCCCTGTCACAGCTTTCTGCAAGTTCCACATTGTCCAAAAGGTAAAAAAAGGCTTTCCTAGCCTGGGATTTCTACCTAAATCCCCCTCTTTTCACTGCTAAGAGGTTCTACTTACAGTGATGGAAGACAGCCTTGGCTGGAAAAGTCGCATGACAAACACAGACACACAATGAAGATGGAGCCACATGACAGTTTCACACGATGGCAGCGCAGCAAAGAGATGATTTTGCCCACAGCAGTCATGGAGGTGACGCAGAGGAGAGAGATGAAGAAAGCACAAAAGGAAATGGCCGTGAGCAGGGCAGCAGTGGGAACCCCCTCCCTTTTTTTCACATCTCCTCAAGCAATGGCTAAATCAAACTGCAGCCACTTAGCATCCACAGAGCTCTCTGCAGGAACACCAGGTCTGTCTGTCCTCCAGAAAGAGCAGTCCCTCCTGCACTGCCATGAGTGCTGCACTTGCTCATCTGATTCTTCCTCACCAGTTTCTGCATGGGGCCGCACCTGTTGTCCTCATGTGTGTTAAGCAGCAGCCAGGGCCACTTAGAGCATAGCTGCAACTTCTACTGGCATCTCTGGCGATCCTCGTTGGAGCAGGTGAGCGGGACCTAAACAGTACTCAGAAATTGGGCCGGTTCTCTGACTAGAAGGAAATTTCGCTTTCTAAAAAATCCCTGTTTCCCCATTTCGCCAGGAGAATTTGGTGCAGAAGACTCAGCCCCACGGTTAGCAGGGAAGGTACCACTGTCTCCACTAAAAGCACCCGTAAGTGCTGAATAATTAGCGAGGCTGTAATAACGGCACCTACATGGCTGCGCAGAGCACTCCTCACCTTTCCCTTTGGGTCACCTCAGGGCCATTAACATCCCCCCTGCCTGTGGAGCAGGGATGGGACTACAGAGAATCCTGGGATGTTTTTAGCAGGCAGCACTGCAGCTGCAGGGCAGGTCACTGGAGGTCCCAGAGATAGCCCCCTGCTGCACCCAGCTGCTGTGAGATACCATGTGTCATCATCTTCTCCGCTCCGGAGAGAGTCCAGTAGGCAAGTGAAGACCCTCAAGGTGTTACTGAACCTTATAGGTTTCTGGCTAGCTTCCTGGGACCACTGCTAGGCTCTGGAGAGCCTGCTGCTCCAGCCCTGCTCTCTCCTGTCCCGTAGGACACCCTCAGAAAAGTCTGGACGGGAGTGTTTCCAGCCCAAGGGCTTTGCAGTTGATGGTCTCTCTCATCCCACTGCACACAGGGTGGAGGTCCTTGGAAAGAAAAGCCTCCCCCCAGCCCAGCAGTTACCCTGAGGAAAGCAAGCAGCGTGCTTGGAGTGGCACATGCCTCACGCTGACAGCTCCGGTGCTGTGGCAGCCTGAAATGGGGGTGGGAGTGGGGGCAGATGGAGTGATGGTAGGACCTGGAAGCTGGGTTCCAGTGTCCATGGAGGGAGAGGTGGCGGGGCAGACGGCAAGCTCCTTGCACGAGGCCAGGCTTCCCCATCCAGCTTCTTCTGACACCAGTGGCTGTAACACTCACGTGCTATGGGGAGGCTGGACTCTTGTGTACTCACCATCTGCCAAGTTGTCTGAGTGCCAGAAGCTACTCATGTTAAACTCCAAAAGGAAGCTGTCAAAAGAGCAAGAACAGAGAATGCCTTTTCAGCAGCCTGGAAGGACGCAGGTGTCAGGGAGATGGCCCTGTTGCCCGACAAGTATCAGTTCTAAAATGTTTACTATGAATTTGCTGGCAGCGGAAGGCTGACATATATAATTCTTTTTTCCCCTTTCCACATGATAGAGTGTAGCTCTGTGTCATGGAATCGGTACTGTGAAATATCTGGATGGGCTTTTTCCTGAAGTGCATACTGTGTGGGGGCCTTGCCAGAGAAGGACGGAATGAGCACAGCAGCCCCCGAGGCTGGGAGGGGTTTCAGCCACACAAGTCCCACTTGAGGAGTAGGTGTGGACGGCCATCAGCTTGTACACTGCCTACACAGAGGTAGCTGTACATCACATTGAATTATTCTGAATTATGCTCAAGCCCTAGGAGCTGTATCTTTTCCAGACCTTGAGCAGCAGCACTTTCATCCTAATTTGAACTTGAACTCCGATTCCCCCCCAGCAGAATCCAGAGCTTGATTCATGGCCTCCCCTCTCTCCTCCCTTGCCTGTCACTCAGACCTGAGCTCCCTGGCTTCCTTCCCTGTGAAGCGAAGGTGTGCATTCGCTCACCATGGGCAAAGGAGACAGGAAAGAGGACTTCGCATCAAGGATCTGCACGAGGCCCCGGGAGACCGGAGTCCTATTTCTGACTCTGCCACTTTGTACTGAGTGACTTCAGGTAAATCCCAGACCCGCTCTGGCCCTCTGCCTCTCAAAATGGGAGTAGTAATAGCTTTCTGTCTCCCAGGAGTGAGGTGCTGAGCTGAATGTCATGAGAAGGCCGAGAGCGATGCCCTATGCCGGGGCCTCTGTTTGCAGCTTTCTCAGCTCTCACCCCCATTGGCCTGAGCCTCCCAAACATCCCCATCTTTTGGTACTCACATGAGGAAATCACTTATCAGCCATTTCACTGCAGCTAGAAAGGCATAAATTGGCTGGAGAACAAAAGAAGAAATAAGAAATACCATAAGAACCTGGTCAGAGTGTTTATAATTGTTATGCAGAACCCCACGTTTCAGAGCAATTCCCTCCACTGGTCAGAGCTCTTGAAGACAGGATGGAAATTCAAGGTCTGGGCATCACTGGAAAAGGTTCAAAATATATCAAAAGCCAGCAGAGCTGCCTTGCTACTAATAATATCTTCTCACCCCCCTCCCCGTCAGGGTCAGGGAGTTTATCACAAATGTATGAAGGACTTTGAAGATGTAATTGCGTGATGATTTCTCTCCAGTATGGACGACCTTGAGAGCTCAGAGCAGGAGAGAAACACAGCTAAATGGGACACCACCAGTTTAGGATGCTTTTATATTCTGATAGGAAGTGGTGTTTCTGGGACAGGCTACAGGACTTAGTATTATCTGCCATTGATTGATTATGCTTAACTGTGCTTTCATCCAGCTTTTCCTCAAGATGGCATGACTTCTATCATCTTCCTGCTTTTCAGCTACAAATTGGAAATCCAGCATTGTCCCAGGGACAATTCATCTGCAGAGGATCCTGCTGCTTCTTTTCTTCATGGTAACCATGTCTAATTTTCATCTCTCCCTCTCATAATCATCCCCATATGCTCAAACACAAAACAGATGCAGCAGTCACAGGACACAAGATAATGTTCCATTACTGCTAACTGACTTATCTTCAACCAAAATAAGCCAGCAAATAGTAAAATGTATAGATGGTTGGGAATTTGACTGATTTTTCCTCTGAAGGATGCATATGGAAAATGCTCACCCTTTTACTCTTTTTCCAATTCACCTAGTTTTTGGCAGCTCATGTTTTGTGACATTTCTCTCAGCAATCAAAGGTCTCGAGGATATGCTCAAGCAAATATTTTCACTGCAGTGACACTATTTTATCTATCCGGTTTAAGCACAGCTATTGCCAAAATTAATATACTTTCAAAAATGTAACACGCTATTAAAAAGTAATATTTTGTTGAAAATTCTTTTACTGGAGAAAAACATGCGTGTCATGCTCTAGGATGTATGTCCAGCACACCACATTTTAAATGATCAAAAAACTGATCATAACAGCAATAAACACATCCCTGTTCAGCGTTGCTTCAACTAGTTTGAAGCGGCCTGAGCGTTGAGAATTACTTAGTTCTGCCTGTTCGAGGCCAGGTTAGGAAGGCAGAGTGGGATTAGACTATTAGCTTGTATCAGACTAAAGAGAAGTTGCATTTGGGTACTGGCAAAACTATTCACTCTGATAGTTTGTTCCCTAGGCTATCAGCATTTCTCATCAGCTTTAACTCCTGTGTCTGTTACTCGAAGCCCACTCACACTTCCCTGAAAGGCTGAGAGCTTTCTCCCAGATGTTCTGTTCACCGAGTGCAACTCTCCTTTTTCAGCTGCTGAGTAAAACCATGCCCTCTAAAAGCATTTCTGTTCATTTCAGCTACTCGCTGGTTCCTTGGCTTTTAGGAGAAGCCTGGCAAAGTCCTGGAGAGTTCCTGTCCTCTCCTCGGTCTTTCTGTTTTTTGGTGAGACCCTATATGCTGAGAGCCAAATTGGAAACCACTGTCGGTGGCCATCACTGCTTCAGAAATCTGCCTTAGATGAGTTTGGACATTCCTGTCACTTGAAAGCAAACAGCTCTAAGATAATTTGGGGGCTGTGCTACATCAAGGTGTTGCAGATGTCCTAGGAGAAAGCCTTCACAGCCAAGCCCAAAGAGGGCTGTGTGCCTACAGATACGTACGCTGAGCAGAGGCTGGGCACCGCTGTGGTGGTGGTAGGGTACTTTGCACATTGCTTGATAATCATACATGGTCACCCTGCAATGAACACAAAACAAGCAAGCAGTCAAAAGCAAGCAATGCAACTGCCTATGGGATGCACATGTCAGCGTGCACTACTTTTTCTATAAAAGTTTCTCTATGGAAGAACTAAAGCAGTGGCCTGCTTACATCCGCCTTTGCTGTTTGGTCAGTGCTGGATTTCACAAAGCGAGAAATACAGGCCTGAGATTAATGCAGCTGGGTCAGTACAGAAGGAAACATGTCCCTAATTTCAGATGGTGAGCAAAACAGGCTCTGAAGCAGGACAACTGTAATTTTATCTACCTCAGATCCCTGTAGCTCCTCTTTTCAAGCCACTGAAACTCTGAACTCTCTTTTGACATGGGCTGGGGGAGTGGAGTGACATGAACAGTGGTGTTTTTAGGAGTGAAACGTGCTCAGCCAGCTGCAATGATGTCACATCTGAGGCGTTCTCAGACAACTGCTCATACAAAGGCTTTCCAAGTGGCAGCAGGAACTGAAGCACTTCACCCAAAACGCCAAGAAGTGTTTCCCATAACATCTTGCCCTGGAAAAGACAGAGGAGCAGCTGCTTTCTGGCCACACAGAGATCGTGAGTTACTGTCTCGGTGCTTTGCAGGAGGTGGAAGAGCAGGAGGTAAGGAGAAACAGGGTATGTGGTAACAATGGCTGAGCGAGTCGGGGGAGGGAGTAGGTAGCTAAAGGAGCTCTTGCAGCAAAATAAGGGTCACACGCATCAGCATGTACATTTTCACCTGTTCAAATGTTGCTTATGGGGTCCGGTATCCTCTGACCCACACACCAGCTGAAGAAAGAGAAGCACAGTGCAGAGATCCCCCACTTACCGCCTGAACATGCCCATGTTTAGCAGCTGGGTCATGACTGAGCCATCCACTGCGCCAAAAAATTTTCCAGTCTGCAAGCACAAGAAAGGGAAAAACCAGAATAAAATGTCAACAGTAAAATTTCCAAATGCTTGATGGCTCCAGCCAATCCAGTCTGTCTGGAGGCCTACTACACATGACAAGTGTTTTATAAGGAGGTAATACTGAGCTTTGTCCTTTGGCTGGCTGGAAAGCTTGAGGGAGGATTTCCCCCATCGCCAGCTGGGCATCCTGCACCATTCCTACTGTGCTTGGAAATGATCTAGCCCACGTAAATCCCTGCAGCTTGCGATAGGAAAAGGCAGACTCTCAAGCTGCAGAGATTCACATTGATTCACTGGAAGCCTAGGCTCTCCTGTGGGTTTTTGTAAACCCTTGTTCTCTGGATCTGAACACCTGAGTCTCTTCCACTTGAGCCTCTCTGCTAGCCCGTAGACACAGTGCCTTCAGAAACCTTTGCTCTCCTTCTGCCCTAGGCAAACTGACGCACTGTGTGTAAGTGTGCCTGCCATACAGGTATATTTAGGTAGAAAATGCAATTTTACAACTCACTGCTGTGCAAATTCCAAGCAGGCGTTAATCCAAACAACACAACACGCACCAACCCATCCCTTTAGCTTACACGCTACGCACTGGCGCAGCCAGGGCTGTTGCACAGGCTCCACCTTAGCAAAAGTTGCAACAACCCTCAAATCCTGCTTTCGTGCCTCGACTAAAAGTGGAGCTTGTGGCCCTCTGGTCCCATTTACGTTTTGGAGTCAATAGCNCACGCTATGCACTGGCGCAGCCAGGGCTGTTGCACAGGCTCCACCTTAGCAAAAGTTGCAACAACCCTCAAATCCTGCTTTCGTGCCTCGACTAAAAGTGGAGCTTGTGGCCCTCTGGTCCCATTTACGTTTTGGAGTCAATAGCTCGAATACAGTCCCAATCCCAAATCTGAGAACTGCTGCTCAAAAGGATTCTTCAAACAACAGTTCTGGCTTTCCTGATTACTAAACCGTGACAAATCTATTGCAAAAATGCTTCAAATCTGCCAAGTCCACTGTTTTGTTTACAAGCAAATAAATAAAATACTCGTAAATAATAAAAATGCAGCTTTGAGCTGTTGTCTGTCTATTTTCCCGGTCCATGGGTCTTGACGCAGTAAATAGCTCCCTTATGTTATGGAACGTTTCATGCAGTTTCTGGGGACGTTTTACTTTTCCACTGATAGGCTAGCAGCCACTTAGCACATATTAGCAGATGACAGATAATTTACTTGAGTGGGGCATTTCCACTAAAAAAACCCCTTAGGCAAATTTACCTACGATCATACAGCAATCATCTAACAGTAGTGTTACGTGGTTATGAGCCTCTTCCCAACAGCCTTTAGAAGGCGTTTCACTGTATAAATCGATATGTAACAGCAACTCCCCTTCGAGCGTTTAGGCTGTAATTGTCTCAGACTTAATCAAATGTGTCTGAACAAGTGCTAACTTTTTTCACCTCCCTTTCTCTTTCAATCTGATTTGGGTGGTGAGGAGGCCAGCTGCTTCCATTTAATACCAGTCTGCAGCCCCAGCAGGAGCCAGACTGGTAGGATTTAACACAGTGCAAGCTGCAGCTGGCGTGGCAAGGGGAGGGGGCCACTGCAGGCACAGGAAATGGGGCCCACCCTATCCCAAGATGCTGATGTTGGACCGAATTTCTCCAGGTAGGATGTTGTTCCTACAGGTACAAGTATGAGGAGCTATTAGTGTAATTGAGAGTAAGGCCTAGGGAATGTGTTCAGAAAAGCATCAGCAAAATGGCCTTTAACAGCGAATCAGACATTCGAAACTTGGTGCTGTTTCAGATATCCTGTGCGGGTAGTAACACAGGAAAGCATCACTTGGCCGAAACTAAAGCGGTCCTGTACTGAAGCGATGTTTTGCAAAGCAGCTCTCATTACAACCTGCTTCCTCTGGTGACTGGCTGCTGCGCTCCCAGACACCTCCCTGCTGTGTTTCTCCTAACTCCCAGCTCTGGGCAGGTTTCCACAGGCCCTTGCCGTCTCAGAGGTTCACAGCATCGCAAAGCATCGCCTCTGACATCCTGCGTGACACACGCTGTATCACATCCTCCTGCAGCTGAGAGCGTACAAGTACATATGCAGGCTATGCACAGGGAAGAGAATCATCCTGGAGCACACATAGGGCTCAAAAGGTACATCACTGCTCACACACATTTATGTTTCCATCCTTTGCTGGCTCATTGAGCAATTTGCACTTTCGGTACACACAAAAGCTGTAGACAAACAGGGTCTGCCAAATCGGCCAGGCTTTGGGCGAGCAGGCAGCCTCCTTGCTGCACGGCTCAAACAAAGCCAGGCCTTGCTTCTCCACAAGCTCTGCCCAGCCCTGGTGGGATCTTGGCCTTTTAGTTGCCACCCTGGAGTCCCACCTGGGCAGAGCTTGTAGACATACCCTGCAAGATGCCTCAGGGAGAAGGCAGCAGTCCTAGAAAGAGTGCTTTAGGGAGTGATGGGACATCTGGATGAAGCAGGCGGAGGGAGCTCTAGACCTGTGATCTGCAGCGGTGCCTCGATGAAGCACGGCCTGGGCCTGCCACTTACTTTCTCTTCCTCCCCTGCTGGGATAGACTGGTCCTCTCCTTCCCTCACTCCCTTCTCCTGGCTCTGGCTATTAACTCTTTGCTCCCTTCATGATGAGTCTGGATGGGGAGATAAACCCAAATTAAGAGATTACCCATTCTTCCCCAAGTAATCCTGCAGGGAGCTTCCAGCTCATCACTCATTAAAATCCCAAGTCCCTCTTTTTTCCTTGGTGGCTTCTGGCTGCCTGTAAGCTTCCTGCTGCCTTCAGGCAGAGGTTATTACAGCTGATCCTCCATCCCGATCCCCCATCCCAAGGGCAGAGCAGGGCACCGCCTGAGGCAGGCTGCCCTCCTGTTCCTGTCTGAAGCCACTGTGGTTTCCAGTGAGGTCTCCCAGGAAAGGAGGTGCGGGCACTAGGCAGCCCCAGGCAGGCAGCAGGCAGCCCCAGGCAGGCAGCAGCCTGAGTGCACCCTAAAGCACCGTAGTCCCAAGGGAGCAAGCAGAGAGATGGAGCAAAACACCTCAGAGTCCCTGGAGCTGTTCTCCAGTGCCAGCTGCTCACTTGGGGGCTGTAGGGACACAGGCACTTTGGCACCTCTCCGCTATTCTTAGCTTGTGCTTTGCCCCAGGAAGCAGGCGTTTTGGATGTGAAAGCTCCTCGGCTGCCTTCCTTGGGGAAGCAGGGATGCACGCGGGGCCCTGCTTGTGCTGGAGCCACCACAGCCTGCACAGCTCAGCTGGGCAGGTGGCTCGTCTGGGCACCCTCGCTCCTTCAGCATCCGATAAGCTCTCTCCTGCCCTGGATGATGGGGCAGAACAGGCAGCGTGCAGGCAGGCTGCCCTCCTCCCCACCGCTAGGCTGAAATGCTGACCCAGGCAGCTGGGCCGCTCTTGCTGGTCTTGGTGTCAGGTATGGGGCAGGGAGGGAGGGCCAGAAAGGCAAAAAACCCCACAAAATTCCAGGTATGGGATTTTTTTTGGCATTATCTTAAAGGATGCACTGAGGGAAGAGTGTGGGATGGTGCAGGGCAGGCCACATAGCAGCAAGTGATCCCACACAGCAACATCCAGGTGGCAAGGCTATGAAACCCGGGGTGTCGATTTAATGCTGCCGCTGTCTTGAATTCCCTGTAGGGTTTAACAGCGTGGACACTCACGGTGCCACTGGGAAATAAAAGCAGTAACTGGAACAAGAAAAAGAAATCAGAAGAAAACCAGTGCTGAACTTTCTGAGGTCAGGGGAGGTAACAGCTGAGGGATATGACAGCTCTGGTACCTGCCAAAATGCCTGATCTCAGAGGCACGTGGATAATCTTTTTAACTTACTCAAATCCACTATAATGCCATGATTCTGCTAGTCAGATCTTTCAGGGCCGAGCTTTTTGGAAACCCCATTTTCCATAAGATGCAGGAAAAATACAGAGACAGAACCCAGGAGGGTGGTGCTGAGGCCAGAGGGTAGACGCGGTACCTAAGAGGTGTAGTTGCCGTTATCTATGGACACATGCCACAGGACTCAGTAAAGCACCTTTGAAAATGCCATAGGAATCAAAGGAGGAAACAGCGATTCCTAAGACTACGAGCCCTTCCCAAACATGCAGCAGGACCTGGCCTCCAAGAGCAGGTAGCCAAGACAACTTTACAGCATTTTCCTCCCTTATTTTTCAAGTCTTCTTTGCTTTTTTTGGCACACCAAGTAATTGAAGGGGCGCTTTTACTGGAATATTCAGTGAGCTGGGTAGGTCACTTTCCCAACAGAAAAAAGGTTGGTTGTTCCTTGCAATATGCCCCCCTTGACGTCTGTGTGAATCACCCCCTGGTGCCACTATGTTGCTGATTCATTTTGCTTTGTGAGTCTCAACATTTTGGCCTCTCTGAACTTTCTGTGTAGTGCCTGTGGAATTCATGATGTCACCTTTTTCTTTTGCCAGCCTATTCTGAATATGCTAACCAACACAAATCCAGATGGGAAACCATGGGACTCATACAGCTGATGGTTCCCATCTAAAAATCCATCTAAATATTCCTCTTCTTTCTTTTCTGTCCCAGCTGCTTTGAGATCAATGACACTACTTCACGTTTCACTCTTTAACCAGAACTTCTTTAACAGCCTTTTGTAAGGAACTCTGTTCGAGGCTTTTAGAAAAACTGAAATGCAGTAAGTCATCCATTCTTCCTTATCTCCTGATTTACTCACACTTTCAAACAACTACAGCTGATAAGTTAGATAGGTTTTCTTCCTTTGTAGAAGCTGTGCTGTTTGTCCCAATCACATCCACTTGGTGTTCTGTTACTTCATTTTTAATTTCCATTTCAACCTGTTTGTCGCATCTCGAAGAAGGTAATTTCTGGGATTGGATCTACTGCATTTTGGAAATATGCATACAGTGTTCGTTAACTCCAGTACTATGGCAATTTTAATGAAACTCCACACTTGTGTCAGTAAAACTGCTGCACTTTCCATTTCTTCTATAAGGCCATTCCTGCTATTGACTTACTGCTTTGCAGTTTAGGAGACTGTTCCAACACATCGCTTTCTGACAGCCAAATCTATGGCATTCTATTATTTTGAAACAAACATGTCTGTGGTGAATTTACCAGAGAGCAGAAAAATATAGCTAAACCATGTAGGGGCTGGTAGTGTTGACTTTACCCAGGCTGCACAGGATGTCACATGCAAACTGCACCCCTTCAGCTCCCTAGAAATGGTCGTGAGTGTGCTGGCAGCGGGAGGAAAGGAAGCAACTTTAGTTGCTTATATTTTTATTACTATTTGGAGTCTTTTTCCTTACTCCTTTCACCTCTGTGAGTCCAGTAAATCCTTCAGTTCTTTAGGTGTGCTCCTGCTTCCAGTTTGCTTAAATTATTTCGTCTTAATTTTTGCCTTTGGCATTTTGCTTTTACCATCCCCTCAGTTTCCTTTCCTGAAGAACGCCTGACGGCTTCCGAGGAGCTCAAAAGTGCTTTTCCCTTCCCTTCCCTTATCAGGGCACGCCTGCCTTCTGGGACTGTCTCAGATCATCTTTCAGTAGTATCTACACTGAGGGAAAGGAGTTTAATTTCCTCACTTCTGATAAAAAGATATTTTGACTAGTTCATTCCTTATCATTGCAAACTCCTTTCTTACCTAGGAAGTGCTGTCACTCTGCCAAGAGGCTTCCCCCTCACCACACAGCTGAATTTAATTATACCACGGCCACTTTTATTATGCAATTGAACTTCATTTGTTTTAATCAGCTCTGGTGGGTTGTTTAGGAACAAGCCCAACACATTCTCCTCCTTCTCTTATGCTCTCTTACCTCTGCAGGTGTTTTGGAAACGAGTATAAAGCCGTTGTTATCAATGAGGAAGCAATTCAGAATCTGCAGAGATGAAAGAGAAGCAATGTTACAGACGGTTTTTTCCATGGTTGTCTGGTACATACTGCTGTGTGCAGGATGGAGCGGTGTGGGCTGGTGCTTACGGCAACAGGCTCGGCATTTCCATGCCTAGCCCCACTGCTCAGCTACCATGGGTTTTAGACAATTGACTTTTCCCTCTCTGCCTCCATTTTGAGGTATTTACTTTGTGAGCTCTCTGTGACAGAGATTGTCTCTTGGCAGGGCTGTGTAGGCTAGCAGGCTCTGAGCCACAGTTAAGAAGACAAGGCATCCTGCAGGAAGCGACAGGATATTTGGAGAGCACTTGTCTTCAATAAAACGGTATCTAATGCTTTCTACCTTCAGATTTCAGAGTTTTATAACCACTCATGAAATAACCCTCTCTTCACCACTGAGTATCGTCAGTGCTGGTCTTACTTTTATTTTGCAGAGCAGGAAATGGAGGCACAGAGTTTAGATAAAAATCTCTAGGTCTCACTGGGAAAAACTAGGATGCAGAGGAAATCCTACATGAACATAGAATGAAAACTCTCTGGTGATCCCACTCTCCAGGGCAGAGGAGCTCTTGTCCCAGATATGTCTGAGACCAAGGTTGAAGCAGTGGAGTACGTGCACAGAGGGGTGTCCAGCATGCGTGTCATGCTGATGGCCACTCTCTTTGGCAGTCCTGGGCTGCCAGTGATACAGCCTTAGAGGAGATGGATTCTCCGTAGAGGCACTTGCTGGAATCCCCATGCTGCTGCCCAGGCTCAGCTGACATCTCACAGCTGAGGGGAAGATGTAAACTGCAGGTTTGTCTCAACAGCACGAGGTCCTGCTCCAGCCGTGCAACTGCTTGCGAGGAGAGAACAGGCAATATCTTTTTTGGGGGAAGACAAGAGATCTCCACAGAGCAGGTAGTCAATCACACTCATCACAGGCACAGAGAAGAAATCTGGGCAACTCACATCGTCCTGACAGCTTAGCGGACAGGCACCGTCCAAGGCACTGCACTGGAAAGGACAAACAGCATGGCGTGAGATCATCTTACAGTCTCCCCCTGGGGACTGCTAAGCTAGAGGTCTTGATGCCAGCATCTCACAAAGCTCTGCAAGTTAGCTGGCATTTCCACCAAGACGAGCTCTACGGCATGCACAGGTACCACCCCCCAAGCTGGCCGCTCCATGGCTCTGTGTAGTCCCCACCTCTCTGAGCAACGTCCCCTTTTGCTGAGGGCTCTGATCCTGCACCTGCCTCCCTGCCTCCCTTCCAACAGTACCTATTGCACTTCCAGCAGAGACTCGTTAATGAAGGGGGCAGCATCAAGCTCGCTGGCTTTGAAAGCAAAGGTTGTTGTGCACCGTTGAGAAACTGGCCTGCATTTCAGCATCTGCTAGTACCTGGACTAAACACATGGCATGGTATTTTAGATCAGGATTCTTCTCAGGCAGGGATTTTTTTGTTGTTGTTGCTGTTTGTTTCTTTATTCTCTGGACAGCTAATGATAAAATAGGATGTGAATGGTGCTTGTGTAGCCCAAGGCACCATCCATTTGTCTCATTTAGGTACATTTCTGTGTACTGGACTTGACATGTGTTTCACAACACTGAACCAGGTGGGGACACGAGGGGTTAAGTGGCAAGTAACAAAGCCCTTCAGGTGCTTATTGGTTTCATAACTGTTCTGAGTTTGCAGTGGCTGTGTGTGTCTGTCTCTTTGTGTTATTTTTTAATGCTATTTTCTTTAGCAGCGGAGGAGAGAAAGCTGACATGGTGTTGCCATTTCTGTACACCGGGCCCTCTTCCTGCCAGAGGTTTTTTGGGGTCAGGGTAGGACACTGACGTGTTGCGTAGCCTGTCTGCTCTCAGTCAGCTGCCCTTTATTTCTGCAAAACCCTTATACATTAAGCCCCAGCCTCCTTTCTGGGATGATTCTCAGTAACAAGAGGTGAATTTGCCATTTGAAACCACAAACCCATTATTTTAATTTAGAATTTATTTCTCCTCTTGAATCTTGCTGAACAAAATCAAGAGTTTCAGGTTTCCGTCCCTCTGCTGAATTTCGGAGGAGGCTCGGAGATGACTGAGTTTGTTTCAAGCCTCGTGGCTTTGCAATATTGCATGCTCACACTCCAACTCTGACTGGCTTTTTGAGGCTCCAGCGATGATCGTTTAAAAACATCCCTTTACCCACGGTTGCAAGCATCGTGTCACCTTGCCTCACCACAAAACAGCATCGTGTTGTTTTGTCTCCCTGGACGTACGCACAGAGGTGGCCCTGTACTTCATCCCTGGTGGGTTCCTTCCTTTGCTCAGCAGAGAAATAGGATCATAGTGAACCACTACTGTTGCCTTGAGGGATGATAACCAAAAGAGAGCCCAAAGCTCAGAAATCAGGACAGAAACAGAACAGGTAAACTAGAGTGGTTTCCCACAAGAAGGGCCGTATCTCACAGCATCTTCCTCAGTGGTGTGAGGACTGAGCCTCGCTGCTACTGCTCTTCCAGACCTGAAAAAGCTCCAGCAGTGCCTGGTGCTGGGATGGCCAAGAAGCAGCAGGAGTACAGTGAGGTGCCCGGTGTGAGAGCATCAGCAACTTGCAGGGAGCCCCGGAGCAGGGTGCAGAGATGAACGTGAGCTCCCTGGTTGCTCTGAGACCACGTCTATTGCCTTATGGGCAGAGGTCCCTCCTCAGAGATCAGCCTAGCTCACAGCATCCTCCTGCTGTTGGTCAGGTCTCTGAAACGCTGCGACCCAGAGCGCTTTCAGCTTTGCAAAGACCCTTGATTACTGTGAAGACAAACACAGCCTACAACAGGCTTGGACCATCCCCAGTGACTACAGACAAGGGATGGTGCCTATAATACGTTGGCACACAAACAACACAATTACGAAGCTGAGCTGTGGCAAGGCACGCCGAGATGCCTCCCTGTCCCCAGCTTTTGTCTACTTACATCACTGTCATTGGGCTGGGAGATGGGAGGCACAGTGTGGACATCCAGAGCAGCACCGCATGTGGTGAAATGGGAGAGAGAGAGAGAGAGAAAACAAAATCTGTTAGTCATTCCTCTGTCAAATGGCTGTCACGTCCTGGGAAATCATATGCAAGCTTTATTCATACCAGCACCTACGAGGGCCACGACATGCAGGCACTTGGCACACAGGCCTCCTTTCAGCTTCTTTAACAAGCCTTCCTGGTTTCACTTAACACCCATGCGGTCGTGTTTGTGTTAGAACTCCCTGGGTATGGCCCTCAGGAGATTTTTTAAAATGAAGCTCTCTGCTGATGCTTCAGGATGTGCTCATGTGCTTTGCAGAAGCCTTTTTAGGATCAGGTTAGGTTTATGTGATCTCCCACCTGCGAGGATGCTCCTGCCACTGTGGCCAGCTCTGGGCTTTTCCGTTTCCCATGTGTGCTCGCTCCCAGCGAGCAGCCTCCTGCCCTCCTGTCTTCTCTGTCATCCATGTCTGATGACAGTTCCTCCCCGACAGCAGAGAGCCACTTCTGCTGTGTGCTGCTTCTGTCCCACCAGTATCACCCTGCCGGTTTGCTTTTTTGCTGGACAGCAAAGCGTGGGGGGAAAGCCCCTGGGTGGTGAGGGAAAGGTGTTTTGCTTTTCCTGCTTCTCAGGTCAGGAGCTGTTTTAATTATTCCACTTCTCTCCAGTCCAGCAAGAGTGTCCAAAACTAGGGCAACACTGAAAGCTTACCCTCGGAGCAAATAATTTTTATATTGGCAAGCTAGTAGCGTTTCGTTACCATTATCAAGATGATAAGGGAGGGCAGTAGATATTTTTCCCGTATGCCCAAAATTGCAGATTTCCATGAGGTTTCTGAAAGGCTGAATGAGCACAAACATATTTCCACAATTAAATGTGTCATATGCAGAAAAGCTAATGCCAGGCCAGGATGCTGATACTGTCAACACGGCATTTGCGGAACAGACTCACGGCTCACGTGGCATTAGTGCTGTCAAAGGATTACAGAAATGTGTGACTTCAAATTAATCTACTTCATAGATCTTTTAATATGCATTTCAAAAAAGCCCTCATCAAAGCACCGTCATATGTGATGTAACATAGCATCGACCTAGCTGATGGAGATCATTAAATTGTCTCTCTGTGCGATTGCTGATGCTCCTACCTGTTGCATGGCCATCCAAAACTTGCGTTGGAGCAACTCCAGCTTAATTTGCACACCCACCGCTATAGGAAACAAAAAAGGGGGAGGATGAAAAGAGGAACACACAAGAGAGAGAAAGACAGACACAAGTTAGGAAAGGAGGAGTAAATATTCGCCTGAAGTGATGGGATGGAAAACGCAATTGCAACCTGCTTCCAAGTGTCAATGATAAGCATCGGGGGATCAGCGCTGAGTCAGACTGCCAAGTGAGAGTCAGAGGTTTAACAAGGTAGAGGAAAAGGGGATGCTGACTGTACTGAGGTACTGACACCTCCTTCCCACTAAACACTATGGAGCTACAAACAAATTAACCAAAACCCCCCAAAAAATCCCACAAAGGAACCCCAGAAGAGCGAGTGCGTGAGCTTTCATCTTTGTCTTTTCTAGATTTGTCTGGCCAGAACCGATGTTTCTGATCACCCCAGCCTCAACTCCTGCACCACACAGCATCAATCAGAAACAAAGTAGGCCAGTATGAGGAAGGGATTCATTCAAAAACCTGTCTCAAGGGGAGACCACAGTGATTTAGATTGCCGTAAGCCACTGCAAAAACCCAAAAATACGAAGGCCGCTTGACGGAAAACTGTCGACTAGAAGCAGTGCTTCGTTACCCATTCCCAGCCTAGTGCACGCTCCGCTAAGCAAAAAGTGTGCGTACGTGTGTGTTTCTTGATGAAGTGCGTCCTAATTTCTTGGCTTAATTTCTCTTCTATTCCCAGCATCGTGTTCTGGAGTAAGGCACAGCTCCACAGGAATAAAAAACAGTGCAGGGTCTCCCTGACAGAATAACCTAGCTGTCCCTTTGCAGGTTGCCTGCAAGCACACGTAATAATCAGCGCAGTCGTGCGCAGCCTGGCATGGTGACGGGGAACAACGGGGCTGTGTATCAACTAGTTGAATCCAAGAGCTCTGCAGGAACTACAGCCTCGAGCAGGACCTTGAAATAAAATATAAAGCGCAAGTGAGGGAGAAAAAGGAGAGAGGGAGAGTTTGAGC
Organism: Steatornis caripensis; assembly: GCA_013398225.1. NCBI lineage: Eukaryota > Metazoa > Chordata > Aves > Caprimulgiformes > Steatornithidae > Steatornis > Steatornis caripensis. Next base: position 49,736 of record VZSC01011120.1, read on the forward strand.
TTTTTTTCACAACCACCGATATCAGGTGGATGAAGTGTTGCTGTTTCTACAGATTTCCTCTGAATTAGCAGGAGCTTCAAAGGGGGGAACAGATCCTTTAAATATGAATCACGCCGTGTGGGTGCTTTTAAGTTAACAGTACGATCCGCTGCTCTAATTCATATGGGTATGAAATAAAACCGGAGTAAGCAATGGTATATTTCTTGCAGCATGTACAGAGACCCTAGCACCTGGCATCAGCTCTGCCTTTTATACCAGTGTCCTTCTTGTCACATTCCCACTGCTGTACCTCTTACAAAATCCCATTCATAGGAGCATTTCTTAACCAGCTCTCCCTGCTGTAGCCTGAATCTGACTGCCTGTGTGTGGGGGAAAGGAATGATTTTGTAGAGCCTCGCAGAGCACAAACCAGACAAGACAAAGAATGCAAACGAAGGAGGGAGGATGGAGGATGGGGCCGAGTCCAGCAGGGGTGAAGATTCATCAGCTTCAGCGGGGCTATCGTAGGCATGGTTTGGCTTGGTGCCCCTGCTGACAAACCGGCAGTCCATGACAGAAGGCAAATGGTGCTGTTGCTGCTGAGCCCAATGAGGCCCATGGATCTAATTTGGTATGTAGCTTTAAATAAATTCATCGTTATCCTTTAAACCCAGCTCAGGGTAAAGCTAGTGCCCTTATCACAGCAGATCACATCAACGGGACTGGGCATTACGCAGGGCATGTAGTTTTTAGGAGACTTGAAGAGGAGTTCATACCTACATAACTAACCTTGCAATGCAGAGACTTACTCCGTGGCTCATGTTTTTGCCATCGGGAACACCTAGCCTCAAATTGTTCTTCAAAAGGAGCTTAGCCCCTGGTCGTGAAACCTTGCCTCTGCCCAGGAGGCGTGAATAGTATGTACCAAACTTGGACAGAGTTGCCTGCAACATGAGGAAGGACAGTACCTGGGGGCTTGCATGGGTGGCCGGTGGCAGGGACAGAAAGCAGAGTCTCTCAGCTCTCTCCTTCCACTTTCCACATAGCTTACAGCCATGTCTACACTGCCTGTGCCATCTGTCAGCAAGCCTTGTCCTTTGGATGCAATCTTTGCAGCCCTAACCTCTCTGTAGGGCTTGCGCTTACTCATCTTCTCTGCACCAGTCCTTTCTTTCCTCCCCAGAGGTCCAGCACACATTTCTAGCTATTCCCTGGGGAGCTACAGTGAGCATCACTCTCTTCCTCACATCACTCTCTTCCAGCACAGGCTGAAGAGGTCATTGAAAGCAAAGCTGGGGGCTGTTCTGCCTTGCAGCCGGGTTTGTCTGTCTGGATGGTACCTATCACAGGGAACCATACTAGAGGGACTGCTCCATGCTCCTGCCTGGCAGCACCACTCCTCTCCAGTGAAGGTGGATTGGCAGCTTCTGGCAAGAGCTGTGAGAAACTTCCACATGTTCTGGTGACCTGAGGAAGACATGGGAGCTGAGGAGAAACAGGCCACAAATACCCTCCCAGTGCTAGTAACAAATTGGCGCCTGGGTGCCTTTAGGCTGCAGGGGAGGATGGGTAGAAAAGAGGAAAGCAGTGATTCAGTCTGAGATAAGCATGATGCTACAGCTCAAGTGAGAAGGAGAAAACCGGAATAACCCCCCTTTTGCTTGTTCCAAAGTATAACTGATTGCTAATGAGCCTTTTTGCTCTGGTGGTAAAGAGTATGCTGCAGGAGCAGGAAGATCTGAGGTCCATGAAATGATGAGCGGCCCTGGTGTGCAGCACAGCAACAACCATAGAGTCCTCGGAGAGACCACGGCTAATAGTTTGTTCCTACTAATGTGCAAACACCCTGCGCAACTGTAGCATCCCAGCCATGAAATAAAACACAAGGACGTGCAATGCTGCTCACCATGCATGGCTTCACCATGTCAATGAGCTGCCCAGACCTGTGCGTGACTTCCCACCAGCAGGCACCCTGGCTGCCTGGCTGTGAACCCAAGTGCTGCCCGCAGCATGGCTGCAGCTGGCTTTCTCTGGGGTCGCATGCTGCCATTCATTGTGGAGATAAGAGCCTTGCCCTCCACCTGTTCATCCCTCCGTTGAGCATGTCTGCCTCATTAGCTCATCCTCTTCTTGTCTCTATTTGTGTCTGCCTTCCCTGGCTTGCCTCCTTGATTATCCATATGCTGTTCGCATAAGGAGCTTTCCCCAAGATTTAATTCTCCGGCCTGCTGCATGACAAAAAGGCAAAACAGAGAGTTGCAAGATTACATCCTGCTTATCAAGATGTACCTTGGCATTCAAAACAGGTTTTCATGGCTGCCAGTTTGATGGTCAAACAAAAACCTGTGATTCAAATGGGAGAACGTACCAGAGCAGCTAGGCAGCCCTGCCCGTACTGTCCATTTGCACTCCCCATTCCCTACATCTGAAATATTCCCATTTTCCCTCTTGAGCAGCAGCGGAGCTGCCCCACTAAAAATTTTACTTAAAAAATAACTTCCAGGCAAGTTAAAAGGAACACAAAGCCCAAGCCAAGGGCAGCCTGCCTATGCTACTGGACTTGACAGAAGAGGCAGTTCAAGTGAATCAGCACAACAGTAATTCTTGCAAACATAGCTACCGAGGTCCTCAGCAAGAAGGAGGAAGGCAAGAGAGGGGTCTGATTTTGGGGGGAGCAGGCTGCAGGACCCCATGGGAGAGCACAGGGGGAAGCCTGACAGAGGCAGTGGGCTGGATTCGGGTGCTCACTGCACCCCTGTACCAGCAGGCTGTGTCCGGGAGAGCAGGGGATGCCTCTGCCACTGCATGGATGTAAATGCACCCAATGCCTGTGCTGGGCATACGGGCTGAGCACCCTCTCCCCACTGCACACCAAACCCAGTGGATCAAACCGTGGGTGCAAATGCTGCTCTCTTTTACCCATTCCCCTCATCCCACTACCCCCATCAGCACTTCTCAAGTTTTCCCCAGATCCCCAAGGAAGCAGAGGCTGGGTCGTGCAGCATCCAAGCAGAGAAGCGTTACAGCGGCCCTTGTGCTCAGGCACCGCAGCCAGGCAGGATGCGTCCAGCCTGCTGTGAACACCTCTTGCTTAAGTCTCAATGTCAGACATACTGCTTCCCCTCGCTGTCTCTGGAGCACCAGTGGGAAAGGGGTGCCTTGCTCCCAAGCCCCTGGGTTTCTCCACCTCTGCCTCTCCTTTGCTGCAGCCACTTGCCTCAGCTCTATACAAAACTCAGCCGGCAGCAAAGCATTCCCTTCTCCTCCTTGTGCCTTTCTCTCTGGGCTTATTGTCATCAGCCATACCAGGCAGGGGAGGGATGGAGAGAGGGGAGGAGGTGTTCAGCTCGGTGCCTTCTCTCATAACCTATGCCTAACCAGTCTGCCTCCGGAGGGGCTGCAGGGAGCTCCCCCCGCTCTGGCATCTCCTCACCCCTCCTCGAGCCCCTCGGCTCCCAGCACCCAGAGAGAAACGGTGGCAAGTGGGAGAGGAGGGAGAGAGAGGGACTGACAGCAACTGCCCTTTCCCCAGGATGGCTTGAGAGAAATGAAAACCTCCGGAGCTCCTTCCTCCGGGTGTTCCGGAACAGATTCTTGGCGGTGTGACTCCCCTGCATTGTCTGTGCATGCTCCTGTGCGTGTGCTGCTGCCATCACAGACGTACCCCCAGCTGTCACTTCGCCGCGCGCAGTCGCTCCCTCTCCCGCCTCTCTCTCTTTTTCCATCTCCCTCTATTTATTATTTACAGAGGATTACAGTCCCTTTCCCACGCTGCCATCTCGCCGTGTGGCTCCTCTGCCTTCTGTGTGGGGCGAGCGCCTGGCTAGGAGGGGCACCTGCCAACTAGGGTCCACCGAGAGCCCAGCTGGCAACAGAGGGACTTTCTGCTGGATTTGATTTGGGATTGTACTGGGTTTGCTGGAGGAGCTGCCGTTCTCACAGGAGGGTCCATCCATCCCAGCCCAAGAGAGGTAAGTAAGGGCATCTCTCTTTTGTATTTTCCCCCTCCCCAGCGATGCGATCTCGGTGGGGCTGTCCCCCAGGAACCAGCTTCCCAGGGGAAGAGAGTAGCGGTCAGGGGCAGCACCATCTGCCAGACATCACGGAGGAGAAGTCCCAGTTGTGCGAGGCTGATGGGCAGCGACCTCCCCAATAAGGCAGAACGACAATCCTGCCGCAGGGGCTGCTGGTACTGGTTCCAGTCCAGTTTCAGTGCAGGCAGCTGGGAGCAACTTCTAACAGCTGTGAATGGCTCCAGTGTCTTTAGCTGCAGCACGGGCAGCTCAGGTGCAGCTTTGAGGCTAAGCGCTTGGTGCTGTGGTCACTGGCTACTGGGCAAGCTCCCAGAGACCCCTGGCTTTTGTCCCCTCCTCAGGGCTGTGAGAGGGGCCAGCATGCGAGGTGTCACTCACCTGACCCATGGTGGCTTTGCTGGGTATCATTTTGGTCTCAGCTGTCTTAGTAAGAACAATTTAAAATGGAGAATTGAGTAGGACCAAAACTGGACAGGTCTGGCATTCAGTAAGCTGGCTTCAGGATGAGGGGTGTGTATCTGTGTAAGCGTGTGTGTGTTTGCATGTACAATTTCACACACAAAGCTCATGGACATGACCACAGGACATGAAGTGAAGGATGCGATATCACAATTAGAACCAAAAATAAGTTGCTTCCAGTATTCCTGCAGGCTGAGCCTGCGATTTCTGAACTTTTGGGTGGAAGGCACAGCACCGAGGGTGCGGGTGAAACACAGCACAGAGAAACTTCACAGCCTTTCCCAGCACTGCCTGGGAGGCAAGGGAGAGAAAAGGTCCCGAATGAGCTGATGTGAAGCCGCCTATGGATAGGGGTATATATGGGAGCATTAGCGCATGCATGTGTGTGTTCATATATACATTTTTGCATATATACACGTGCACAGACACGTGCACACATAGATCCCGCACAGGGCATTCTGCCCCCCTTCTCCTGCTGCCTGCCCAGTTTATTACTGCCATTGCATCTCATGCTAATTGAGAGAGACATGTAAAATCGGAGCTCTCCTGGTCTGGGGAAAAAGGATGTTTGGAGCTGTTGCTCCAACCAGGTCATGACCGAGCCAGGCCCCAGGCCCGCGATGTGGGCTATCGGGCAGCCTGAATGTGCCAAGCCCAGCACATCCCTGATGCCGACAGTAGTAAGCAGGGTACAGCACTGCTCTGCTGCCAGTGCCTGACCTGACACCCAAAGTCAGAGGGAGAAATGAAGATCTCATTTGGAGAAGGGCTGGAGCAGCTGCTCTTGCAGGGTTTAGAGGAGACGACCCTTAAAAGACAGGAGGACCCTAAAGGGCACACAGGGACATGTCACAAAGCAGGGGACACTTCTAGCACTGAGGAGGAGGGAGTGCCTTGCCAGAATTGCAGACCATTTTTCTTCTAAGCTTTGTCGCTCGGGTCTGTTGCGGGGTGGGGTGGGTGGATCTTCCTCTAACTGCTGTGGGCAAACAACATTTGCAGGGGAATTATTCCACATGAGCAAGAGGCTTGCGGGAGTTGTCTCCCCATCAGACATCAGTGCAGTGTCTGTTATGTATCTTGCCCACTTGGAGGAATTACAGTAAATCCTGAGCAAAGGGGTTGTTTGCAAAGAGAAAGTGGGGAAGCCCTCTTATGTAATTTTGATACCAGATCATAGCTTTACCCTTGCCTCCAGCAAAGTGAATGCCACACGCTAGCAAGGTGCCCTCCCAGCTGGGATACCTTCATGAGCTACTCCAGCTTCCTGCCCTTCCTCTGGCTTTTCTAGACCTGATGCAGAAAGGATTTTCTAGGCTTTTCAGCACCACAGAAGCCTGATGAAGGCAGACCTGGGTCTCTGTGCTGCAGGGAGGGTCAGCAGCGGCCCAGGGCCATCTATGAGGACGCCCGGACAGGAGCACCCAGGGAGCAGCAGAGGCTGGAACAGGATGGGGACAGGCTCAAGCCCATGGGAATGCATTTCTGGGCAATTCTTCTGTGACTCGTCAGCACTTGTCTGTGGCTGATTCAAAAGAGAGACAAGTAGTTTTCTTCACTTGCCATGTTTGGTTACAAGCAGCTGCTTACACTGCTTGACATCTGTCCCAGCCCTGGGTGGCTCAAGCCATAATTCAAATGACCACACCAGGATGCTCCTGCCAGCTGGGTAACACTCCAGAGTGCTACACCATGACACACACTCTAGTTGTCAGTGGGAAGGAGCTGGAGTTGGAGCTGGAGTCCTGGGCTGTTTCTGTCCCTACTGCATGGAAATATCCTATAATACATACCTTATTCCTGCCCTGGCTTTACTGAATTTCTGGCTCACAAAAATGCTTTGTGTGGCTAAGGACATCCTAATAGCAAGAAGAAATTTTTTTTTCTATAAACCAGTTCAGTTCCAGGCTGGAGAGACAGAAGGAAAAGTTGCTTCATCTGCAATGGGTGGGATGACGTGAAATACGGTTTTATTCACATNCACAAAAATGCTTTGTGCGGCTAAGGACATCCTAATAGCAAGAAGAAATTTTTTTTTCTATAAACCAGTTCAGTTCCAGGCTGGAGAGACAGAAGGAAAAGTTGCTTCATCTGCAATGGGTGGGATGACGTGAAATACGGTTTTATTCACATTGCAAAACCAAGCATTTGAAAGTTAGGAAATGTCAGGATTTGGGGGAGCACGCCATCTGCACTGGCTTGCAGTCCTGACTGGTAGGATAACATGCTGTATTTTCATAAGCTGCCTCATTCAGGGCACCAGCTACACAGCGCTCAGGGAGTGAATCAGGGGGCTGGGGGTTTTGGTTTGGGGTTTTTTTTGGTACTGCGAAGTGTGTGCCTGTTTTACTTGTTTACTGCCTGCCATCCAAGCCCTGCAGGCAATACATCATTATTCATTGTCTTGTGGTGTTCTGAAGATGTTAGCTGCTACAATTGCCTCGTAGCTGATGATAGAGAATTTATGCTCCTGATGAGGCAAGCCAGAGTGGTTATTTTCCTTGCTTTTGAAGGGAAAAAAGACTTCCCCTTTAGCCACATGGGGAAGGAGCAGCAGGTGCAGGACCAGAGCTTGGGGCCTCTTGACTCCCAGTGCCATTGAGGCCTCAAGACCACGCCTGTTTGCTGGCTAAGGTGCCAGCATTTTGGAAAACAGCTGTGAGTTCTCAGCAGTTCTGCAAAATGGCCCCTAGGGTCTCATGTTGGGCACCCGCAAAATTAGGAATCTATGGACTGCGGCCACCTGCCAAAACTGAGGTTTAATATTTAATGCTGACCATATAAAAATAGCCTTATTTATTACAACATCCTCATTGTTAGCTGGAATATCATGTGTCCTCTGCACTGTGTATGGGACACAGTCCTGTGAAAAAAAGATATAGTACTTGCTTGGGTAAGCAAAGGCTGTGTTGTAATGCATACATGCAAGTGGCTGAATTAAGGTTGTGCAGGTATTAACTCACATTTAAGTGCTTGGCTTTGCAAGCCAAATAGCATATTTTACCATAAGGTAATTTTTTTGAAAAATGAAAACGACATTTTCCTGATTCTTTTTTTATGAATGGGAAACCAAGAGACTTTCCATTATTTATACACTGCAACGCTCCACACCTGTTACAGGAACGACTGAGACTTAAATTTACGGCAGGGCCATGCAAGTCTGAACTTCATGACTGACCGCAAGCAAAGGCTGTTACTTTGAAGATAGGTCCTGCTACCATGCTCCTCCTCACTCCAAGGAGGCTGGCAAGCTGGGAAACTTCCTTCCCCATGGACCATGCCCTCACACGAGGAAGGACCACATCCTGATTCTGGAGAGGAGCTGCTAGAGGCAACTTAGCACTCATCACTTGGGCTCTCTTTCCACTCCTGATGAGGCTCTCTGCTGCCACGGCTCCCCAAAGCAGGGCTTGGTCCTGCTGCATTTTTGCTGCAAGGTACCTGTGTGGGGGCAGAGGGGATGAAGGTGGGCCCTGCTCTCCACACCACTTGCATTTAGTGATTTTGATGGGATGTGAACATTGCCATGCCTGTGTCTCTTCTGCGGCTGCAAACCCTCCAGAAAACTAAAGTCACATCAAATTTGAAGACCTTCCCCAGCCTCAGCAAGCTCTGCAGCACGGGGCTCTGATTTGTGTGCTAATCCAGATGCATCCAAGGATCCTGGCTGGAGCTCTGGGTTATGAGAGCTGTCACCACCTCTTGTTGAGCTATGGGTAATGTTTCCAGCTTGTAAAGAGCGTAAGTGTGTCCCAGAGATCCTCAGGCATGTTAGAGCTGCAGGCAGCAGCCCAGATCCCATGCAATTTGTGTGGACTTTGTGGGGGTGCCCCCCTTGGATGCTCTGGGAAGGTGATGGGGGACAATGAGGAAGGGAAAGAAGAGCTCCAGGCTCTCTGTACCACCGACCTCATGCCACAGTGGCAACCAAGTGAAACAGATCTATGCAACTCACTAAGGCAGAAAAAGGTCTCCTTCAGAGTTCAGGATAAATGCATCGTGTGCGAACAATGAGAGTCAGCCTTTCCTTGGGAGGTTTGCCAGGAGCTGTGTGTGTGCTGGGTCACCGATCCCCTCATGATAAGAGCAGAGAGGATTTTTAATGCTAGCATCTTGTGCTCTGCCCCACCGCTGTGCGTACGTGGATGATCCCTGCCCCCACGAACATGCCCGTGGCACAGGCTTGTGAGGTGAGACGGTAGTGAAATTCTTCTCTTGTCCCACTGCATTTTCTACCTCCTCTCTCTCCTCCTACTCCAACTGCCGAAGTGGCGAGCCACTATCCTTGCAGCTGGTGGTCTCATTCTGAGAGGCTGGCAGCCAGGCAAGCACAGCCAAGGTGCTGGGTGAGGAAGAGGGGGAAGGACTCTCTCACTCCGCAGCTTAGGTGGCAGCAGCTCTCCATCACGATGGCTTCTCCACCAGAAGTAAAAAGAGTCAAGCACTAGGAAGGCTAGTGAGCTCGGGGTCCTGGCATATTTCAGGACATAGACTATGAAAAGAGACAAAGCCAGTTCTTAGGCTAATGCAGGCATGAATGATGGCAAACAAGCAGGTGTGAGATATTTTGTATGCATGGGATCACCCAGGCTTACATAAGCTCACCTCATTCTAGGAAGGAGGAAGCATTAGGAGAAGGGCTTATGGCTGATGCGCCTTGGCCCCCATAAGATACAACAGGGGTGTCTTGGTATTGATCTGGAAGCCCCTTGATTTGGCAGTCTGGCCGTACTGTTCGAGAGACATCTGGCCTAACACTCCAGGGACAGAACTGTGAACTGAGAGCCTATATTGGTAAAAACCCCTTACATTTTCCTATCTTACTGCTAAATTGATGCACCTCGATCTACTACTCTGTGCATGTATATGTATCTCTCATCTCAGACAGGCTGGCACCTTCCCTCTTAGAGATCTGCTGCATCCTTTGTACCTAATAAGAGGCCCAGGGAAGATACTGGGTCATCTCAAAATTTCTGAGTCCTCAGAGAGTCCTTCACAAATGTGGGCCCATACATACCCTCCTTCTTGAACACTACCCAAATAAAAACAAGGAAGAGATTACTTTGAGATCCAGAGAACCATCCAACTAAGGAGCACAGAAAATACCTGCGTGTGGGGTAGGGAGGGGAATGAGGACCGCAGGACCAGGATTCTTCCACCAAGCCGCCTTCCCTGCCTGAAGCCTCTCCCTGGAGCGTGCTGCCCACCCACACACCCGGAGTAGGCTTGGCAGGAAGCATGGAGCGGCATTTTAAATGCCAGTATGCTGAAGGATGCTGATGGGGTGTAAAGGAGGAACTGGGAGCAAAAGGGTGCCTCCCTCAGACCTCAGGACGTCTGGAGAGGCCACAGTCCTTCTGTCAAGGGGCTGAGTGCAAGGATTAAGAGCCTGAGCTACTGCTGGCCATGGGATTAACCCCTGCAGGAAATTAAAGTTGTAGAGAAGGCTCTTCATTTCACAGATGAGAGAAAGAGAAAAACTGGGATCTGGATTAGAACTGGTGGGGCTGGTGACAAGCCACCACCCACAGCCAACTGTTCCCGGCTGGATCAGAAAGTGTTGTCTTAGTCTTCATGTAGAACCCCCCTCCACATCTCACTCGGTTACCTATTTTTGCCAACAGTGTGAGAAGAACAAAAACATCACTCTGTGGCAAGAAAAAGAGGAGGAAACCGGGCAGCCAGCTCACGTGTCCCTCCTCTGAGCCCCTCTCCCACTCTCTCACCCGCTTCCCTTCTCAGCTGCCTCTGTTTTGCATGGAGGAAACATGCACGTGGTCTGTCACGTTCAATAATAGTCGGAGAAGATGCTGGCACACACATGGCTGGATTTCTTCCTGTCATCTGCCCCCTCAGCTCTCCTCCTGCTGCTGCTCTGGGCCTCCTCCATATGCCACACTCTCGCTGTGCTGGGACTTTCCCATCACTCCTGTGTTGGATATCCCGGTCTCCCCACCTGCTTCCACAGCCTCCCAAGGAATCCCACTTCTCCATAGCAATCTGGGTGTTTCCCATCAGTGCTACCCGCTTTGGCTCCCCTTTGGATGCTCTGTACTTCCTCAGAGGGTTCAATGTCCTGATGCCCTTGGTATTTCCAGCCCCTCCGACATCTCCCGGTCTCATTATTGTGTGTTAGCCAGGGAGGCTTGGGATGCAAATAAGGTTTCCTGGTTAAGGTACATGATGAGGAATCAAGAAAACTGGCTTCTCTCCTGATTTTGCCACAGGCCTGTCAGGAGACTTTGGGAAAGCCTGGCCAAAACTCCTTTATTCTGTGTAACTTTGATAAACCCTGCAAATCATCTCTGCAGGACAGGAGAGCACTTGCAATCCCAAGTGATCCAGTGCAAGCACTGCACTTCGCAGCTTCAAAAATCCTAAGCAGGGAACTGGTGTGGGCTCACGATGAGGTATCAAGAGCTAGGCAGCTGAAATTTCAGCCAGCCAAACTCAGAAGCCATTTTTACCTCTATCATAGTTTACCACTCCATCAAACGGGGATAAAGTTGATCTTTCTTGAAGGCGTTTGAGGAGCAAAAAATTTTTAACGCCAATCACATTTGCATTTCAGAGGTGCCTACTCATTGACTTTTCAAAGATCAGAAGCTGTTTGACCTCTTCACATCCCAGAGAATAGAGTCAGGTTTTTATTAACACCAAATCAGGAATGTGGCAGAGTACCTTACAACACTGAGAAGGTTTTGCATGCTCTCTACTTACTTTACAGCTTTCTGTACGAGGTGTTTTGCTTAGCTGTGATCGATCACTGCAAGTCAGATGGCACCATTTCTTCTGCAGCTGGGTTTCTAGTGTGAATTTAAAATGTGCTTTCCACTGACTGTGACAGCACAATGCTAATGAATCCTGAATACACCTGTTAAAAAATCAGCAAGTGCTGGAAATGAAGCCCCTGGCTATTTAGCTTAGAAGCTCACTGGGGCAGTGACACACACTGTATGTTTCTACAGCGCTGCTGAGCTTGGCTGCCACCTTTGGGTACTTTTGTAGTCCAAATAAATAGACAACAAATGAGGAGCCGCTGCTCAGGCGTACCTCTTGTGGTCGATAATTTGCTCGACTGACCTAGGTCTGTTGAGGTAGCAAGAACGGGCATCACCTCCACGCTATCTAAACCCACTTGTGGTACCATCAGGAGCACAATTCCCCGCTAGGACTCATCAGCCAGATTACTTAATGAACTTCCAGTTGCTGTAATCAGACCACACGGCTGACATGTCTCCCTGCCCTCTGTGTACCGCCTCTTGCCCCTCAAGGGCTGGTGAAGGAACAGACATAGAAAAACGTGCCTTAGTCACTGGATGTTGGGTTATCACTGTCCCCCTCCATTATGGGGTGATGATAATAAAACAGGAATCCTAAAAGCAACAGGGAAAGGAGAGGGAAAAAAGACAGTATCTCCTTAAAGTGTCCTCCATGCCCTTCCTCACCTTGCTGCTTTTCTGATAAAGGCTAAAGCAATTCAGCACTGGAATTGGGGAAATCACATTCTGTGATTCTGTGAAAGGGACTTTGCCATCACTCGTCAAGGGTAATGTGGGAGAGGGATGAATGCTTGCATGTACTTCCTGATAATTTATCGCTGGCATCTGTTGCAGCCTCTGCTACCTACCCTTTTGGAACATAGGTCACCCACATGCCCTGCCAATGCTTGCAAGCGAGGCTGTTAACAGAGTCTGATCTCTGAGCCATGATCCAAGGGTTAGTGCAAACGGAAAGGAGAGATAATTGGAGACAGAGGTTGCTGGGCTGTGTTTCTGACAGTGGCTCATACTAGTGACACATTCACCTGTCTCTCTAGCCTCAGTGCCCCAGTCTGGAAAACGGGATAACTTCATCCACCTACCCAGAGCAGAGGCAGTACTGGCTAAGACCTCAGCCTTACTTCGAGAGGTCATTAAATACAGAACTACAACACCTACAACCATGGTAAAAGCCATTCATAGAGCAGATGGAAAGGTTTGGATAGAAGGTGTCACAGAACTGGGAAGTGTTACTAAAACAGTACATGGCTGCAGTAAACTGAAACCCTTCCCACCCTCTCAGCATGCTCCTTGGGACCTGACTTACGAAAGCTAAGGCTTTAGCGAGATATTGCAAACATCATTACTGGTGTCTGGGCTTGGGAAAGGGAAGCACAAGCAGTGATAGTGCCTGCTGTAGCTTTTATGCCCCAGCAAGTGCTGCAGAGTCATTACAATCTCCTCAGTATCTGCCCCCCAGCAGTAAAGTTCCCTGTTCAAGCTAATTAGGGGAATCCTCATCAGAGAGTCCTCTAAAGTCTGACAGCAGGCCAAATGTCCAAGTGGCACTTCAGCTTAGTGTATTTTTGGCCCCTAGAGCCCATGGGCTAGAAATGGATGATTTCATTCTGTTGCTTTAAGCTGAAACGAAAAATGTTGTCTTTTACTGTCCTATATCAAACAGCAAGAAGAAAAGGCCATCACCAGCCCCACAGGCTACTCTGTTCATTTCTCCAGAATCTGGAAAAGAGATTCAACTCCAAGCACGTGGAAGAAAGCTCTGGACACTGTGTCCCATGGATCACAGGGCATTTGGCTGATGTTGCTCCAGGGAGGAGGAACCATCTAGTAAGCCCAAGAGAAAGACTAACGCCTGCTTTGTGGAGCCCTTGGGTGACATCAGAGCATCCAGATCTCCAGCAATGCAGATCAGTCTTGAGCCCCCAAACCCAGGCAGTGCCACGCTAGTTCAGAACGGATGGCACGACGCCTCTCTTCTTGGACTAGGGGTGTATGGGGGGTACTCCTAGGTCTGGCAGAGTCCTTGCTGCTGGAAAAGCCCCCAGTTGTCAGGCTGAAAGCAGCCAGGCAGCTTTGATGATGGTGCTCTGGAGAGATCTGAGGTGTGGGCAGGTGCCAGTTGCCCCAGGAATACGGGGTTCCCAGTGCGGTGTTGGCAGTGAGCGCAGTCAGCCTGGTGCTCTGCAGAGCAGAAGGCATCTCTTGGGCCACAGTAAAACAGCTAATGAAGTCAGAATTCAAGACAAACCAGAGAAAACCTTTATAAAAGAAGCTCTCAAAAATCCTCTCTGCCTCCTTGCTTTCTCCTGCATGCAGAATATTATTCACTAAGGGTCTAACGTGCATATAGGCACTAGATGCATGGGAGAAACTGGGTTTTTCTGGATCGTTGGAATTAAAATCTTTCCATAAACATACTACTTCAAGGTATAAATGCAGAAGCTCATTGGCCCTTTCATTTCAGCAGTCAGGAACCTCTACTTATTCCACATCTGCTGCTCTGCCACCTGAGCATATGTTATGCTTGGAGAAGCAGGCAGTTTCGTGAAAGACATGAATGCTGATAAATAGAGGTCACAGAAGAGTCCCCGGCACACGTGCAAGCCCAACTCTGTGCACACGTTTGTAAATGTAAGCCAGATCGGCAACTATATCTGCATACGTACATGAAGACAGCTGCTTTTAAGTCTTAGAAACATGTGTATGAGTGCACTAAGGATGGCTGTTATCTATGGGGTGGGGAGTGCTGCGCTTATGTGACATGCTTTTAAAATAAACTTGGGTTTATCAAGGCGCCTCCATCTTTGCGCGTGTTGCAGCACAGGAGACAGCATTAAAGCCTGAACAGGTGTTAATCACTATGCACTGTAATAAATTCTAAACATAGGGAAAGGGCTTATTTATACACGGCTGCTCCTCCCACCCTGCACTCTGTGCTTGAGCCTTGGCGCTGCCTGAGAGGAAGAGGCGCCCGTGAGGTACCAGAAACCAGTGCATGAGCTGGACTTGCCTTGCCAGAGCAGAAGGAGCTAGGGGTAGAAACCGTGACCTGGCCATCGTCATCGTGCCCAAGCATGCTGGTCCTGCTCCAGCCCCGCACTGTCGCCTGGGGATGATGTGGCTGAATTGCATGGAGCAGCAAGAGGGATGCAGGGTACACCAGCCCATGGCCTGAGCGGGGGCCTGGGCTGAGGGGAGGCTGCAGAGCGAAGCCATGTCACGAAGCACCCGAGGAAGCTTGTTATTTTTTTTTTTACAGCTTAGCCCCCCTTGATTGGAGCTGAGCCAGCTGATACAGATGGGGTGTTACAAAACAGAGCCAAAAGGCAAGAGCGCAAGGAACAGAGCTATCTATAACCCTGACAAAGTTAGATGGAGTGAAGGTGGGGAAGAGGGAAAGATAGAGCACGGCAGGCAGCCCCTGTTGCTGAGAGCAAGGACGCGATCGTTCGGCAATGGGATTTGGAGCTGATCGACTCCCGCTATCCAGCAGGCAGATAAGGCTCTGTGGCTGTCAGCTTAACTCTGCCGTTTATTCCTGTGCTGTAGGGAGTTAAATAGAGCACACGGAAAGCCTGCAGCCGGGGAGTGAAAGTCAAGGAGGGAGAGGGAAGGAAGAGACTGTTATCGGGCAGTGCCCAGGCAGTCGGGTGGAAGTGGCTGCGGGCAGAGTCCCTCCAGGTAAGTGCTTCTGGCTTTTTATCATCCTTGTCGATACCAACAGCTGGGGATAGGAGCTTCAGGGGTGGCATCTAGGATGGAGACATTGATATAGGGGAGGCTGAAATTCTCCTTCCCAGCCAGGGCGAGTGCAAGCACCGAATTGGGACAGCTATTTGTTGCAGCTTCTCCTTCAGTGGGGACTGCAGGGAAGGGGCTTCAGCTCAGTTTGGGGAGTGGGGGCTGCAGTGGGTGAAGGCTGGATCCATTTCAGTGCTGGGAGAGGTATTCATCTATGTGGTGCATTGGCATTTGGGTAAATTATCTAAATTGCAAAATGTACTAGTTCAGGCACTGAACTTGCTCATCTTTCTCATCGAGGTGCTAATTTAAATATTTCCTGGTGGTTTACATTCCCATAAAAAATAAATCAGTCATGGGAGCCTGGGGCTGGGGGAGCAGCTGGCACACGTGTGGGGAGAGTGTCCCGGTGGGAGTGCAGCGCCCAGCTAAAATAACGGCTGTGGATGCTGTCAAAGCCCCTCAGAGGGGATGGATGATGGTTGATTTCTGTACCCTGGTTGAAATGTGTCCATCTAACTGTTGCTGTGACTGTGGGTGGCACGTCAGAGAGCAAGCAGGGGGCCAGGAAGGTCCGTGGTGTTTCCCCTTTTCCTGCATGCCTGTATCCAAAAGGGAAGCGGGAGGGAAGTTGGAACCTGTTGTCAGTCACTTATTGTCAGGGGAGAGTTTATGGTCTTTGGGTTTCTAATTAGACTGAGCATTTTTCCTTCTTCTAATTAAGATGTAATTCCTCTCTTTTCAACACTCCCACTCAGTCTCCCCTGCCTCAGGTCGTCCCTTCTCCTCCGAGGCTTGCTCGCTCACTCACTCTTTGGCTCCTGCAGCTGCTGCAGTGTGAAATCCCCAAGCTGAAGCTGTGCTCTGCTCAGCCCCACTCTAGCCACCACATCCATTTTACCTTAAAACAGAAAGCAAGTGCTGGTGGTGAATACAGCAGGGGGAGAACTGGCTTGGCAGCTGGTGGTGCCCAGACCTCAGTGAGCCTGAGCCGTGCGTCAGGGAGAGGATGCACAGGTGGTACCAGCCTGTGTGGCGGCAAGAGGGAACAAACTGGAGTCTGCTGCCCTGGCAGGGTCACCTCAGCAATTCATCAGGTTAACCTTGGGCGTGAAGCTAATGCAGCTACCATAGCAGGCTATTCAAGCACAGGCTTGTCTCTTTGGCACTTCAGTGAATCAGGACTTATTTCTGCACTGTGATGTTCAAAGTGAATTAACGTTGCGCCTTCTTCACGCTGTGCCTCCTGAAACACCACTTCTCCAAAATGGAGCTGATGCCTCAAAGGCAAAACCCTAGTTGGGGAGGGGAAAGGACAACACTGAGCCCAGCCCCATGTCCTGCATCCAGGGAACTGAATCCTACCCACTCTGCTCTGCTCTCTCCCTCCAGGACCTGTCAGGCAGGCTTCAAGGTCATTCCTCCTCTCTTTGGGGCTGTGTGGCAGGCTGCCTGGTGGATGTGAAGACACACTGGAGAAGACAACAATGCTGCCTACAACTGCTGGCCACCGATGGGGGAGTAGGTTCCTCATGAGGTGGCAAGAGGCTTGTCGTAAGTAATGTCTACTCAGGGACTAAGTATGATGATCCCGTTTGTCAAGGGAGTGGGAAGAAAATAGGTCATGCCAGGGTTAAGAATAGGGGAGAGGGACAGCTAAGAATGGAGATGTTTGAACTAATTCCTGATTCCTTTGGAGGCCAGGCTAGCTGGGAGGGAGAGCGAGACTCTAAAGCTGAAGATGGGCTTAAAGTGGGACAGCAAGTGATGATTGCTTCTGAATTCCAGTGGGCCTGGCAGGTGAGAAACAGTGAGACAGATACCACTGCACAAAGATCCACCCCAAGTGTTTCTCAATCAGCGTCCTGTAAGCTGCAGACTCCTCTCTGTGGTGGGGGTTTATATGTAGGCTGCTGAGCAAGGCTCCCAGCTCTTCATGGCAGAAGTCATGACAGATTTTAGAAGGGAATGGAGGATGCAAATGCAGAATTCTCCTACTGGGCACTGCCACATGTAGCGAAAATCAAGGAGTAAATAAAGAAGATCTCATTTAAATTAAATTGCAAAAGTTCAGCCTGTGCATCTTCCCAGTGGACTTGAGCATCTGCTACAGTATTCCTGAGTCCAGAGAAGAGACTGATAGGGTGATGTGGGGCTTCAGGGAATGTACCTGTGCTTCACAGAAGCATCTGGGGACTGCAGCAGAGGAAAGGTAGCACATGGAGAGTGTCCATCACTACTGCATGCCCAGGCAGCTGAGCAGGTCCATGGTTTCCCTTGTTCCTGTCCCCCTGATCAAATTTGGGGCTGCCACTGTAGGAAGCTGGAGGAATTATTTCCTACTCCGGAAAACAGGCATCTTTGTAATCCATCCTCACAGACTAGACTGCTGTATAAATTATTTGTAATGAATGTTACTGAGTCTTGACTGAATCTGATACACCTGGATCAGCTTTCTGCCACCTATTAGAGTCACAAAACACCCCACGAAGTAACTTCATCTTCCTCTAACACAAAAAACCATACTACTCATCCTTCTGTAGGGCCAAAAGACAGCTTCGAGTTCTGCCTATTGCTTCCCTGTCTCTCTTCCCTGTTGAGCTGCATCCCAACCAGTGTGACGAATTCCTTGGTCCCAGCTCGCATCCTAGTCGATGCACCTTTTGTGGGGACTGAAAATGAAATCAGACCTTCTTCTCTCTATGATTTTAGTAAAATATTTCCAAGAGTGCAAAGCAATTTATGGGTAACAACGAGACATTTTTGGCACATCCTACATGGCTGCAGAAACTTGGCATAAATCCAGTTCCTGAACATAACCACATCCAGCTGCCTGAGACTTTGTTCCTACCAGCCGCCGCCAGCATACATACTGGTGGAACCCCACAGCCGCCCAGTTGGGGCTGGTGGCGGGTAGGCATTTGAGAGATAAGCCCTGAACAGAATGCTACCTGTATAGCATTACACACCATTTGCTCTTGCCTTTCTTGGTGTACAAAGCAGCTAAGTGTTATCTCATCATCACAGCTGTCAATATATTATTAATCCTGTACCTTTGTTAAGCATCCAGGAAAAGACGAGGTCACTTGAGTGACTCATGGCTCTCTCCCTTCCCCTCTCTAGCTCCCATTCTTTTAGTTGTCTCCCTACAACAAGAACGTGATGTATTCTGAACGGAATTAAATATCAGCCAGCCAGATACTACTGCACTGCACAAGTCCACAGGCTACAATTTGCTTTCATGGCAATCATCTCTGCTGTTGACCCCAACCTTTGCACAACAATAAAGTACAGAGGTACTCAGGGTAAAGATCTATCCTGTATTTCACCATAAGGAACCATAATTCACATTAAAAGAGCATGCAGATTGGCATGGCCTGTGCTGATGTATACCTGAGATCTCAACTGTATGACAGAAAAAAAAATCTTGAAGGAATTGCGAAAGATAGATGAAATAAGGAAGGGCAGAGACGCTCTCTGTGAACACTTATCTCTTCATCTTTAATATAAATCGTATAGCTTAGGATCCAAGCTGTGGAGTCTACTTAGGCTACCAGTCCAAAAATCTGCCAATTCTCACAAGGGTCGCTGGGAACACAAAAAGACCTGACACAGGATTACAGGATTTGTGCATGAAGGCAGCACCACTGACAGAAACAAAGTCAATATGAAGAAATGGGCTATGGGGCAGACTAAACTCTAGAGAGAGCGGCACAACGGAAGAGAGGAAGAGTATGGCTGACTGCAGAGCTCTTCCAGGCAGCTTCTCCACAGCATGAGTCTCCACCAGCTCCCTCTCCTATGACAGTCCTTTCACAATTACCTTGGGGTTAAGAAACAAAACGCCTGCTTGTAGGTTCTTCAGAAAAAAAGAGGACAGAGGAATCTGGTTTCCAGTCCAGGTAAGAACAAGACAATAAATGCATCCATTTTACCTACCGTTCACCCCTAAAAAGACTCTACCAACCCCAAGTGACTGCCTTCTCTGAAGAAAAGTGAGGAATGGAGAGGACAGGGCATGATGTACAGACAAACCTGCTTCAGTTTTAGTCAAATGCTCGAACTTGTCACCTTAAAAAACAGTGACGGAGCTGAATTTGCTTCCCACATTGAAGAAACTAATCTCAATTCCACAAAAGACATTAAGATGAAGGATGCAAGTGTTTTACATAGTCTGCTTAAACATAACTCCCACTCCTCTAATGACGGGAGGCACAAAGCTTGCTTTCCCGTTGCTGGTGTTTCTTTGTCACAGTAATGAGAGTTTTAAAAGCCACTGGCTCCCAAGGAGGGTTGATAACTGGTGCCCTGACACTACTCACAGGATCTGGACCCATGTCTGGAATGGTGATCCAAAACAGCTCTAAAAAATGCTGTTTTGTGGATTGTCTGACCTTACCTTTGAGATACTGCAGGAGAGAGGGTGTGTGCTAACCCTTTTCCTAACACTCCTTTCTTCGAAGACCAACCTGCAGTTTCTTTCCTCATCTCCATTGTTATGGGCAATTTTGGTCAGAGGAGATACTTCTGGGGCTATCGCTGTGGGATTCAGAAACTATTTTGAGAGCGATGGCAAGTACCAAGAAGTGCCCAGTGGTTTAGGGCCTCCTTGTTACTTCTTAACAGCTTTCTTGGTCATTCCTTAGTAATGTCATCTAACTCATAAGAAAGTCTGTTGCCACAAGGCCCACCCAACACACTGTGGATATTGAAAGCAAATGACACCTGATTTAGAGGCTAACTTAGACCTGAGTCTGATCTATCACACAGATTAGGATCCAAGCTGCAGAAGCACAGCTGAGATGTAGGTTGTTTTGTTTTCATTTTTCTTAAAAGCTTTTCATTAACATGTCTATTTCTAAAAAAATAGACCTTCTTAGATATATACCAGTGCCTCCTCTCTCAACCCTGACTGTTTAAAAAGAGTTGTCCTTTATCAGAGGTGACATCTCCCACCACTCTCTGCTCCATTCTCCTCTGACAGCTTCCAGTGCTCTAGTACCTGGCAGCAAAGTCCTCTGGGATGCACTGTGAAACTTCCTGGTGAAACTGGAAGGATATTTGCTTGCTCGCTCATAAAGACTAAGAGGAAACTCATGCTGCCAGGGTGCAGGCCAGCAGTAAAGGGAGGTAGCTGTGAGGAAGCTCATTACACTGCAGGGCATTGCGGTGAAGAATCCCCCTGTGAGGGCCATATTGTAGCTGTAGCTGTGTTCGAGGCAGTGGTGGGTGAGGATGGGAAAGTACTGCTCTAATACATGCGCTCTTTCTCCTCTGCTTCTCCCCTACCAGTGCTTGGCTGTTGGCTGTCGCTATGTGCTGCTGGGTCCTTCTTTGCTTGCCCTTCCTCCTGCAAGTGTAACAGTAGCAACCTGGAAGTGGACTGTAGCGGCTTGGGCCTCTCTTCCATCCCCTCAGACATCCCCACAAACACCAGGACCTTCCTCTTTCTCAACAACAAACTCAGCAACCTGCCAGGAGCAGTGTTTTCCAACCTCTCTGCCCTACAGAGGCTGGATCTATCCAACAACTTCTTGGATCAGCTCCCTCAGAACGTTTTCAGCGACCTGGGGAACCTCACAGAGCTCCAGCTGAGGAACAACAGCATCCGGGCCTTGGACAAGGACCTGCTACAACACACGGCCCTGCTGCGCCAGCTGGATCTCTCCATCAATGGCCTGGCCCAGATACCCTCGGGCATCTTTGATGACCTGCCTGCCCTCCGCTCCCTCTCTCTCAGGTCCAATCGCCTGCAGAGTCTGGACAGGGTGACCTTCGAACCGCTCACCAGTCTGCAGCAACTCCAAGTTGGGGATAACCCCTGGGAATGTGACTGCAACCTCCGAGACTTCAAGCACTGGATGGAGTGGTTCTCCTACAGAGGTAGGTGTTTGCGCAGTGGGAGCCAAGTGCAGAAGCGCTGGTCTTGCACGGAAAGGCAAAGGCAGGCAGGGAAGAAACACGAGCAGATAAAACTGGCAGGTCAGGCTGACCTGAATGCCAGATCTTAGCCAAGTAGCGCGAGGACTGAACTACAATGCTAAGAGATAGTTTAGCGTCACCGCACCTTCATATAGCAGCGTTGCCAGGCTGAGAACAACTCTGCAGCCCCAGATTTCCTATTTCCTTGTTTTGTTTCAAATCTGAAAGATTACTTTTTTTTTTTAACTTATGAGAGGAAAGAACTTTCCTCAAATAACGTAAAAATTTTAGCATTATGAGTTCCCCTCCCCCTTTCTGCCTAAAGAGAAGAAAAGCTTTTCCTGCTTGAAAACAATTGTCCCTTTCTCTTTCTTAAGCCAGGAGAACTAAAAGCCAGATTTGGCTTTAAAGCATCACGTTTGCTTTCAACAAAAGAACCATAAGAAAGAGTGCCACTTAGGAAAATACTGCAACTAATATTGGCAAACGCAAACTGAAGCTCAAATTAACAAGCCAGGCCCCAAGTCAGACAGGCCATAAAATTGTCATTTCAAACTAAGCAGTTTTTGACAAGTTTGTGTTTCCAGCTTTTCCTCAAAATATGGAAGGCTGGAAAGGTATGTATCACTTAGCAGGAATGCTGACGGGATGACATGCTTTCAGGAGCTGCGACTCAGAGAAAGATGGCACATTTTAGAGGAATGATGATGGAAGGCCTGACCTTCTGTCGCTGGAGCCAATGAGTAGGAAAAGGTCTCAAATCATGCGGATAGCAACAGTCAGCTGTCACATCCCTGCTGATCACAGCCATGCTGCAAAGAGATTATCTACGCCTATGGCTACACTGCAGTCTGAAATATGCATTTGTGTGAGCAGAATCAAACAAGCATAAGAGTGCCGCTTTCCTCTTTTTTTTTTTGGTTAGTTTTCTCTCTTGACTCTCATACCACAGAGTCAATGGAAAGCACACGGAGTTAATTTTGCTTTTTTTTCCCCTTCCAAAGAAATTGCCCAAACTCACTCAAGCATTTGTTTCAACATCTGTCACTATTTTCACAGAGAAGGGATGGATTAGTTGTTAGAAGGTGGGACTGTGTGTCTGTTGTTATTTTGAGAAGATACAGCCGGGTCCTATCTTTTTGCTTTAATTTCTTCTGTTCTAAAATGGCTCTACTGACAATTACATAACTCACTAAACAGTATGAGGCTGACTTGACTTAATTGATGGTTTCAGAGGGCTTTCATGTCTTGGCCTGAAAGATGTCTATGCAGATATTATGCACTATGAGTTCTCCTGTCAAATCCAACTTAGGCAGAAGTCGAAGCTGTTCCAGCTGTGGAGGGCTAAGGTGTGCAAAATATATCCAAGTTAGGCAAACCAATAATTTTAAAGGATACCATGTGTGCTCTTTCTGTCCAGTGCACGGATGTGCAGCCATTCCTCCCTCCTTCCACCTTTGACAAGCACTGAGGATCTAGCAGGCTCTCTTGAACACTTTCTCTATTCAGCTGTGCATTCACACACGAGGGACTGGATTTTATGGCCCTGCTGCTACAATAAAGCAGTTCCCCACTTGATAACCATAATGCTGCTATGCTTGACTTCTGTAGGGCAAATACTTGGCAGATGTTAACAGAGTCACAGGAACTTACCCCACCCAATGATCTAGCTCTGCTGTCACTGTTTTGGAATGAAGCTGTGGTTTACTTCTATTATCTCTGTTGGGACAGGTGGGAAAATCGACCAGTTGGCATGTACCCTGCCCAAGGAGCTGAAAGGGAAGGATATGCGAATGGTGCCCATGGAGATGTTTAACTACTGCTCCCAGCTGGATGATGAGAACAGCTCTACAGTGCTGGACAATACTGGCCCACCCTGCACTAAAGGAAACCCGACTACTTCCAAATCTAAATCGGGCCCAGAAACGGAAGTGGAGCCCAGTGTGGGATGCCCTCAGAAACAGCGATATAGGCCTGTGAGCGTGCGCCGGGCTATTGGCACTGTGATCATCGCAGGGGTGGTTTGCGGCATTGTTTGCATCATGATGGTGGTGGCAGCTGCTTATGGCTGCATCTATGCCTCCCTTATGGCCAAGTACCACCGGGAGCTGAAGAAGAGGCAGCCACTCATGGGTGACCCAGAAGGTGAACATGAAGAGCAAAAACAAATCTCTTCTGTGGCATGAAACTCTTCTAGGAAGGAAAGGACAGCAACGAACAAAGGTACCTGAGAGCAGTCAAGCATGAGGTCCTCCTAAAATACATCTTCCCAGACAGACAGACAGACAGATAGACTATGCTATTACTCCACTCACCCAAGTAGTGCAACATGCTTCTGGGGGGTCAGGGCACCTGGCTTAATTTCTGTTCCTCTGACCCGGGCCCATTTTGTGCCCTTTCACCCTCCCAGACAAATAAAGTAGAGTCAGACCTCGAGTGCTTGCTGTGCCTCATGCTCTTGCACAGAGCTTCCCTCTCATGCCTGCTGTGGAGGCAGCTGGCACCTTCTGGGAACCTGTGTCATCCTCTCAGCTTCGGTCCTGAGTCATCCTGTATCCTGTCAAGAGCTCTCTGCAAACAGAGAGCAGCTCTGTGAAAGTTTCTGTGAGGAGCAGGACACCAGAAGTGTCCATGCCTTGCTGTTAGGGTCACTGCTGTTGTGTGACAGTAAGTTGCTGCCCACCCTACAAGTCAGTGCTGCCGAGAGCACATCAGAAAGGAGGGAAGGTCCCTAGGGGATGACAACAGTCAGGGGGAGATTTCCCTTCTCACTTTTAAAGGTGGAAAGGTACCTGTATCACTCTAACATGCTGCCATGGAGCAGCACAGTGTCCCTCTTTTTGCTCCTGGCCAAGTCCAGTTCTGTGAGCTGACGCGTACGTCATCTGCTATAGGTGCACAGAGCAGAGTTGTCCTCCTGTACACACACACACTAACTCATTCTGATCCCAACACACACACGCAGTCAGCCCCAGCTCCAGACATCCAGGCACCCCACCTGTGTGTGCAGAGTCACATGTGCCCGTGCTGATGTGTCCTCTGCGTGCAGCCACGAATATGTTCAGCCACTTTACCTTTCTCTCATCATGACAGTGCATAGCACCTTCTCTGCTTCAGACAAAATACATGCATCCTGCCACTGAGGAGCTAACAAAAACATCTCGGCCATAGTACAGAGCCAGTGGAAATGGGCAGGAGAGGACAGAGAGAGACAAATGTATTAAGGTTACAGCGTGAGTCTGTGGAAATAAGTACACAGCATGAAAAAATAAGGTGTGTTCTTGTTATCTACTCTGTGTTTTCTATGATAAATGGAGAGGGTAAGGATATGAAGCCTCCATTTTGAACTGTTTGATTGGCAGAGCAGAAGTGGGTCATCAGGAAAGACTAGAGGAGGAGGTGGCTTACCAACCTTGGTAGCGTAAGCCATGCTGAGGAGTAGTGTGAGCCTAGGGGAAGGTGGCGGAAGAAGAAGAAGACACACAACACAAGAGTGGGCTGTGGCTGGCAAAGGGGCAAGCACAGTGTATGGAGTAGGGTTACGCAGCTGAAGAGAGGGGGCACAATTCTGGACGGTCTCGAGGTGAAGGCTGAAACCTGGACCACAGCGTTGCACAGATGGAAGAGCCCAGGAAGGGTCCAGCACGGTAGGCAGCACAGCCTGCATACACTCCCCTCACCATCACTGCAGTGTTCCCCACCATCCACAGCCGCACATGAGTGTGCCCACACACACAACTGTGCACACTGCCACTGTCACGTAGGGTGACTTCCCCCAACCAGATTTTAAAGCCCTCAGACTGCAGTGCCTCCTATTAGTGTTAGCTCTTTCTGACCTGACAGGAAAAAAAAAAAAAGAGAGAGAGAGAGGGGAAAAAAAAGAAAGGAACTCAACATAAGGACTCATTTTGTATCACTGGAAGTGGGATAAAATGCTGTCTCCAGGGGAGAGCGCACATTGCCATGGTAACCTGCTCTAACCCGTCACAGTGGGTATTCCTGGGCGACGAAGATGACACCGGAGGTCGTGCATCCGCAGTGCCTGCGGATGGTGTGATTCCTGCCATCAGGAAACAAGCTGGCAGCCAGCCCAACTTTGCAGGGTGTTTTGCTAGCAACCTGTGTTCAGAGCCCAGCACGCACTGCAGGTGGACCCTGCCAGGGCACGTCACCTCTTTCCCTTGCTCCAGCTGGATCCCATGCCTTTGAATGTCTCACAGCCCTCCTGCTTGCTGCTGCTGGATCCCCGTGGAAGCGATGCAAGCCGTCTCCTCACCCCGTTCTGGTCCCAGACAGGTGGTTGTTCCAACCCATGGGCACACAATGCCAAGTCTTTAATCAAAGCCTGGAGTGGCAAAATCCCTCCTGGCCTATCCAGGGCCACCAGAGACAGGATGCTCTGGACTGTTTTATCATCATTTCCCTTTGACACAGAGATGCGTGGGACAGAGGAGGATGTTCTTCAGGAAGCAGAAGACCAGGCTGCCCTGGAAGAAAGTCTGGGAGAAGCAGTCCACCCACAAGTGTGTGCACACGTTGTACCCCGAATTTCAGCACACTGCTTGTGGGAAAGAGGAGGAGGAGGAGGAGGAGGAGGACTGGCAAGACATGAGGAGGAAGGACTCTTCCCTCATACACTGTATAGCCGCTCCAACCATCCCATCTGCTGCAACCGTAGCCTGCTCTGAATGGTGGAACTGGTGCACTGCAGACTCCGTATGTGTGTTACTGCTGCTCCACATTCCCAGCAAGCCAGGACTAGACTCTGCCTGCTGGATCCAAACCTCTCCCCAACCTCCCTCTCAGGGGAACTTCTCCCAGACCATACTGGACTCCGCAATCATACTTGAAATGGGACTTGAGTCAGAGCGGTATATTTATAGATCTATATTTTACTTGCATCAAACAATGGTGAAACATTGCACAAAACAAATGGGATCTATATATGCGTGTGTGTGTATGTGTGTGTGCGCGTGTGTGTGAGTGAGCAGGAGAGTGAGAGAGAGAGAGATTGTTTTTGAGGGGATAGATTAGAGATAAAATGAATGGGAGGGAGACAGGGAAAAAAGCAGGGGTTGGGGTGGGGGGGAAATCCTCCTTTCCCTGCACCTTCCCTGTGACCTCCTCCTGCCCTGATCGATTTTTCTTTGTTGCTAATAATATTTTCTATATCTTGTGCTGTGGGGCTGATGATGGACTTGCCCATCCTTTCCTTTTTGTTTTCATTTATAAGGCAGAAAGTCTGGATTCATCTCAACCCTAGGCAAGGGACTGCTATGTTTAGAAACCCAACCAAGAAAGGAGATGACAGGAAAGGGGAGAAAACAGTGTTGCTGAGAAACATGAAGGCTGGCTGCTATGGGGAGTCTCACTGGAAAGCCAATACTGTGCTTGGAAGGACAAGGACCTGTCCTCTTTCATGCACAGCAGAGTAACAGGGTTCACTGGGAAATGCTCTCTTTGTACCACTGCTTGCAAACAGGCTCTCACTCTGTTCCTAGCACACCTGGAAAACAGCCTGCCCTAGTGTGACAGAGCTGCTGCTCTGCCCACAGGCACTCTAGAGAACACGGTACCCAGTGCGGTCAGAAACAAAGCTCTCCTGTGGGATGCTGGATACAGAATGAGACCCAGTGCTCCTTGTGTGCCCAGGCAATGGTTCCACTGGTGTGTGGGGACAGGGGCTCCTGTTCTCCCTGCAGGCATGGCTAGGCATGGCGGAAATCCCCCTGAACGCACCCTTTGCAGCAGGTGGGTGTACCAACGCCACAGGCGGGTGCCCGCCCTCAGGAAATGGTCTTCTAAGGCACGCAGGTCCAACATGTGCCAGGGCGATGTAGGGGCTGGCAGGGCCACCAGAAACACCCCTTCTGCTCCCCCTGCTCCCGTTCTCCGCACACCCACCTGTGGGACAGGCAGGCACATTTCTTGCAGGGAACAGATGGCACTTGTAATTTCTTTTTCTTTTCATTACTGTTTGAGGCAGAGCAACGAGATTTTCTAAAATGATTGAATGGAGGTTTCTTTGGCACGAGACAGAACATTTTTAAAGGTATATTATATTTCTGGCTTGTTGTTACAGAAGAATAATAAAGAATGTATTTTCCTATGCTCCTCCTTGTTTAAATGAGATATCTGACAGTAACCTTCCCTCTCTCCCCTACCCCCTGCAAAAGCAAACACTGCCGGGATACAGACAGCCAAATGAAGAAGCCCCTGAATTCCCACATACGTGTATGCTTGTCTGTACATAGTGTTTGAACTTGGAATGAACATGCACATATATACACACAGAGACACTAGTGTAAGTCCTAGGCAAGCACGTATCTGTAGTTGAGATGAGGCTGTAGGACTCAACATAGTCAGTCAAGGTGAGACCCTAGATCTAGAAACGCACGCGTGTGCACGTGCGCGCACACACACACACACATACACAGTGCTCCAGGGACACAGCCAGACAAGGGCAATTGTGTAACAAGGATGAGATACTGTGGCAATCAGTTCATTACATAAAAGTAGAAAGGGCCAAATTAATCCCTAGTGTAAGAACGCAGGAGCCGATGGAGTTATATTCAGGTCAAAATTGATTCCAAAAGCTTTTTTTTTTTTTAATTAGAGCATTATGTTCAATAAAACTTACAGTAACAAATAGTGAGCTATAGGTTCCTACATCTCTAGATTCCTGATTCTCCTGAGCAAGGTTATCTTGAAATGAATGGAAATTGCTATCCAATCCTATTGCACCCCCAAGTACACAAGCTGTCACCCCCTAGAGCTAAAAGAGTCTCTCCACCAGCTGTTCACTGGCTAGGTTTATCACACACAGCTAAGAAGTTTAAATTCCCCACTTCTACATTTTCGGGACTAAAGATACACAATTAATCACATATCCTTCCCGTGAGAAAAATCGCATCCTGATGCAAGTGGAACCACAAAAGATGTTAAACTCCACCACAAGCAAACCCTTGTGCCACCGTACTCACGCTGTTGTACTTGGTCACCCTGTTACACTCAGTCGGATCTTCAGAGAGAAACTGGGAGCAAAACCTAGGTACTCTTAATCTAATAACAGCTGAGGCATCTGTTCTGC
Source organism: Steatornis caripensis (assembly GCA_013398225.1). NCBI lineage: Eukaryota > Metazoa > Chordata > Aves > Caprimulgiformes > Steatornithidae > Steatornis > Steatornis caripensis. The sequence goes on from VZSC01011120.1 coordinate 77,743, forward strand.
TGAGAAGGTATGTGCTGCAAGAGAATCACCTTTATTGTTTAACAGTATGGTGCCTATGACACATAGTTTAATCTAATTTTGCCATGTAGGTAGAAGAGCACACACAGATACTACTAAGCAGTTCATGTAACACCAGAAATGTAGAGCAGAAAAAAAGCAAAGCCAAACACACTCATCTGATGACTCCGGGCTTTTTTAGCTCATGAATTGTCTGAGAGTAGGCTGTGATTTTCTGCAATTTGATTATCTTTCATTTGGCAAATGTATTTGCCCTGCATACATATCTACTCACATACACATATGACACCATACATATAAACATGCAATTATGTATATGTATATATAATACACGTAAACTATATAAAATAGAATTCCTCCTCAGTATCTTCTTCATAGGCAGCTTGTTGTGACGGCTTGAACAGCATTTGCTAGCACTGATTGGAAGCACAGGTCAGAGGGCCAGCTTCTATCCTTTGATTACAGAAGTGCAAGTGCTAGCATGGGATTTCTGAGGACCAAAAAGCCTTCCCTCTGAGAATACTGTGCAATACAGACAGAAAAATAAGCATTCTCTGATGAGTACGGCTACAGAATGGTGTGCAAGTAAATGCCATGTCAGGGGCAGCCCTGGAAATCTGGAGACAAGGCAGAATCCTCACAGCTTTTCTCCCTTTAGAGGGTGGGGGAGAAGCAACCAACAGGGGCTAGACCACTCCTTGCCATGGTGGCACTGTGCTGCAGCCAGGCAGAGGCCATGNAATGGTGTGCAAGTAAATGCCACGTCAGGGGCAGCCCTGGAAATCTGGAGACAAGGCAGAATCCTCACAGCTTTTCTCCCTTTAGAGGGTGGGGGAGAAGCAACCAACAGGGGCTAGACCACTCCTTGCCATGGTGGCACTGTGCTGCAGCCAGGCAGAGGCCATGTGCAGGGCACCTGGAGCCAAGGAGAAAGCAAAGCATGATGCTGAGAATAACTCTGCCTCGCATGGAGCTTCTAGGCCAGGACAACAATATGCCGCTCTTTGCTTGGAGCTCCAAGTTGAGATTTGGCCCTTCACATTTGTTTTTTCTGTGTCCTAACTTGGGAATAAACTTGTTTGTTAGAACAGCCACAGAAAATCAACTGGTAAAGGGCACTGAATGAGTGACAAATGCAGGTATTTAATTTGAGGAAATATGCACAGACGATACCCTGAGATATTCAACCAGCTCTGCATAAAGCTCTAGGGAAATACCCAGAGTAACGACAATGCTTTGCATTTCTATAGTGCTTGCCTTTGGCAGCTCTCTGGGAGCTTGGAAACATTAATGAATTCACAGAGGCAGAGATTCAGAGAGTATAAAGGCCAGAAGGGACTTTAGATCATCCAGGCTGACCTTCTGTGTATTGCATGCTATTTGGAAAGTGTGCGGAAAAGAACCACAAACGTTATTTGAGGGTGGCAGAAAATGCCTTGCTGTGAAAGGCTTAAAAAGCTCAATCTGTTTAGTTTATGGAACAGAAAATAGAGAAGTTATCCTGTAGAAAGTCCAACAGTGAGTATTTACATGCAGCTAAGGCAAATTTTCGAGAAAGGCATCTACCTTTGATTTGAAAAAGTTCAAGAGATGAAAAATGCCCTTTTCCCTTGGTACCTGACTACAATAACTATTCATGCTCACTGTTAGCATTCATGCTTAGTATCTCATTTGAATGTGTTTGGTTTCACTTTCCTGTCATAGGCTTTTGTTATGCTCCTCTCCCCTAGATTAAAACCCCAAAGTTTCAGTAACCAGCATCTCTCCCTATGAAGGTACTTTATACTCCAATCAAATAATCTCTCAGTCCTCTTTTTGGTAAGATAAGCAGATCGAGTTCATTAAGTCTTTTGCTGTAAAGCATTTCCTCACCTCTGGAGCAATATTGCAGCCTTTTGTTGCACTCTTTCCAATTTTCTCTGTGCCTTTTAAAAGTATGCTCCTCATCCATCAAAATCTGTGCTCTGCATTGTAGATACTACCTGACTATCACCATACAATAGTAAATATCACCTTTGCCTACACCTCCCACCAGTCACGTCTCAGAACACACGGGCTAGGCTGTGTGAGCATTTTTCCTACTTTAAAGATGGAGTCATACGGAAACCCTAGGGCAAAATCCCACAAGTCATTTTGAGGGAGCTGGATTATGGGAAAATAGTTCTGACCCCACTCATAACCACCTGGATAGTATTATAAATTCACTGGATTTTAAACAAGAGTCTCTAGATTTGTGCAATTCTTGGCAAGAGAAAAATCTAGCCCTTTATTTAGACTGGTGGTCCCCTTCTAGCAGTCTACACTTTCTCATCCACTCACAGTCTCATATGATTATCTTTCACATCTCTCCCACTGGACATAAATGTATTTGATTCCCCAGTTATTCTTTCTCTCTCCCCCTTATTTTCATCCTCTTGTGACTGATCATCCCCTTTTCAGTGACTGCCTCTGACCAGCTGCTTTTCAGATTCCCCATTCTCTGATCTCAACTGTCACTTCTCAGCTGCCACAAAACACACCAGCCCCCACATCCCCATCTGCTTTTTAAAAGCTTGTTATCATAAGCAGGGGATTCTCTGCTCACTCTTCTTTACTTTGCAAAACCCAAATCAACCAAGAGAAACCACCACACTCTCAAAGGCTGAGAGAGGGGTTTACGTCAGCCCTAACTTCTGCCCTTCCAGATGCTGCATTGGGGCTTTCAACTGCATTAATGAGCATATTTTCATTCAGTTATGACCAAAATCATGGAGTGTGTGAATGATAAGGTAAAAAGGCCCAGGCTTGTACCCAAAGGGAGTACTGTGATGAACGGTGACTGCCCTGAGTGACCCCCCCATGTCTTGCTTGCTTGCTGGTAGTCGTACTGTCTCTCCCTGATGAGACAAGGGACTTCAGCTGTTCCCTGGTGATGGAGAAGGGACTGCAGCATAGCAGAGTCTCATCTCTTTCTATTCAAGGCACCACCACCTTCTTACAGGCTTTTCAAGCTCCAGCTTAAACTCATTTATCTTTTCATCTCAGATTCCAGCTAAAGCTACATTACCCTAACAGCTAGAAATCTTCTAGTTTTCCACCCTAAATATTTTCACGGTCTATCTATACTATGCTGCCTTCATACAAGCCATACGCTTTAGTTTAAACGTTTCCTCCAAGACGCATTTATTACAGCAATCCTATCCTCTTTGGCCTTATTGCATGTGGTTAAACAAGCTGGGTCCTCCCAGGCTCCTCTCACAAAGTCAGGCTTCCCTTTCCTCTCATCATCTTTCTGTTCTGCCTGTCTCAGCCTGTATTCCTTTGGCCAAAACTGTAACATAAACTAGAGGAGAGGTCTCACAGGGCTTTGGGTAGGAGCACCAATGTATCCCCATCCCCACTGGGAACACCTCTCCAGGTATGTTCTAGGACATTTACTTCGTCCACAACTGCATCACACTATCATTGCCATCATCCTGCCATTACGTAATACAGGAGTTCTTGGCATTTTTCTTGTGAGCTTTCTCAGGCTATGTTTACCACTGAGTCTACTTGACTATCTTTTGGCAAGGATCTCTGGACAGAACGTGGCGGATGACAAAGGATCCCTGAATTTTATGTAGGCATCAGAAGGAAATATAACCAACAGTGAGGATCTGCACTGAGACTTGGCAAAATGGGCTCGACAGTTCCCAGAAGACAAGGGCAGCCTCTAGTCCTGCTTGCTGTGCTCTCTGCCAGATCTCACAGAGCTCCCAGTTTACAAAAGGTTTCTAATATTAGTTCTCAAGCATATGACCTTGTCTGTCATACTACTGAGATTCATTCTGTTTCTGGTACTCCTGCCAAGGTCAAATAAGGCTTTCTCTACGATACCCTGGTCCTTCCCTGTACTAGCAATGCCTTCTAGTGTTGAATCATTAGGACACTTCCTCACTACCTATTGCTATCTGTGTCAGGGTCTCAGGTTAATGTTAGCAAAGATTAATCCCGTGACTGATCATAGGGGAGTGCTACAGTAACCTTTTGCTAGGCTTTGATAGGTGATCATGCTGCTGCCGTCTTCCCAGACTGACTTCTACCTCCCTGCCCCTTATGACTCCTCTACCTTTCCTGATTTCCAATTTAAGGAATTGTTTCTAACGTAGCACTGTAGGAAGTGCTTTACTGAAATACGGAGATGAGACTTTTGAAACTTCTTTTGCTTTCCAGGAAAACAATCATCTAGCATTGACAAACTTGTATTGCTGGACTCCCTTTCCCCCTAACTGCTTGGTAATAATTATACTTTCCTTCAAGATCTCATCTAAAGTGCTATGTACATTACAGAGGTCATGCTTACAGGTCTGAGACTGACAAACTTATTTCTCCCCCTTTCTTAACCCTAACTGCTGAATTTTCACTTTTCCAGCCTGCATGGAATCATCACTGTGGGTAAAGTTGAAAAAAAATCCTTTCCACATGCCAGCTCTCCCAGGGCCAGAGAGCACCCAGGCCCAGCACTGTCAGTGCACGAAGCAGCTTCAGCTGCTTATTCCCAGTAGTCAGCTTGTTTCTTTCCCCAAGGACAATATCGCTGTCCTTATCAATATCTTTGGCACAGAGTCCTCTTTGGTTTTGTCTCAGACAATAGTGTCCTTGATGTTGACTTCACGCTTAACTGCGCGGAAGTGGCCTCACTTCTTATTGTCTTTTTTTTTCAAATAGCTGAAGAATCTTTAGCTGTTTGTTTTAATCTCCTTTGCCAGGTCTAACTCAGCTTGATTTGTAAGCAATCTCCACTTTATCCCTACATTTCCTGACCTCTAAGACACAGCTTCCTTTGCTGTCTGTTCTTTTTCCATTCCACATAGACTCTCTGCAGGACCAGCTTAAGGAGCCTAAGCAGTTGCCTGTGGTGGAAGACAGATGGAGAGAAACAGAATCAGGCACTGCCATTTACTGACTCCTCCTAGGAACGTGGGCTCCACAGTGTCCCCAAAAGCTGAACTTTTCCCTCTCCACACTGCAAAGTTTGCACTGCTACCTATGAAAGCAGTGCCAAGAGGCAGCTGCAGAACCACCCCCTCCCCGCCCTTCTCTCCACACGCCCTGGGCAAGCCGTATTGTCCACATCTTGCCTATCTCCTGCACACACGACATCTCTCCCCTGCCTCCCCACTGCCTTGGGAAAGCCTGGAGCTTCCCAGGGCTTCCAGGCAAGGGCTCCCAGCCAAGCTCTCCCACAGGCAGAGCAGGATGGCCACCTTCCAACTCTCCTTTCCTCTCACACCCTCTGTGCCTCACCACCCAACAGTGGGCCCATGCCCACTGCAAACTACCCTGCAACCAGCACCTCTGTGTAAAGATTTGCTGATAGTCCTCGTACAGAGCAAGGATAGGGAGAGAAAAAGAGAATGGCTATCAGTACAGCCTCTGCACGATACAGACGGTGAGAGCACAGTGTATGAGCATTAGGGAGAAACAACGAATATTTCTAGGAATGTTATTGCAACAAAGCTCTAAGTAAACTGGTCTGATCTCATAGTTGACCTTGCTTTGAGAACAGGAGGCTGTCTAGGGACCTCCTGAGGTGTCTTCCAACAAGAATTATCCTATGGTCCTATGAATAGATTTCTGTATCCAAGTGAGGGAAATGCAGAGAAGCAAAAGGTCTTATGAGGGGAAAGGGCTGGTAGTAGGAGTCCCATTGTGTAGCCTTACAATGAGGAGATTTGTGCCTTAAGTGTATAGGTAGGGCAGGAGAAGAGGAACTCAGGAAGAAAACAGGCCGAGTTTGGTAGTAAAAGGAATGTATCTTACGACTAGACTGGAGTGGTCCTCAGATCTCCTGTTTCTGTGGTTCTCACCCTGCTAAACTTGTCTGCTTGTGCCTTGGCTGAATTTAAGCCAAACCATCTCATAAGACGTTTCCTATAACCTTCTCTGCTGTAATATTTACCCCCTTCATCCCTACATCTACAGACTGCTTCCATGATCCCTTTCAGCCTCTTCTCACATGACTTTGCTCCTCTGCTGAGCTATACGTCCTAAAACAAGTCACGACATCAATTATACCTGTGTTAAAGCTATGGTCCATGCATGGACAACATTGCTTTCCTTGATGTAGTTTAGATGCATAGATGTGGGCTGTTGTGGGGGGGACACATGTGAGTGAGGCAACAAAACGGCATTGCAATCACACAAGATTTAGGTTTGCACCCTACTTGGTCAGAGGTGTTAATGCTGCTTGCTTGGCAGTCTGTGGATCTTCACGCAGTTCCGAATGGAAAATCCCATCCCATTCCTGACCCTTGTAGCTCGTCAGTCCCCCTGAATACTGAGTGCATATTGACAGACTCTCCACACTGGCTACACTTCCATGTCCACACAGATTACTCATGTGCATACCTGTGTGCACACACAGAAAGCACGCGTGAGTATGTAGCCTCACCACCGACAGAAATCAGCGCAAACTGCTCTGTGAGAATATGCATCTGTGCACACCCCTAGTTACACACGCAGACAGGTATCACAACCACACAATGCACTGCAGAGAAACTGTTTGTGTATGCAAATACACTCAGGAATGCACAAACCCCCTCGCACGTTGTGCTTCTGCACACACTCTATGTGCAATGCACTCCCACAAGCCCATGTGTCCCCGGGCAGAGACACCGCTAATGCTGGTTAGGTAGGAGTTAATGCAAGAGAGGCTGGGAAGGAAATTAAAAGCAAAAAAAAGTTGAAAGCCCAGCACATGATTCTTCTCCTATCACATCTGTGAATCCTGGAGCGCGAGAGTAATTGTCTGCAATGAGTCAGACCAAAAGGCACAAGGAAATGGTTGCCATGGCAACCGGCGCACTGCTCTAATTCAGCTCAGAATTAAAATGATATCAAATAATTTGCAAGCAAAGGGAACATGGCAAAGGCACCAGGTGCCAATCTAAAAAAATCCAGCTATATGCAAGCCTCTCCCGAGCCAGTGTCGAGGGCTCTTTTCCCTTCAAGCGTGACAGCCATGGCAATCAGAGGAGCTACAGAGGCGGCAGTGATGGATAACCTTAGGCAAGATTTCTCCTATGCATAGGCAAGAACGAGCTCCTGGGCTGGAGCTCCAGCCTGGAACAGGCTCCAGGACTGGGGATGTCCTGGAGAAACGTCTCACCAAACCCCACAACAGAAATCCCATTGCTCACAAGTTGCTATGATGCCCCATTGAGAAAATGCCTTGAAACAGCTGGTGAGGGCAGGGTCTGGGCACAGGCATGCACCCACAGCAGGGGCACTTGCCCTGTGCTGGGGGAAGTGCTGCCCACATGGGCCGAGGAAAGGAGAGTTGATTCACTTAATGTTTTTCTCCCTGGTAAGCGGTGCAGTGTGCAAACTCCGGCACTCAGCTGAGGCTACAAGGAAATATTTATTCTACAGAATTGGCTATTGTCTTCACTTTTCCCCCTGCCAAGGGCTCACCCCCAAGGCAGTAGGCAATGCCCACACACACATGGAGGAGGCACGATCCATGTGCTGAAGATCTTACAGCCTATGCGGACAGCAGATACACCATGAAAGAAAAGGAAATTGCTGATGTCCAGCCAGGGTGGGTGGAATCCTATGGAAGACGTCTCACATACCTATTCTTAACATTCCTTTGAGGATAGACTAAACTTATTTGACCCCAGTTACTGTCTATGCATGGAGACATCTATATAGAGTTTTGCAGGCAGATACTTGTTCTTTCTGCCTGTTCACTGACCTGGCTGGAGGAGAACCAGCTCTGAAAAGGGAACTGCGTGGCCCCAGCACTGATACCAAACGTTGGCAAAAGGCAGAGTCTGTAAGATCAGAGCCAGTGCAAAGTAAGGCAACCATCTCACTTTTGTCTGGGCTCACAGAACAGCTTGTGCCTGCCCCAGAAACACCCCAAAAAGCAGTCTTTATGCTTACAGGTCTCTCGCCCAAGGCTCAGTATATAAAGTAGAATGCAACGGATAGTAGGCAGGCAGACAGATGGATGAAGGGTACAAGAGACACTGGTTTTGGCACACCAATGGCACCACGTAATGTTGATACCCTGGCCTGCAGAGTATTGGCTCAACCCTTGGGCAGCCAAATGTGTACCAACTGATAACGGCCTCCAGACAGATGTCCCGAGAGATGAAGAAGGCATGACTGCTGTTAGTACTAAAATCATCAGCATTTCTGCCTTCCTGGGTGCCCCTAACACTTTCTATGACAGAGCTCCAAGGCACGGCCCCTTCAGATGTCTCTCTCATTTTGTCAGATCAAAAGTGTGCCTGAGAAACTGCTTGGGCTTCAGGGATTGCCAGGAGGGAATGGCATCAGGCAGGAACCAGACATAGCAGATGATGGGCTGAAAACATGTTGAGTCTTCCTTTTTTCTACTCATGCTACCACTGGATGCAGGGGACACCGTGATCTCCATACAGGCACCAGGGTGATGCCTCGGTTGCTCACAGAAGTCCCTGTGCTGCGAAAATGTTGGCACAACCTCCAGCATTAAATGAGGGACAGCATTCCTTCTGAATACCTCAGCACACATTCAAGAGATCAGCTGCTCTCAGGTCTTGTATGGGAAACGCTATGTTGGTTTCCAAGCCAGTCTAGTGAAATATTTTTAATTCTCCAACTTGGATGCAGTTATTCCTATGTAAAAGATGCTTACACTATTGTAGCTTATTTACACACATTTTACCAGCTTCTACAGGTGCAACTGTCACTTCCTAGAGAGAAGATTGAAATGTTTTACCCACCCAAGCAACAAAACTGTAGGAATACAGAATTGTATGCAGATTAGTTTGAAAAGACGCCACAGCAACAGAACTGCTGAAAAAGCCACCTGCGCCTCCCCTCTTTGCTTGCTAGTAACTGACAGCAGGTAGCCAAAACTGGGGACCAAGGAAGAGGATGGAGAGATGTCAAGCTGTCCTGTAATCGCTTTTCAAATGAAGAGCTTCTATCAACTGATAGAGGTTGGATTTTAACCAGCATATAACAGCTAAATTACTTCCCATTATCTATTTTTCAGATGGATTGATTCCAAATACTTTTGAAAAGAAAAAAGTAAGCTCTTTGAAAATCTGCTCCTGCTGCAAGTACAGAGCTCTTCTGAAAATATTGCCCTTAATAACTCAGTGTCCCAAAACCCTCTCTGTAAAACATGGACAATATCACTCTTCTCTCACCCTTCTCTGAGCTTGCCTAGGACTCTCCCTAAATACATGTGCATATACTGTTGTCATCAGGGGATAATGATTTCACTGTGGCCCAATCATTGCAGATAAGAACTAACAGTAACTTTCAACACAAACAGAGGAGAGAAGTATTGTATAAAATAAACCTGCATCTCCCATGGGCCCATTTGGATTTGTTTTATCAGGCACCACAGAGCCTATGCATGCCCCATCGTTTGCTGGTATCTGCTATCTCCCTTCCCTGAGACACGACAACCATGGCAAGGAACCTAATGGAAAGAAACCCCTACCTGCCCCCGCTGGGACTGGCAGCCAGCTGACAACCATGTAACCCAAACAGCAAGAAGGTCAGGCAATGAAAGAGATGTCATACTCAGCCCAAAGTGACAGCTAAACTCCAGCACAGATTCCAGCAGTTTCACTGGGGCTTTAAATCACTAAAAGCTTCTGTCAGCAGCTACATGCGATTTCTGCAGCGCAACCCCTGAGGACCAGAAAGCCCCAGGCTACTGACTCACAGGAGGGAGCAGATGACAGTGCTATCTGGGGCAGGACTTGGCTTGGGGAGAATGCCATCACAATTCCTTATTTTTCATTTCCAGTGAAGTTAGTGTGCGTGAAAGGTACTGGACAGACATCCCAGGAGAATGGCTGCCTTTAATTAATTATAATTAATCATCCAGGCATTACTTAATGTTGGCATAGTGCTTTGATGTGCCAAAGCACTATATAGGAGGTAGATATTATTAATTCAAAGAAACAGGTATAGCCAAGCCAGGGGTAGGTTTGCCTGTATGGCTTCCCACCAAAGAGACTACACCAACTCAGCTCACACAAGCAGACCCTGCCTTGTCCTCCAAGACACCTGCGGGTACCTTGAACCCTTTGTGCATCGCCCTCATGCCCCAGGTACAGGGGCTTGTCCCATGGGGAAGAGAGAGGGATGAGTCACAAGGGGAGAGGGTAGGGTAGGGCAGAGGATGCTGTTTTTTCCTCCTGAATTTCGCCACCTTCCCGCCTGTCCTTGTGTGGACTAGGCCCTCTAATGCTGACAGAAGCATCTCAGTCTCCCCCCAAAACCTGTTCTGGGATCCCTTACTGAGCCAAGCCAGACCAAAACAGGAGGAAGGAGGCTCTTGTACTCCCCCTCCACCTCTGCCCTCCTCCCTCCAGCCTGGCTGCTCTCTAATCCCAGCTGACTACTCTCTCATGCCCTGACAGCATCCAGGCTTGTGTCATCTTCCTGGACATTTGATTTTACCAGTTCGCCTTTCTCTGCCTTGGCTGGAGACTGACATTCAACTGCCAGGAGAAAAGGAGCCCAACACTCCCTGTCACTGGCATCCACCCCATGGGTGCACTGGGGGTGCTCCCTCCCTGCAGGCACGGCTGTAAATCCTAGAGCTTAATTTTTCACTGCATGCATAGTGAATATTTCAGAGTGCTTACAAATACCCCCCCAAGCACTAAGTGAAACAAGTGACAGTAACAATCTGTGGCAGAATGACAGGCCACTTCATACCACTTGCACTTTTATGGGGGCACGTAAAAAGCTTCTGTTGTTCCCCTTTTACAGAACTGTAACAGCATTTACCCACAAACCACAAGCCTACCCAGATATTTGGCTTTCCGGGAACCAATGCCAGGCACCAAACTGACTTCTGGTAGTATCCTAACTCTAAATGAATATGGTGTCAAGCAAACAGAAGGCTGATGCCATCAGAATAACAACAATCTGAATCTCATTCTGCTCTGATTGCCTCTTGCTGTGTCTCCACTCACTCCCCTTCCTTCACCTCTCTTCTGTACCCAGGATGTTATTACAGCACTACCCAGCATCTTTTGTGCTGCAGCCTCTGCTGTGGGGTGGAGTCCCTTAGAATCAGGTCCTAGCTGCTCAGGATGATTATATTAGTGTGAGGGGAGATGAAGAGAGACCTACAGCCTTACTCACAGAGCTGCTATCCTCAAGATCAAACAGTAACGCAACAGGTAGTGCGACAACAGTTTTTTTCTTCTTTTTCTTTTTTCTTTTTCTTTATTTTGTCCACTACTGGTATTATGAAAGATTCAGACAATGAACCTAGGAACTACTGGAAAAAAAGCAGATGGTAATATAGTACTTTTTTCTCCCTGAAACCCCCAAAATGTGTTGTAAACCTATATCCAAGCCAGTAGATGGGACGTACATCAGCAAACCCTTGCACTCTCACTGAAGTCAACGGGGGCTACAGCCTGAAGGATTTTGGACCCTTTGGGAGAAATTCTTTCCCTCGGTGCTGTCCTGCAGCCCATACTTTGGACAAAATATGGGTAGTTCTCCTCAACGCATAATAAACAGGGAATATAGAACACCCAGCTGAATGCACCATGTGTGGAAGGAAGCAGAAGATGCTTGTGGTCAGGTGACCTAAGGTGCCCGCTAGCCACAGGGACCATGGTGCCTTTATGGAACAAAAGCAACTGAGAATTCATTTCTGTGTCTTCTGTGGTTACCAGTGAGGAAACTGGTTTGTTGTATATAATTTCCACAAATGACAGAAATTTTGCCTTATTGTTACTGTTTTAACATTTGTTTCCCTACCCTCTGCTGCTTTCTCCTCCCTCCTCTTTCCTCTGCAGAGGATCCTGCACCTTCACAGCATGTACACACAGACAGTCCATTCAGCATTCAGCAAAACTGAGGGGGTGGAAATCTCCACAGGAGTTGTGAAAAGTGCTGCTGATGGAAGAGAAATGGCTCTGTCAGGGGCAGATCCTCCTGCCACTTGTTCTTGCCCCAGCTCTTCCACCCAGAAGTTTCCTTCCTTGTGTTTATGCTGAGTGCCAGATGAACTGCTTGTGTGCCTCTCCTCTAGCTCACAGGTCAGGAAAAGGAAGGAAAAGAATGAAGAAAAACAATCTTTTTCAAAAAATATGTTTTTTCTCCTCCCAATTTCGTGCTTAGAAAAATGCTCCAGCACTGCACAGAGACCCTTGGTATAGTTTCAATGCTATTTCATTCTCTGCTGGGTATATTCATAACAGTGCCAGCTAGTACCAGTTTTGAGAGCAGTTTCTATGACCCAAGCACCTACTTAACAGGAACTTTACTGAAACCATCTCTATTTCACAGGAGTCTCTGGACAGACTTCGTAATATTTTTCTGGCTTTGGGCTTGAAACAATGCTATATTAGTGAAAAGTGCTATTTCATAACACCCCTCCTTCAGCTTATAAGTACTTTATCAATGCTCAGGTGATACTTAAAGAGTACCACTCTCAACTGGAACTTAGTGAAAGCCTGGAAATTAAGGAACGCTTCATCAGATGAAGTTAAATTGCCATAGTTTTATTGACTAGTAGTATTGAAGAACTTTCATCATATCCTACCTAGCCTAGGCAAAAGCCATGGCTGACTATTGATCTGAAGGTAGCTGCTATATAGCCTTCTCTCTACTGGATACTCCTATAACAAAGTCGTCTTTTGTTATCTATGCTACTCAGTCACTCTTTCCACTGTACACAACTCCATTAACACTAACCATTCTTTCACAAGCAGCTTTGCATCTCGGCATGTTTCTGGTGATAATTACCTCATTACCTGTTCCAGCAATCTCTTCTCTTAGTCAATGCTTCCAGGTCTAAAAAAAATTCCATTGAGCTACATCTTCTCTTATCCCAATACTCCTACACAGAGCATTTAAGTTGGATATGATGCCAGAATTATTGATTAACTTTGTTTCATTAAATGGCTGCTCTATTTCACTTCTGAGTTTACTGTACTCCCATAAAGGCTGAAGCAATTGCTGCAAAAAAGGGTAAAGCTTCAAAAGTTTTCGGGTTCAGTTGGAAATAATGCGCTTTATGAGTTTTCTGAAAGTTGACACAGAGTCTGGTGAAGGTCTGCCAAAAGGGGTTTAAAGCTCTGATACAAAGATAAGTTTGGCAATCTATATGTCTGAATCAGAAATGGAAGCCCATTCTACAAGTAAAAGTTATTTTTCAGCTGAGATAACAATGGAGATGCATGAACATGCTGTTCTTCCAAAACCAAAAGTGTCTCCTGCAAACAGTTCAAAACCTGCACAGATTTCTCAACCTACTCATGCTCCAGAGAAATAGTCTCAATCCACAAATTCACTGGCATTGAAGATTGGAAGCTTCCATTCAAACAGCCTGTTTCCCTTTCAAAAGCCTATCTGCCATTCAGCACCTGTTCTAAGACTCTCTGTTTAGCCTAGTTTTCAACATCACAAGCTATTGTGGCTCCTGTCATGTCCCTTGAATGACAAGCTAGCAGCTCTCAGCAACTACTCTCAGTACAAGATGCAACCATTTTATTCAAGATAAAAAGAGAAACCAGAATGTCCTACCTGCAGCAATACCCATCTTCCCATCCACAGCCACAGCCACAGCCGTGCTCACTGTCACCACTTTTGGTAGGCCACCTCCCTCTGTCAAGACACAAATACAGCAGGCTTGGTCAGCTTACCACCAGAGAGGTGTAAAACGCAGTGGGAGCAGCTTGCTCACACAATTTCACATCCAGGCCAGTGTGTACATATGCCTCAACCCCGAAACATCCAAGAGTTTGGAGCACTTCATCTTTCAAGACACATAAGCTATGAGTAGATTTTTGTTTTCTTCTAGATAATGTCCCATGATAAAAGTACCATCCTCAACATAAAATGTAAAGGACTGGCCTCCTCAGTTTTGGGCATGTAGAGCTTCTCTTAGGCCAGAAAGCTGCTCTGCTTCATGCACCAGCTAAATGCTGTAGACAAAAGAGGAGCAGGACAGGTAATTCTGACACTGACTCTCGCACAGAGGCCACGCTTATGCCTAGCTCTGTCACCCAAGCCAGGCCAGCACTACAAACTGGAGAAACAGACACAGCATTTTCACATACTTTCAAGGGTGCACTCCATTTTAGAAACAAAGTCTTCTGGGACTTTGCTGCCTAAACTAAGTTATGTCCCAGGGTCTCCTGATTAACCTTTAGCTGCTGCTTTAAGTGTCCTGTAGGTCCTGTGTCACATCTGCCAGCCCCATGCAGATCTCTTATCTCCCACAGGGCATTTAAAATAGCATGGCTGGATAGGTTTAAGCAACTGAACCTCACCTCCCCTCTCTTTGTTAGTGCAGTTGTTTCAGCCTGCAATTGTCCATGTGACAGATTCCATTTCTGTATTTTTTTAAAGCAATTAGATTAGCTTCAGCTGGCGCATCCCTTTTGGAACTGCCAGGGGACAGTTTGAAGGTCGGCATGATCGATTTAGCCTGCAACTGATTCCCTCCCCATGTGCTGTACGGAAATCTCTTAGACAGATGGGTCAGGGATTCTTTCCTTCCCAAGAGCTCCAGCATTTATTACTGTTTTCCATTTCTGCCTTCATCATTCGAGGTGGTACCCAGTGTGTCCAGAGCACGATTCGGAGTCTACCACAGTTTACTGTGAAGTCTCTCTCTTTTTTTTTTTCTTTGGACTGCAGCCAGATTAACTTGCTCAAGGACGTCAGAAATAGCAAAGCCCTTGTGGAACAAATACCCAGCCAACTTACACTCACATGCCTTGAGCCTGATCCTGCCTTTATAGTGATCCCCAAATGTCTTGCTCTTCCTAGGATGGGAGAAAGAAGCAAAATACACTTAGCATCTCTAGGAAAAAACCCACCCAACACACGAGAGATCTGGGCTGCAAGAACAGTTCTATTTCACTTGCAGAACTTTCTCTGCTGTCTTCTTCTCTCTGGGACTTTTGGACACTGAAACAAGGGACGCTGGTTAAATTATTCTGATGACCTGCAGCCATTCTTGCTGGTTTCCTCCCCAGCAGGGAGGTCTTTACGGTCTTCCCTTTTATGGGATGAGAAGTGCATCTGCCACGAAAACCCTTTGTCAAAGGACAGGCATGCACAGAGTCGTGTGGAAAGCATGAAAGAGAGACTTTGGCATCTAATCAAGAAAAATTTCATAAGACACTGGGTGGCCTGTTCTGGCCAAAAGGTGGGGCACTCCTGCTTCATTGGATATCAAGGAAGCGCTTGGACTCCGCTCTGACAGTGAAGCGCTGTGGTTCAGAAACACTGAGTATGATTTCCTGGCTCTTCACAGGCATCCTGTGTGATCTCATGGATCACAGTCTCTCTAAGCCCAGCTGCTCTTCTCTGAAGAGATGAACAATCTCTGCTACAGCTTAGACCATAAGGTCTTCAGGGCCAGGCATGACTTCTTACAATGTGCCTATAGGGTTTCCAGGTGACTGGGATCCTGGACTTGATTGAAGCTTCTGACCAATAGCCATGTAATACAAAAAACAGTGGCAGCTGCTTGTCTTCTATCTTTATCCATGCAAAACTACCTGTGACTTCTAAGAAAGAAACATCAAGCCAGGACTCAAATGTTTAGCCAGCAGTGACTACTGGGGTCAGGGTAATGGTTGCCTTAGAAAGTTCCACAACATGTCACTGAGTGGTTTTCTGATCTGCGCTGTATTCCAAAGAGTCATTGCCATGGCACATAGAGGAGTAAAACATCCCTCCTGCCACACCTCACCCTCTCTCCACATTTGCCTTTTAAGTGAGATGCACGAGTGCTGGGTAGAGACAGGATTTCATGGAAGGTTTCAAGTATTTTCTTTCTCTATCTCTCTCCCTTTACATCCAGGTTCATCTCTTGCCTCCCAGTCTGTTTTTCTCCTCTTTGCTACTTGCTTTCCCACCACTGCACCACAAAAAGCTTTAACAGCTAAAGCTGCTGAGCTCTGTGACAGACATAGAGTGCTAGGGGCCAGGGAGGGGCACAGAGGGGATTTCTGCCTTCTGTGTAGGAGTCTCACATGAGTATTTTGTTTTGATTGTTTCTTTCTAGGTTCTTCTGCTCTCTTCCAGCCTTTGAGGAGGTCCTGGCTGGCCCTGCAAACTCACAGGAATGAACAACTGAAGCAAGAGACACCAAAAAGCCACTCCTTGATTACCTCTCCTGTTTCAGCTCCTTAACTGGGCACGAAGTGCCATAGTCTAGTAGTATGATGGGACAGGGGACCGATGAGACACACCTCACAAGAGGAAGTTATGGAAAAGCCCTCCCTTTTCCCCCACCAGCTACCATAACAAATCCATCCTTTCTAGTCATGGGAAGTGGTGATGGAAAAAAATTACACCCTCTAAACTTAGGCTTTCTAACAGAATGCTTGCTGATCCCTCATCAGTCCTAGCTGTTACTGTCATCCAGTTCTCCTGATGATGTTCCTTCCCAGGCCTGGTCACAGCTACGTGTCCAATTCCTACTTCAATACCTTGTCCTTCTCCTTCTCACCATTCACATGTTGTCCAGCCCTGAAAGTACCTTGTGATGCCCCAACCCCTGCCTCTCTAAATCCTTCGGTCTACCCAGGCCTCTGCATTTCCATGCATCCTTCACCTCCTCTGCAACCTGACGTTACGCAGCCCTGGCTGCCTTTCTCACAGCTTGTAGCTTTGTCTTTCCGCTGTGTCCAGTATCTTGACCACGATCCCTCTGCCTCTATACGCTGGCGCGAAGATACCACCAAGAGGACAGGTCTCAGCACTTCCCATTAGGCGAGAGGCGGCAATAAAGGGATCGGGATGAGGATGGTGTGGGATGCAAGACGTGAAAAGCTTTCTCTTCCCCTCTCCTCTGCTCTGGTGTTCAGGCTGGTGTTACCTGAATCGTCTTCAGAGACAATGCTGTAGATGAAGCTCCCGGGGGGATGTTCGGCCGCCCGGCGGTACCACAGAGGGAAGTGGTCCATGGTGAAGATACTTTCCTTGTCCTTCTGTGTCAGGAATTTCCTGCCGGGAGAAAACCCAGGGCAGCCTTTGTGCGAGGTGTGGAGAGCAACGCAACGGGACCCCCGGGGCTGGGCCCACCACCCGCATCCCATCACCCGGGGCTTCCCCTGCGGCGGACGGGGCCCGGGGACCCTCGGGGTGACCGAATCACGGCGGCGCGAGGGTCCTTGTGGAGCGCCCCTCGCCCCGGGGACCCCGGGGAGGTTTGCGAGGCCTCTCTCGCTACCGAGACACTTTGTTTCATTAAATGGCTGCTCTATTTCACTTCTGAGTTTACTGTACTCCCATAAAGGCTGAAGCAATTGCTGCAAAAAAGGGTAAAGCTTCAAAAGTTTTCGGGTTCAGTTGGAAATAATGCGCTTTATGAGTTTTCTGAAAGTTGACACAGAGTCTGGTGAAGGTCTGCCAAAAGGGGTTTAAAGCTCTGATACAAAGATAAGTTTGGCAATCTATATGTCTGAATCAGAAATGGAAGCCCATTCTACAAGTAAAAGTTATTTTTCAGCTGAGATNGCTCGTGGCACAGCCGCCCAGGTGCCGCTGTTGCCCCGGCCGAGGCCTTCGGCGGCGCCGCCGCCGCCGGCCGCGAGGGCGGGCGAGG
>VZSC01011120.1:95474-111105 GCA_013398225.1 Steatornis caripensis
CCCCGCGGGAGGCCTCGCAGGTTACGCCATGAGGAGCAAGGGGCAGGGCCGGGAGCGAGAAGTGAGGCACGGTGGGTGAGGGAAGGCAGGCTGGCGTGCGGCCAGTCGAAGGCCCTTAATTACTGCAGGGGAATAGGGAGCAGGTGGAAAAACAGAATTAGATAGTCTCCTACAAAAAAAAAAAAACAAAAAACAAAACACCAACCCCAAACCAAAAACCCCTGCCCCAAACTGAAGGCCGTGCTGCTGTGGCTTAAGACTGAACTCTAGAGCTGCGTGCGCTGAAACGCGTGAGGAAGTGGGTGCTCCCCAAGGCAAGAGGATGAGTCCCGAGGGCACGGCAAGACAGGCAGCGGGTGCTCGGGAGAGACCTCGTGAAAACCAGGGAGAGACCTCGTGAAAACCAGGTCATTGGCTTCCCTGAAGGTGCCTACATCTCGCCTGACAGATCCCCTTTGTTTTCAGGCTCCTGTTTTGCTGTATATTTTGACGTAATGCTAATTACATATTTATACGGTTCTTTCCTTTCAGGGGATTCCAGAAGCGCTTCGCATGTGGTGCGCGGGGGTCTTTCACCGCAGCGGTGTGACTGGGGCTGCTTAAAAGCATTGAACGATGCTCCTAATGAGCAGGGGGGATAGGGAATCATCATATTAGCCTCCTGCGGCACATGTCGTTTTCTCCCTTCTTGCCAGAGCCTGACTATTCTGTCTTAACCAGACTGCCTCAAAAACATGAAGAGTGTCACCTTTCAGGCACAGCAGAGCTCTCTGCCTTGAACTTGTGTTTGGGGAACTTGGAGACAGTGAAACAGCTGCCGAGAAGCTAAGGACCACCACTGACACTGTCCCCCTTCTGTTCCATCTGCTGCTGTGCCTCTCTGACCTGTCCTTTCTTACAGCAGCAGGCACCAGCCTGCGTATTCAAAATGCAACAAAAATGTGAACTATACCCTTTCCTTGTCAAAACTCTCCACTGAACAACAATTTTGCCTTGAGGGAGACAACAAGAGAATGAATCATATATGACAGATGTCAGTCACATTGCTTAATGCCTCAGTGGAAGGCACTGGGATACTACCGCTATATGGGAAATGCAAGAGGCAGAAAAGAGCAAACCTGGAAGAGGAACTGAGACAGAAAGATCAAACCTAGTCAAGCTGGAATGTCACTGAGGCACTGGAGTGCAGAGCCTCTGCACTGCAAAATGGTCCTGAGGATATATAGTAACTGTGGACATTTTATCTGTTAGCTGACCGAAGTCAGGGAATGATTGAAGGTGTTCATTGAAATGAATGCACATTGGGACAGTATTTTAAGAAAAACTCAAAAGGACCCTAAGAAGACAAAGGACCCCTACTACCCCAACTCTGTAAATCAGCACCCAGGTGTTGCTTCTTTCCTTTCTGTTTCTGTTGCCCAAATACATTTTTAAGGCTGCTGGTGATTTCGTGCTGTCCCTTCAGAGTCACCAAGGGTGACCCCTTAGTGCAGTCGAGGGGCTTACCTGTTGGAAATTTTCTCAGAGCCGATGTATAGGGCACTCCTCATGAGTCCGGCCCGAGTGCCCAGAAATGCCATCTCAACACCCGCCTCAGTCTCCCTGTGGTAAAGAAACACACCAGTTCTCAGAAGAACAGCCAGCTCCCTGCCCCACGGTGAGGACCTTTCAAACCAGAAGCCACACATGGAGACAAGTTCATTTGCAATATAACCCATTTATACTAGGAGTGATACTGACTTCTGGCAATGCCTGCTAATGGCAACAGGTTGTTACTGGCTAACAGTTGGCAGGCTTAGACCTCTGCATAGATTCACACCTTTGAAGTTTGCTCGTTTAGTTTTCTGCTATGTAGACCATAAGCTCCTCTCCTCTGCTAGTCCTGCTCCAGGCTGCCTGCATGAGGCTGAAGTCAGAGACTGCAGATGGAGAATGGCTGCCTCAGGCATGCAGGGGACGGGCAGGGTAGCAGACTGACTGAGGCAGAGGATTGATTCAGGCACATCTTGCTGGAGGTATCAAGGGCACAGATGGGACAACTACATGGCGGAGAGCCTGCTGCAGTGCAGTGGCCTTAAAGTGAGGGATGTGTGTTGGTGTAACCATTTAAAGATGTGCTGATAATTGGATGTCCTAGCATGACTGCCGCTCGCTCAAGCTCTGTTAGTGGTAGGGGTGCTGGTAACTGAAGTCAAGACAGGAGTCCTGTGGCCACACATCTGTGTAAGTATCCTGTCATCTGCTGAAAGTAGATCTGTGTGACGTGATACTAGATATTAGAAGCAATGGGTGCCTCACTGGAAATGATAAAGTAGAAAGTTGTTTACTGAAGCCAGCCTGTCCCCTCCCTTCCTGAGGCTCAACGTGAAGGCATCAACAACGGAGACAAGATGAAACTCCTTTTTCCTTGCCGTCTGGGATGGAACTTCTGCTACAGTCATATAGAATGTGGAGCCAAAGCACGCCGCTGCTGCTCAGAGGGATATCTGATGCATGGGGAAATAACTCATAATAACTTTCAACTGAAATGGTCTTAGGTGTCCTGAGATACCAAACTCTATCAACTAAAGAGGCAAATGCAGTGCATCTTAGTTGGGTGCTGCAAAGAACTGGTGCAGAACACCCCTTGCAGTGCCACACCTGGATCACTGCTTTCCTCCAGAGATGTTCAGACAAACTCACCAAACTAAAGACTCCCCTGAGAAGGCCCAACCTGCTGAAGTCCACTCCTGAGAGATACTTTCCGAGTTATTTGTAAAGCTATTGAGCTATTTCTAAAGTTTCTTATATGCTGTGCAAGGATCTGTGACTATTTCAGGCACTCCATAAGCCCATAGCATCTGGAGATGCATCTTAAATGGTATTTTACTCATATTTACTTCTCATACACTTACATGGACATGTCGAGGGCTAGTGTTGTCCAGTAGGCCTCCATGGGTGCAGTGACCACTGCATCAAATAGCACTTCCTGTACTAACTCCTCATCACCTAAGAAGAAGAGAGAACAGGAATCAGGAGAGAAAGACATATCCCTCCCTAGATGTCTTAGGGAGGTCCTCATTATGGAGCATCTGCCTGGCCCAGGGCAGCGAAGCAACATGAGGCCCTCCCCTTGCAGGGCTCAGAACAGGACCTACCACCCTCGATGGCGGAGAGCACAAGAACAGATGTTAAAGCTAAAATTGTCAGTCTGGTTCACACACAAACTCAGTGGAAGGGGTTTGGGTTTGAAAGTGTTTGCAAGCAAGAGGCTTTCAAGTGAAGTTTTTCATCAGGCCTTCACTCTGACCTTCTACTTGATCAAACAGGCTGTGCACCACCATTGCCTCAAATCCCTGCTTTGACCTTTTATTCTAGGTGCCCTGTAGAAGGACACCAGACACCTCATTCTACTCAAGAATCTTCTTCAAGTCCTCTAGTGGCTTCCTCATGGCTTCTACTCTGTCCTTGTGTTCATTGGCTTCTCTGTTACCCCTCTGTCCTTCCTGTAAATCTCACAAAATGTTGTCCCTTCCTGGTTTCCCCCAGATGCTCAAGTCAGTCTAGGCTACCAGTCTAGTCCAGCCTGGACTGGGACTGAGAGGAGTTTATGAAGGTTCAAATATGCCATGTGCTAAGTGGCATACTCTAAGATCTCATTTATTTGACCAGCTTAATTTCTGTATCATCCTGCTTGCATACATTTTGTGCTGTGAGAATGTGATGGCTATCATATTGCAGATATGTGCCTTTCAGCACTGTTCCAGATGGAGCCGCCTGTCCCCCCAGCCCTCCATTTCAGTGTTTCTGCCTCCACTTACTGGGTTGATGTCCCAGGTATCCCCTAATATTTTCTCTTAAGTTCTTCCACCTTTATTTTTCCTTTCTTTGTCACAGTTGCAGAACCCATTTCTCCATCCTTGCTGTCATTCAGACCTCAAAACCGGAAATCATCTTTCCCTTCCCAGGCCTCGCATATCTAGGATGTGTCCAAATCCTATTTCTTTTTCCTCCACAGCACTTCCAAATCTGCATGTTTCTCAGTCAGCTCTCCTGAAACTTTTCTCCTCCTCCCTGCCCTCTTCAACTCATACATCTCCTCTTTTCAGCCTCCTCCGAAGACAGCCAGGAAGGATCTGCTCACACTGTGCAAGAAAGGAGCAATTATGGGATTACATTTCGGTTTTAGTTTTAAGAGATTCCCATCTTTGTGCCAAAAGTTTGTGCCTCTCAGGTGGAGTATTACATGCAAAAGCTTGTATTTGGCACAACCGTGGGAACTGAAGCAGTTGTCCTGGTTTTGGCTGAGATAGAGTTAATTTTCTTCATGGTAGCTAGTATGGCGCTATATTTTAGATTTGTGCTGAAAACGGTGTTGATAATACAAGGATGTTTTCGTTACTGCTGAGCAGTGCTTACACAGAGCCAAGGCCTTTTCTGCTTCTCACACCACCCTGCCAGTGAGCAGGCTGGGGGTGCACAAGAATTTGGGAGGGGACACAGCCAGGACAGCTGACCCCAACTGACCAACGGAATATTCCACACCATATGGCGTCATGCTCAGCATGTAAAGCTGGGGGAAGAAGAGGGAATGGGGGGACATTCAGAGTGATGGTGTTTGTCTTCCCAAGTAACTGTTGCACATGATGGAGCCCTGCTTTCCTGGAGATGGCTGAACACCTGCCTGCCCACGCGAAGTGGTGAATGAATTCCTTGTTTTGCTCTGCTTGCGTGAGTGGCTTTTGCTTTACCTATTAAACTGTCTTTATCTCAACCCACGAGTTTTCTCATTTTTACCGTTCTGATTCTCTCCCCCATCCCACCTGGGAGGAGTGAGTGAGTGGCTGTGGTGCTTAGTTGACAGCTGGGGTTAAGCCACGTCCTACAGCCATGGAGAGTGAGGTGGGCTGAAGGACATCCTAAAGCTAAATTGCTGTAGGGAGTTCCCATGCACGGCTGCCCACTTCTGCACCTCACTCCGCAGTGATGCTATATCAGCTGCTGGTGAGGCTACAAGTTGCCTGGAGAATGGGACCTGGTGCAAGGGATGTGCAGCAGGGGGAGCAGGAAAGGTAACAATTTTGTAGCATTTTTTCCCCCAAATCAGTTGCCAATTGTGTTTTGAAAACAGAATTAATTATCCTTGTTCTGAAAGAACCCAGCCCTTGGACGATAGTGGCTGGGGCCCTGGGGAGCAGAGTAGTCACAGCAGCTTTCCTGGCTCCTCCTGCCATTAACCCATCTAGCCCAGCTGGTCAGTCTGTCTTAAACATGGTGTGCAGCCCCCACCAAGCTCCATTCAAGCCTTTCACCTTCCAGTATTTCCTATGCTGAGACCTTCAATAAGGCTGAGTTATGTGACAGCTTTGAAATGGAAAAAAAATCCTCTGATGGAGACAAGGAGGTGGATCCTCAGCTCATTTCCACATGTGAATTAAGCTGGGCTTGAGTTTGATTCTGCCTGTGTGAGCAGGTGCCACAGGAGCTCAGCCTGATACCAATTAATTTGTCACAGTTCCCTCTCCCCTGTGATGGGTACAGGGAAACCCCAGCAGGGCCTTTTCTGTGCCTGGGACTCACATTCCAGGTCAGGTTCCTCTCCGGCGAGGAAACGGATCACAGCCTCCAGCTGGCTGAGCTTCCGGTGGTCCGGATCAATGTCAGTGATGCAGTAAATCCTGGTAGGGAGGGGAGAAGAAGCCCGCAAGGGCAAAGAGAAACCACAGTCAAGCAAACGCTCCTGAAAAATAGTAACTGCAAACAAAAATTCAGCGAGAAAGCTTGCGCTGTAAAGATTTTGCCACTGCTGCATGCCATGCCCACTCAAAATCTAATAACGTGGCTGTAAGTCAAACCCTACCAATAAACCAAACGCCAATTAATTTGACTGCTGCGCTTAGTAGGGCTGCTGTTATGTTCTCTGGCATAAGCTCACAATGCAACATAGCAGTTCCAAATCCTTCCAGCAGTTACCTGTATTATATGTTGTGTAAGAAAGATGTGTACCTGTGTCTGTATAACCAATAACAATGTGATGGAGAGACCTGAAAAGCAGAGGGTCACGTACAATGTGAGTAAAACTGGAATGGGAGCAGATAAACCAAGAGACAGAGAAACAAAATGTGAGATGAGGAATCAGCTTGCAGTATGACACGGTAGCAACAGAGCCGTCCCAAAGGGACACAGCTGCAGCAGCCTCAGGACACAGTTTGGGGAGAAGCGGGAGAATGTATTACAAACGAATTATAAAAGACACCAGTCCTCTAATCTTGCTTCCAATTTTGACCGCGTCATTGTCAGGACAATGGAGAGGAAGGGGTTATAAGCGAGAACTACAACTCACAAAGGGGCTGAAAGGAGTGATTTATGAGAGAGGTCTATGAGAAATGAATATGTAAAGTGTGGTAAGCTGAAACCCCAAGTTAGGAGTGGAAGAAGGAGAAGTCACTGCTTATGTCTCAAACGCGCTGCCTGTGAAATTTGACAGTGTAATGAGAGGTGTGAAGGGCTGCAGGGCTTCTTGAATATAGTTATTTTGGCTTTGATACAGACTGGGTTCATGTGCCTGGGTGTAACTGAATGTTGGGTTCATGAAAACCCCAAACCTCACAGCAATAAATGGAAAGTGCCATGCTTTACCCCGTGCCATATCCAAACAAAGCAAAACCATAAATTATGCTTTCTATTGAAACAGAGGTCATAAATCACCTCCATGTTCACTAGAAATTGGGTCTAGGCTCAGTTCAGAAGAATGCCAACCAAAAATGAGCTGGAATTTAAAAAAGCATTTCAATCTCTCACTAAGCTTGCAATAAAATTTCCTGACAGGTCTGACATACTGTAGGCTTTGTAGCACAATTCTGAGCAACACGAGGAGGAACAAAGTAAGTCTGAGCACGGGAGACCAAGGATAAATCTCAGGAGATGTTTCTTACAGAAACAGAGGGATGTGCCGGGCCTTGGTGGGATCTCCCAAGGGACCAGGTGAAACTGAATGGCCTGGAGACAATCAGCCCCTGAACAACACTGCTTTTTCTCCAGGCCACAGAGGGTGGTGCACTCAAGCCAAATTGCCAGGAACTTTGCCAAAATCTCATGACAAAGTCCTATGTCATTGACAGGATTTCCTCCACTTACCATTCATTCGCTAAAGACAAGTCTGGCTGGAGCAGGTCGTGCAAACCTGAAACCAGACAACACATACAGTATTCAGTTAGGTAGCAGACAGGCAGATACAGGCTGTGAAGGAGAAGTGAAGCAGTGAAGTTCAGAGTAGCTACCTGGTCCCTTAGGGCAGTGTGACTGTTCCAGATCAACCTACCTTCTTCCACTGAAGTGTTCCCCAGCAGAATGTATTCCCCGTGTCCCCTGGACAGCACAACACCCAGGCTGCAGGCAGGAAGGAAAACAGAGGGCTTGTCAGCAAGGAGAGGTGTAATCCCTAAACATGACACTGCGTTCCCTGCAGTTACAACCCTTAAAGACATTAACTCCCTCCACAGCTGTTAAAGAAAAGAACATAATCAAAAGAGGATTAAGTGAGATCTGATTTCAACCAAGAGGCTAAGAAACTTGTCTGTAGAACACTTTTTGGTGACAATTTTTTTGGCCAATGTTGTAAGTTCAGATCGACAATACTATTTCTCAAATCTATGCCGATTTCAAATCATTTCAGCTGGGGCAAAACCCACAAAAATATTTTTGCTTGATTTCTTACATGATGTTTTATAATTTTCAATTCATAACAATGTTTTGTTTAGAGCCATACACCTGAACGTAAAACATATTAAGCGGAACTGAAAATTGAAGATATCTCATTGCTCTGAAATGAAACAACATGTTTCACCTAAGCTATAACTTTTGGACTCTGAACTTCGGATAAACCACAATATTCCTTCTGAATTGACCCCAAACAATATTTGAATGGCTATAGGAACAAAGAAGTCGGTTATTCACACTGTTGAATACACTCATTCACTCATGAGTCTTAGGCAGTTCTATGAAGAAAAGGGACCAATTTGCTGTCCCTGATGGCAGACTTCTGATACACCGTATTGTCATGTGAATCCTTGCTCACCTGAACGGTGTGCCACTGATGTCCGTGAAGAAATAGTCATTGGTGAGGAAGAGAACTCGTTTCTGGAATAAGAGCATGAATAAGAAAGTGAGAGACCATCTGACAGACCAAGAGCATAGTGATGACGGGGACCTGGGATATACATCCCCAAGGCTAAGCAAAAGCAGTTGGATGTTACCAACACCTCACACCCCGCTAGGGCTGGCTGGAGACAGGAATGAATGTGTACTATTCAGCATATTCAGCAACTTGTGACTTTCAGGATCCAGGCAGCCACTCTATCTTTCCATCCAGGGCTTCAGTTAAACCTTTCTTTGCTCTAGGGCTCCTGCACGGGCTGCAGGAGGGGGTGAGGGGAAGCCACACTCCCTCTCGCACCCTACAAGCCAACGCGCTGAGGCCCTGCTGTTCTGTTGCTATACAGAGCAACCTTGATGGCGTTGCACATCATCATCATCATCCCAAGCAGGAGGGGGATGCTCAGTGGGGCAGGTGGGAAGGAGAGGTGGGGTTGGAGGAGAGGCAGGATAGCAAACCTACCCACTGTGTGGGT
Organism: Steatornis caripensis; assembly: GCA_013398225.1. Lineage (NCBI taxonomy): Eukaryota > Metazoa > Chordata > Aves > Caprimulgiformes > Steatornithidae > Steatornis > Steatornis caripensis. The sequence goes on from VZSC01011120.1 coordinate 104,084, forward strand.
GGGCAGCTGGGGCCAAGTCTCCCCACTCCTGAGGGGAACGCTGAGATTCCTGACACGTGCTTTGACGCCAAACTGGGACAAGACATTAACATATTCCAATTTTGTTAAAAAACATCAGTAAAAAAAAATTTACATTTTCAAGTTGGATAAAAGTGCTGATTCAAATCCAAGCCGTTTCGATTCACATGAAAATAATTTTTTCAGACTGACATTTCAACTGAAGACATTTCAGGTATTATTGAAAGCTGCTTCAGAACTTCAGCTATTTGCCAGACTGGCCTTTTCCTGTAGGAAAGTGTTGATTTCAGTGGAATTCTTTTCCAAAGGAGAAAAGTTTTTGGAAAGTTTCTATCCAACCCTTATGCCAGCACATGAACCCTAATATGTTTAAAATCCCAGGCCCAGTCTGAAAATGAGGTGAGAGGATGTGTGTGGGAGACAGGGAGTGAACACAGAAAACTCAGTGTTCCCCAGGGAAAGTCGCGCCTGCTCTAACCTGCTCCAGCCGAGCAGCAGTGGAAGTGGAGTGAGGCACAGAAGGTGAGCCAGAGCCAGTGTGCCCCGAGTTTGTGCACGCAGTGGATGGGCTGATAGGGATGGGGTTTATTTTTAGGTGAGGAGGTAGCAGACAGCTCAACCCCTTCCCTCCCTGCTCTCTCTGTGCATGGCAATTGTGTAGTGCTGAGCGATAGGGTCAGAGTCCTTTGCTGAGACGAGATGTTCCAAAAGTGCTGTGATACCCTGTCGTGGTTTGATTCAGCAGGCCACTAAATACCACGCAGCTGCTCACTCACCCTGCCCCTGCCCAGGAGAATGGGGGAGAGAATTGGACGGGTAAGGGTAAGGAGACTTATAGGTTGAGATAAAACCAATTTAATAATTGAAATAAAATGAAATAATAATGATAATAATAGATGAAATAATAACAGTAACAGTAGTAATAATAATAATTAATAAAAATAAACAATAGTATCAATAATAGAATATACGAACGAGTGATGCACATTGTGACATCTGTGACAGATGCAATTGCTCACCACCCACTGACCAAGGCCCAGCTTGTTGCCGGCTAGTGATGCCGGAGGAGCAGAGAAATCCTGAAACCACAGCCCCCGAAGAGACCAAGAAATTTCCCGGCCATCCGTACACTGAGCATGACGCTGCATGATATGGAATACTCCACTGGCCAGTTTGGATCTGTGGTTCTGGTTATACTGCCTCCCAGCTTCTTGCACACCCGCACAAGAGCAAAACATGGTGCCCTTCATCTCTTAGCAACAACTAAAAACATCAGTGTATTATCAACATTCTTCCCATACCAAACCTCACACTAAAGGCAAAACATAGTGCTATTCTAGCTACTAAGAAGAAAATTCTTTCTATCCCAGCCTACACCATCCCAGCCAAAACCAGGACATACCCCGAAAGAACATGGTGGTGTTTTGGTGGCTGTGGGGAAGGTACAAGAGGTATTAAGCCTCTCTTTCATTGCCAGTCTGATCTGATGGTGGAGGGAAGCAGGCATGGGGAAGGAAGCCTGGGGGCGTAGGCCTGCCCCTGGGGGAAAGGATGCAGTAGAAAATGGCCCAGGGGTGCAACTACTCCAAGATCCTTCCCTTCAGCAGGGCTTGTCTGCTCATCCCTTGTTCCTCTGACCTGCCCCTCTTCTGTGCATGCAGCCACCCAGCACTCACGTCTCGTGGGAGGGAGGGCAAACCTCTGTTTGGGCAGGGGGAGGGGATGGGTGACCAGCCCTCCCCAAAGCAGCTGGAGGTATCACCGATTATCCATGGGAAGGAAGAGAAGCAGAGGCACCCTTGAGGCAAGCGGGGCTGAGGACGATCAGGCAGGACTGTGCTACGTAGTGCAGGGCAAGGGAGAAGACAAGAACATGGGCATGTTGGCTCAGTGGTAGGATGGCTGTCTACCAGCACCTGCAGTCTGGGAACGTATGTATTTCCAGTTTTGGTATGGCATGGTATTAGGTAGCCAGTCCTGGCTAATGCCATTATCAGTGGTTGGCCACAACTCCTGCCTGTGTCCTTGCTCTTTTGCTTTCACAGTCACAAGCCTTTTGTACCCTAGCTGCAAGTAAAGGCATTTTTTGCCACTAGATCTCTCTAACCCCTGGTCTTTGATCCTTACTTTCCCCTCTCTATCTCACTCTGCTCTCACTACCTTCCTGAAGTCAACTTGGGGAACCAATGTTTACATGGCTGATTGACAGAATAATTTCTGTCCCCTTCACTCAGCCCTTCTCTCTGCTGTCTGACCGCCTCATTCCCTTGGTTTCAAGGCTCTGTCAGCACTTTGTTTTGTTTCAACGCTGCTCTGCTTCATCAGCCAGCAGAGCACAAGTAGGAATTGCTAAGTTTCACTTCTGGTCCCTGCTCCATGTGTATTCTGATAATAGTAAAACTGTCACATACTCAGCTTCAGTCTCCTACTGTGCTTCATAAGGCTTGCAGAGTTGCAGAATAAAACAGGTAATCTCTCTTACCAAGGCTACATTTTGTTTTCTTTTTTTTCCCTGGGTAGGAGAGCAAATGATGTCCCTAAAATATTGAACCAAGAAAGGTCTCTTTGGATGACTCAGAAGAAATGTTGTTGAGGGTGTGCAGAGACAGAGGTTAGGCTAGCAAAATAAGCAATCTAGAGTTAGAAAGAATAGATCCTGCTGGAAAACCCGGATTGCTTCTCTGACAATAACAAAGGTAATGGATGAAAGGAATAAGGGACATGCGATATATCTGGGTTTATATAAAGCCCTTGTAACAGCTTCTCATGAAATTTTATTCTGAAGAATCAGTTAAAGAGGGCTTAAATAAGATGTGGAGTGAGAACCAGCTGCAGTACTGTAAACAAAAAGAAACAGTAAACAACAGGGCATCGAGGGAAAAAGAGCTAATGAGAGGAACAGACAGACTCTGTCTTAGGAGCCCTTATGTTTGGTGTTCTGTAAGACAAAATAAAACAACATTTCTCTGCATACTGAGAAAAAGTCCCAACAGCCCTAAAAATTAGAAAGACTGGACAGAAAGGAGGAGTGGGATTCATGTGGAAAAATGACAACTGGAAAAAATAGCTAAGATATACGGAAACCAACGCAACTGTTCCGGTGCAGCTGCGGGAGGGAGAAAAAAATTGAAGGGACGGCAGACAGGAGATTTGGGGCTTCCTGTTCAGAAATATCCTATTGCAGAGAATAGATGCCCTCTACAGAGCAACAGGGAAACGGTACTCAAACAACTCCGTGAAGCCCTGTTACTTCTGTACCAGAAATGATACAAGAGGCAAAGGGAACAAAAATAATTGCTGAACTGCTTGGACTGAAAAGCGTGCAAGTATTTCAAATGCAGGTGTTGGCAACACCCAGGAGAGGAAAGGCAAAGCCATTGACAGGTACCCGATAGTTGCCAACAGCAAGAATAAAGAAAGAGAATTTAGTTACAAGATCTAGCAGTACAACCATTCAGAGGAAATGAAGGAGTGTCTTCATAAGGAAATGGCACCGTTTCAGCAGTGGCTGTGAGCAGTTGGTTTATTGGAATTGGTTCGGACTGTGACTTAGCATGGGAGCAGTTCAGCCAGCCTGATCACTGAACAAAACCACTCTCTATAAAAAATGGAAAATTTTCCTGAAATATGGTAGACTTCTGGGCAGTGTAACTTGTAGGACTCTGGAATGCTTCCTAACAGGAAATGATGAAAGCCAAAACCTTTAGGAGAGTTAAATGAACCTGAATGAAAAAGTATCAGTGAACGTAAATGTACAAGATAGTTTTGCACTGATTCCAATGGAAGAGGTATAACCCTACAATAGAGCTGGTAGGGAATGTTCAAAAGTCTCATTTTCACTAGGACTTTTCATAAAACATCTGTAAATATTTGTGTAGAAATTTAATCCTGGACCTGGATAAAGGAAATCACATTCTGACAGAGAGAGTGACAAAGTTTTCATGACTGATTTTGGGTAGGGAAAAGTTGTTGCAATACAGTCTCCAAACCTCTTTCTGTCTAGGTCAGCTCAGCATAGCCTTCCCCATTGTAAACTCTTGAAGATATCTGATTCATTTCATAGCCCTATAAACAACGAACGGCATGCTTTTTGGCTTTGCCTGGACAAAGTAGGGAGCTGTGAGGCATTTCCAATACCTTTGTAAGGGCAGAATGTCAGTAGGTATAAAGAGCACTTCTAAGGATGCTCTATTCTATGTCTTTAGCACATGTTATATCTGTGGCGAAACAATAAAATCCTCACACTCAGAAAGGCTGAGCATTAAAACCACATCCTTCATGGTTCCTCAGCATCCATTTCCCATCCCCTCCTTCTTGTGACCTGAACAAAAGGATAATTTCTTACCCCTTTATCCACAGGAACCTTCACATCCATAGAGAGGTAGCCTGTTTCCCCATTGATCATGGCAGTTCTGAGCTGCAGAGGTGAACAAGATTGGTATTAGTGTCTCCAGGCAGGGCAGGGCAGGAAATAATAGAGCTGCTTGTCATTAACGTACAGGGGCTGGCCGAAAAGAGGGACTGTAGGTTGCATGTGTGCTCCCCGCCGCCCCCAGCAATTTCTTGCTTCTTTTAAACTGAAAACCTGTTCTCAGTGGTCAGGATCCTTGTTCAGTCAGGCCGATAAGTGACAAAGAATAATAATGGCTTATGCTGAAGGTTTGTTGATAGGTCTTTTCAGCAAAAAGAAAGACTCTGAAAGCTATGAAATTGCCAGTCTAAGTTTCAGACTTCATCATTTGGCAGCCAGAAAGTCATTAGCACGGTGCTTTGAGAGCCTGGAAGAGGAGATCCTGGAAGAGGAGCCTGAGAAACCCACAAACTCCTCCAGACCAACTCCAAATCTCTTTGACATTTTTTAAACCGATTTATAAATGACAGCCTTTATTCAGCACAACGTCTGAGGTGCAGCAAAGCAGCTGTTTAACACAGCAAAGCAAGACTGTATGATAGCGAGGTAGGCAGTGAGAAAACCACTTTATTCAATCCAGGTTCCAAATGCAAAATGCAATTTTCACAGTGGCTCCCAGCCTTTTGCAAGAAAGAGTCAGGGAATTTTTCCACAAGTGCAGAGGCTTTGACTTTAGGTCCAGCCTGCCAGAACGTATCAGCCTACTTCTTCAGCCTAGGTAGAAAAAAAAGGTGGGAAGTAACTTATTTTTCCACAAGTGCAGAAGCTTTGACTTTAGGTCCAGCCTGCCGGAACGTATCAGCCTATTTCTTCAGCCTAGGCAGAAAAAAAAAGGTGGGAAGTAACTTATTCATTCACACAAATTGCTTCCTTACTTCCAGAGACAGGCCTCCATTCAGGTGCTGGCCAGTCTCAACTGCATTTGCTTCACAAGGCCACGGTTTTGTTTGTTATGGCTGTTTGATGTGGGTTATTTACAGACCTAGAATATGAAGCTTGTGTTTCCCAAGGCCCATGTCTCGGAAATCAAAACACTGACTGGTACTATTACTCCTTTTTGGCTAAGAGTGTTTGACCTCCTGCCAGAGCCACAGCATACCCTCTGTTCTGGTCTGACAGCCTGCAGCATTTGCTATGGGTTCTGGGTTTAGTTCAGATATTGTTCTTTCATCCATATCTCCTTGAATGTCAGGCATCTTTCATTGCCCATATGGCAGTGGAGAAGCGAATCAGTGGATATCTGAGAACTCCTTGGATCTCTTCAGCTCCAGCCAGCCTGCAGGCAGGCTACTCGTCCTGTGCCCAGCCCCCACGTGACGGTGGCTGTAGGTTGGTGCCACAGTCCAGGCTCACTGCTTCTTCCCTCAATAGCTTCTCTGGCCTTGAGAAGTCAATTACAGCCCTGGTGTCTGAGCGACACCGTAATGCTCGGTCCNCTCGTCCTGTGCCCAGCCCCCAGGTGACGGTGGCTGTAGGTTGGTGCCACAGTCCAGGCTCACTGCTTCTTCCCTCAATAGCTTCTCTGGCCTTGAGAAGTCAATTACAGCCCTGGTGTCTGAGCGACACCGTAATGCTCGGTCCTTCTTAGGCAGGTCACTTCTGGCAACAGCTTGCCTCCACTTTGAAGAATGTGTAGCAGAGTTTGGATGGAGGAGTGCTCTGGTGCATGCTGAAGCACTTGTTCCCGACACTCCAAACAGCAAAATCTCCTGGCTCCAGGGCAGCGAGTCTGTGCTGTCCCCGTCACTGGTAACAAGTGCTACTGACTCCTTTCCCCTGTCTGCTTGTGTCGTTTCAAACCAACACAGACATACAGTTTACCTGAGGGGTCTCACAACATCTAGGTGTTTTGGCACTCAGTTTCATCACCTTTGCAGACCAATGTCTTCTTCAGTGGCTCTGTCAATGCTGAAGAAAATCTGTTTGGGTGACAGCTCCTAGACTGCTGGGGAGGATCTCTTGACCCTTCCCTTTTCCCTTCACACTGAGAATATCCGTGTTGCAAGCAAGCCCAAACTTCCTTGCTGCCTAGCCACAGATAGTACTGTTGTGCATCAGTTGGTATTTTCCAGACAGTGCCGTCTTCCCTCCCCTGGATTTCTTTTTAGCAGCTGGCTGTATTACACATCATTAGCACTTGGGCATATTTTTCCAGTCTGAATTTGCTGCTTATCAGTGTTGCTGAGATTATACTGCAACTGGTGTTGAGTCTGTCATTGATCTAATACCATAGCTGCAAATCTGAGTGTTGAAAAGTTGGCAGCTTTCTGCTGCAGTGGGTGTATCTTGAGAGTCTCTAGACTTGCTGAAGTCACACTGCAGATATCATTCGCGTCACTGAGTGTCTCTGTATCCTCAGTGACTGCAACCTTTCTTTCTTCTGGAAGATGCAGCACAGGAACACAAAGTGGCTTTGGTTTTCATGCTTCTTTTGACCTTTTTTTCACTGGGTAGTTTACTCTGCCTACAGACAGAAACCTTACACTTTGTATCATATTTGAATTCAGGTATCAATGTTATTTGGTCAGACAGGAAACTGCTAGCCAAATAAATACGACAGCAAAGCAAAGTCCTCTGATTTCCTGGATTTTTT
>VZSC01011120.1:111349-173906 GCA_013398225.1 Steatornis caripensis
GGGAGGCAGTAAAATAGCAAACTAGGTAAAGAGGAGCAGCTCTAAAAGTGGCCCCAGTGAGAAAGAAAACTGCAATGGGAGCAGAGCTCCTAGAAGACATCAGTGAAGCCACACAAAGCCACTGGCAACCTGCATCTTAGTGGTTCCACTGCGTGTAAAGCCTCTTATTTTTGACTTGCTTTTCATGTTCCATACCCTGTCCGGTTGTGTTTCCTTTCTCAATTTGCCACTCTTCCACTTCCCAAGTTCCTTTGGTGTGGGCCCTTGTACTCAGCCTGTACTAGCAACAGTAGGTACTTTGATCCTCTCGCTGGGCAGTTTGCTTGTCCTACCTGTTTAAGTGGATATCTATAGCATCAGATCCATTTATCTCAGCAGTCTCCCCTGTAATCCAGAAGCACGTGTTCCACAGCTAATTCTGTTTTACTCCAAACTCAGTTCTTATCTTAGTAATTTAAGTATCCATTCTCTCCTAATTCTTCTGAGCAAAAGGAAACCAGCCGCAGAGGAACCTGTCTACCTTCTCATTGTATCTGGGTTCCTAGTTGTGCTATGCGGCAATATGCAGCTGTTGAGGTGCCTGCTGTTTATTCTTTATCACTTTTTAATAATTTTGCTTGAAAGACTGTCAAAAAGGTATTTTCTAATCTTTTCCCCCCAATCAGCTCTTGTTTTCAGTGCCTCCTCACTTGTGCAATAAGATGGTTTCTGAAAACTTGTTTTTCTCAAGTCTCGAAGTCCCTTATCCTCTTTATCTATTATTAATAGTGACTGCAAGCTTTAGTTTCTGTTGGACACAGATCTTCTTTCTTTCTTGTTGCAGATCGCATTAGTTGAGTGGCTTCAGCTATATTTCACATATTGCATGTGTGGGTAACAGCACAGGACACTGCCAAACTCCTGAGCTATCTTGGCTTTGTATTAACACTGGCTTCCTGGAGCACCCTTCAAAGAGTGTCCTTCCTCCCGCCAGCACGTTCCCTCCCTGCTCCATGGGAAGGAAAACTTGTACTGGGAAGGAAGACAAGCACTTTGTAGAGGAACGTCATCCTTGTCCTCTTGTAGACCAGCAGCCCCGCCTAGTCAGGGCCAGTCAGGCACATTAAAAACCAGGAGTGCCTGCTGCCTGATGCTCCGCTGCCCCTTCCATACAGGCACACAAACTGATAGAAAGGAGAAGCTGCAAAAAAAATGCTAAATTTACTTTCTGATACTCACTATTTCATCCTGGTCTTCCCATTCCACTTCTGAGAGATCTACACTGTTGTAGTTTGGCTTAGGCTTCAGTTTCTTTCCTTCTTTATACTGGCATTTATTTAAAAAAAAAAAGAAAAATACCCGAGTAAGTGGCTAGATAACTTCCTAAACTAACCCATTGAGAATCGATATGTAATTTGAAGAATAGGGGTGTCTCCTTTATTTTCTGACTAGGAAGGCAGCATTTGGGTGCAAGTGCCTTCTCGTTCCCATGCCATGTATTTCTGCATGCAGGCAGTGTGGGGCTGGGACAGTTCAAGCGGGAGAGCCTGTTCCAGGAGCATGGCACAAGCAGGAACACAGATAAACTTNTGCTAAATTTACTTTCTGATACTCACTATTTCATCCTGGTCTTCCCATTCCACTTCTGAGAGATCTACACTGTTGTAGTTTGGCTTAGGCTTCAGTTTCTTTCCTTCTTTATACTGGCATTTATTTAAAAAAAAAAAGAAAAATACCCGAGTAAGTGGCTAGATAACTTCCTAAACTAACCCATTGAGAATCGATATGTAATTTGAAGAATAGGGGTGTCTCCTTTATTTTCTGACTAGGAAGGCAGCATTTGGGTGCAAGTGCCTTCTCGTTCCCATGCCATGTATTTCTGCATGCAGGCAGTGTGGGGCTGGGACAGTTCAAGCGGGAGAGCCTGTTCCAGGAGCATGGCACAAGCAGGAACACAGATAAACTTGCAGGTAAAGGCTACAGCCTCCCTTGTGAAAATATTCTTCAAAACAGATCATTAAATACATTTGACTTCAGGAACTCAGTTTTTTCCCCACAGCTAGGAGTGTAATCCCATTAACACTATAATATCAGCAGGAGATCTTTTCTGATGGGAATTAGGCTTCGGCTCCACAGACAGAAAGGCAGGCTTTTCCCCTAGGGCTGACTGCTGCAAGAGACCTATTGCCCTGTAATCTTCTAGATGAAGGAAAAGGTGTGAAGCAGACTAAGAGAGGTCAGTTTTGAATGGAAGATAAAGCAGTGCCCTTGCCTAGCTTTGCCTTGCCCCATCCTGGAAACACGATGTGTCCCTTCGCTTCCCACAGTGAAATAAGTACCCGTGCCCATGGTCTCCCTGTGCAAAGCTGCCTTTTTGAAGACAGCTGGCGTGAAGCCCTGTGGTGGCACTCTCTCTTGCCAGTAACCACATTAATGCTTATGTAGCTGTGCGCAGGTAGATCTGTGCCAATACAAAATGTGAAATAGTTGCCTGCCTGGGTGTCTGGGTAACAAAGCCAGCTGCGTGTCTGCAGAGAAATGTGCGGTCTAGAGATCCAGGTGGCACCGCGAGGGAGAAATGTTGTCCTTGTGTCCACTCCCTCAAGTCCCAGAAGGTTTTTGCAGCCTACTGGTCTCTAAATTGTCACTGACTTACCACCTTACTAAGACTTGTGGTACTGGACTCTACTAGCCCCAGATTCCCAAAACGTCCAACACTACAGCTGCTGGGTAGCTATTACTGGGGTGCTACTCAAGCTGAATCTTCTTGTAGGAGACATGCGCAAGTGAGGGGGATTGTTTCTTCAGCCTGGCAGTGAAACCTTACGTGGACACAGGTACACGTGCACCCACAATACAGCCAGTGCATGCAAGTACAGCCCTCACCTGCACTCTTACGGAGAACAGACAGGCAAGGTACCTTACACTTCATACACGTCTGTGCATGTATACGTCTATGCATGTGGAATTGATTTCTCTGGCCTTCATACTCCTGGGCGCCTATGTATCAGAGCCTGGTAGCCTTCACAGCTCAATAAAATGTGAGAAATCGGGAGCATCCCTGAAAGCCACTGTTTCCACACAGGCAAAAGTTCTGAAATTCACAGCTATACATACCAGAGGGCGGAGGTCTGGGTGTGAAAGGATGTAGCCATTGTTGGTGTTCAGAAAGGCATATCCATGGACACCCAGCTGGAGAGAGAGGCATTGGAACAATTAGTGCTGTAGCTAGAAACACTGCTGTGTAACAGGTGCCACTGACACCCTGGCATCACCAATATTCAGAAATATTTTCCTTTTAAAGGTGTTGACCAGTAGAAAATAGGTTTCATCCCAAACCATTTATCTCTGGATGTCTAGCCACTCTGTCCAAGCAGTCTGACTATGCTTGGATGCACTAAAGGATGGGCAGGTAGTTGATTTGCGTACACATTCAGAAAAAGATACCCTCCTAGAGTCTGATTGTCCCCGTGGACAATTACCACCCAGAAGCAGAATAAGCTCTACCCAGCAGGCACAGCAGTGCTGCACATAAAACTGGCAATGATGGGGAATGTTGTGAACAGNTGCGCAAGTGAGGGGGATTGTTTCTTCAGCCTGGCAGTGAAACCTTACGTGGACACAGGTACACGTGCACCCACAATACAGCCAGTGCATGCAAGTACAGCCCTCACCTGCACTCTTACGGAGAACAGACAGGCAAGGTACCTTACACTTCATACACGTCTGTGCATGTATACGTCTATGCATGTGGAATTGATTTCTCTGGCCTTCATACTCCTGGGCGCCTATGTATCAGAACCTGGTAGCCTTCACAGCTCAATAAAATGTGAGAAATCGGGAGCATCCCTGAAAGCCACTGTTTCCACACAGGCAAAAGTTCTGAAATTCACAGCTATACATACCAGAGGGCGGAGGTCTGGGTGTGAAAGGATGTAGCCATTGTTGGTGTTCAGAAAGGCATATCCATGGACACCCAGCTGGAGAGAGAGGCATTGGAACAATTAGTGCTGTAGCTAGAAACACTGCTGTGTAACAGGTGCCACTGACACCCTGGCATCACCAATATTCAGAAATATTTTCCTTTTAAAGGTGTTGACCAGTAGAAAATAGGTTTCATCCCAAACCATTTATCTCTGGATGTCTAGCCACTCTGTCCAAGCAGTCTGACTATGCTTGGATGCACTAAAGGATGGGCAGGTAGTTGATTTGCGTACACATTCAGAAAAAGATACCCTCCTAGAGTCTGATTGTCCCCGTGGACAATTACCACCCAGAAGCAGAATAAGCTCTACCCAGCAGGCACAGCAGTGCTGCACATAAAACTGGCAATGATGGGGAATGTTGTGAACAGCACAGAAACAGCAGTGACAGGTCTGTGTGCCCATGACTACATATGCACCGCAGTGAATGAACAAGCAAGTATGAATCTCACAGACGGCTTCCCTGGAAACCCGGTCAGTCTTCAGAGGAGCTCTGCATTATGCTTCAGTGTTGGCAAGATCAGACCTAGCCTAGGCCAATTGTACAAGCCGTTAGCCTTACAATGCTTTTTAAGGAATACATAGTCTAACACGAGCAGATGCTGGCTGACCTGATCTGCAAGAGATTTCTGAGAGTGCAATTACTCAGATCAAGCCCATATGTAATACAAATACCAGCTAAACCCTTAGCTGCTAAAAACTCGCTGATAGCCTGCGCTTGCCAAAACAAGACTTGTCTCAAGGAAAACAAGAATGGCTAAGGTTTCTATCTTCAAAAAAATTTTGCAACTTTATATTCCTATAGAGACAATCCTGGAGGGATAACAATAGGGAAGTGGGAAGGTAAGTAATTTACAATCCGTCTGTGCTTTTTGGAGGGAATGAATTATGTATTTCAGACATCCCGGATCAAAATTTTGGACTCTATGTGAAAGAGTTTTTTGCAAAGCACATTTTGCTCGGCTCTGTGTGGCAAGAATGAATCCCAGACATTGGATCAGGACTACAGCAAAGTTTCTCATCGGCCTATTAAAGTTGAAATTTCCCAGCCCAGTAAGCGCGATCATAAATGTATGAGCTCTCAAAGGCTGTAATTCTGGAACTGGTCCTTTGTAACCTGTATGCCAGGGCACTCAAGTTGAGGATCCTAGGTTTACAAATTGGTCTGGAGTTGGAAGAGCTTCTGGGAAGTCATGTCCTGACTCTGATGTAAAGAAATCCTTCAAACAATTTTCCCTCCTTCTCTGGCACTTCTTGGAGGAAAGACCAATGTCCCTCCTTGGCCAGGAAGAAAGATTATTATGACGTATGGCCTTTGAGTGACATGGAGGGAGAAAGATGAAAGGGTATTAGTCTTACAGATAAAATAAATGTGTATAAAAATTGAAGCTCCTAGACAAGGACAGGGTGTTTTCCTATGGATGAACATATATATCTTTCAGATATGTTAAACATACAGCTAATGGAAGTTATTGGACAAAGTGTTCTGGAAAGAAAATACTCTATCTAGGTACAGCACAAGCAAATAAGAGCCAACTTCCTGTACACTGTCCTGCCAAGAAATCTTCATGCTGATCTGAAGAAAGGAACAGGTAGGCATGACAGAAAAGTAGGCTCTCCATAGTCCATTCAGCCCTCAGTTTTTCTGTGAAGAATATTGACAGTGAAACTAGTTTAATTTTTTGCCATGTGGCGTGGCAGTTTTTGTCCACTGGGAACTGGATATAAAACTTTAGTTCTTCTGAGATAGGCTGTCAGATCCGTATCATCTGAGGGGTTTAGTTTGGTTACCATCAAGATGCAAAGTCTCCATGACATGTTGCCAACCTACTGGATCAGCCAATCCTTGTGTTTCTGAAGCAGCCTAAGATCTTTAAGTAGTGAATGATTTCCCACGTGCTATATAGAAACCATACATCACTACATCCAACANCTTTAGTTCTTCTGAGATAGGCTGTCAGATCCGTACCATCTGAGGGGTTTAGTTTGGTTACCATCAAGATGCAAAGTCTCCATGACATGTTGCCAACCTACTGGATCAGCCAATCCTTGTGTTTCTGAAGCAGCCTAAGATCTTTAAGTAGTGAATGATTTCCCACGTGCTATATAGAAACCATACATCACTACATCCAACATCTCTTGCTTTATGCTCATAGTTCTTCCTACAGGCAGAGGAATGATTTTTCAGTCATGTCTATGAAAGAATGACTAGTGACTTTGCTGTGCAAAATAATTGTGTTTTCTCAGTCTTACCTTANAGTTTCTGAAACAGCCTGAGATCTTTAAGTAGTGAATGATTTACCATGTGCTATATAGAAACCATACATCACTACATCCAACATCTCTTGCTTTATGCTCATAGTTCTTCCTACAGGCAGAGGAATGATTTTTCAGTCATGTCTATGAAAGAATGACTAGTGACTTTGCTGTGCAAAATAATTGTGTTTTCTCAGTCTTACCTTATACCGTGGAGCAAGTTTTAACAACTCCTTCAATGGTACATCAGAGCCCACCACACCCAGGAGAATGCCGTGAGATCGCTTAAAAACAAAGGAGAGCCCATTTTCAGAAGCAAAACCTGGGTAGTTTTCTACCTGAATGCAGATCACTGCCTTCGTACTAGTCTCTCACGTATCCTCTCTCTAGGCTTGTATAAATATGTTCATTTAAAGCCAACGAAGATACCTCAAAAAGTCTAAGGGGGTTGTTCCAGTATTTGTGGAGAGTGTTTCTACCCAACACTAGTCAGCATTTTGTACTATTTTTCAGAAGTAACATAAAATTACTGTAAACAAGTTTTGAGGGCAAAAACCTTCATTCACTGTGTGTAAACAACAGTAAGGGCAAGACAATCGTGCAAAACAACACGGATCAGTTAATAACCTGGGCCAACTAAACCAAACACCAAATACAAAATTGTTAACCTAGGAAAAGGGAATGCAGGCAATCCCCACGAAATGGGGAACTGGTTGTTTAATAAACATCAGAGGAGCATGATGGAAAAATTACACACAGGCTCCCACTGCAGTGCTGTGCTAATACAGATTTAGGCCAGCCTCCGGTGAAGAAGGCAAACAATTGTTAACAAGATCTAGATGAAGAGTTTGTCTTGTACAGCAATGGTGAATTACCGTCTGTCATTTAAAAAGGGTGCTGAGAAATGAGAAATAGTACGGAAAAGACTGTTTAAAGGGTTTCAAAACACAGAGGAAATGCCCTTATCAAAGACACCTAAACAGTTCAACCTTTTTCTCTTATCGAAAGATAGACAGGTTTGACTTCATTGTGGTATAGATCATGCTTCCTAGGAGAAGACATCAAAGAGTACTGGCTTTTTTAGTTTAGCAGAAGATGTTATGACAGGAAGGTTATCGGGCTCATGAAGGACCATCTATGTGAAACGTAAAGGTCTGCAATAAAATGCACCGACTAGGCAAGGTAATGATCTCTCCCAGCCTGAAGTTTTATGAGTCTGGGTATTACGCTTAGTTTGAAAATGGAAGGGATAAAACAGGGAGAAGTCTCACATTTAAGAGTATTTTGAAGAAATAGCCTTCAGAGGAAATGACAGACTATGACTTTTGACAGATAAATTATCAGCTGCACATCCTGCCAGAGGTGTACTGCAGTCCCTCATGGCGGGCTCTTCTTTCAGACACCCATTGGCTTTAAAACCCCACAAAGGTCCGCTGCATCCTTTCACCCCTGCTGGCCAGAAGGAGAGCGAAGCCCGTGTTACACTCACCGTCTCATTCTTTTTGCTGAAGACTGGCATAGCCACTGTTGTCATGAGCAACAGACTTTGAGCCTGAGATGCAAAGAGCTGCCACGGAACAACAAACCGTGTGTTAGCAAATGCAATACTGCAGATAATCCCAATGAAAGGCACTGGATTTCCCAAGGACCCCAGATGTTGATTACAATTAGCCACCTCCTTGCCTCCCACACCCCTCTAAAAACAGATGGCAGCACTTTTGAATACTCCGTATCCAAGAGGATCGTGGGACGGATGCTTGCTCGTGTGGGGTGATGAGGGTGGGACGAAAGCCAGTGAAATGTGTTGAAGCAGGAGAAATTAAAGAGCTGTTTTAATGAAGAGATGGGAACCTGTAGCAGTGGTGGCACAATTTATACCCACCACGCGTTGGGAATGTAGACATGAGCGCTTATGCAACAAGTGTAAAAGCCACCAACACAAGGAGCACAGAATAGAGAAAAGCAACACAAACATGAGCAAAATGACAAACAAGATATCATCTATATTGCAAACACATGAATACCACGAATGAGAAACACCACAGGCAAATATTTTAAAGGCACAAATACACACAGAGCCTGCTTATATAAACTTGTTACTCAAACATCTAAGCTTAGGAAAAACAGAGACAAAATCATGATCCAAACAGATCGAACACGGTGAGCTATCTCTACAGGGGATACAGGACACGCACATGTAATGGAGTAACAGATGCTCCCAGTACTGCAGAAAACAGATGCTCTAAAAACACACACGAAAGGAGGTAAAGCAGGCAAGGCAGATGCAAAGGAGTCTCCCGAGCATGCCTAGCTATCAAAAGGACCTAATCCCTAGATGCCAGTAGCATCCTCATTCCATCTCATTTGGTCAAGTAAGTAGCAAGGCAAGAAATGACCTCCTGTCTCCATTACTATACACGCTGAGAGCTGTAGAGGAGCCAGTCAATAATCTACACAGGCACTTGATGAAGATTTGAGCCTTGTATCTTGAGTTACTGGTCTGGATGATCCTATGTGGAAACTTCCCATTCACAGCAACACTCACACTAACACAGAGCAAGTAAATTTCTCCAGCACTTACTGGACATATGGAAAAATAAACCTGGTGAACTAAGCTACTGCACAACACAGACACCCCTACCTACTGTCAACCAACAGCACAGCACAGCACAGCTCTCCAGTACATCCAGCATTTCCTCTCCTCTTCTTGCCAGTGTAAGAGGGATTCTACAGTGCTGCAGCCCTCACCTCCCTCCAGATGTACAGGCCAGCTGTGGCTGTGAGCACTGGCACTGACACACCAACTGGCACAAGGGAAACAGCACACACACAAAACACAGGGTGAAGTTACCTCCTCAGACTGTGGCAGCTAGTGAGAGACACGGATGAACAGAGGAATGAATACATAAATGGAGGAACGAATCAAAGATGGGAGAGGCTAGGGCAGAAGAGAATGGCAAGCCAAGCCAAGCCCAAAGGCAAGAAAAGAGATGCAGCAAAAAAAGTGCAGCAAACGAATCCCTGTGGCTGCCTTGGCAAGTGTGACACCATACACCAGTGCTGGGGTAGCATGCCTGCTAATAGAATAAATATAATAGAATAAAATAAAAATAAAATAGAATAAACCCAGTTAGTAGCATTTCTGGAGGTTTTGCTTAGCACACTCAAGTACCATGTCCTCAGCTCTCACTTATCCTGTGCAACCTGCTGTAGGCTAACCTGCTTTAGCAGGGGGGTTGGACTAGATGATCTCTAGAGGTCCCTTCCAACCCCTACCATTCTATGATTCTATGATTGGCACAACTCCTGCAGCAGAACACCTTCACAGAGCTAGTGTGCCATGGCTGCAGCCTCGATGGTCAGCCACAGCACAGAGGCTGGCCACGGTCCCTTCCCACAAGAGTCTCCTGAATGTAACATCTATGCACCATCATGGTGCAAGCCTGGCTGCCTTGGAGGTATTTCTTGGAGTTTGTGTGGTCTTGACTCTGAGCACAGCAACGAGCACAGCCATCTGTGACCTGGACTTCCACGTTTCATGCTACAAAGCTAAGCTCAGTACCTTTAGTTTTACTCCAACTCAGAGACTTCTGTGGATCCACTTGCTGTGGATCTTAAACGCGAAAGCTGTGGGTTCTCCCCAAGGCTGTGGCAGAAACCCTAAAGCTGCTACCAGCTCGACTAGAGCCAATAACTTCAGTCCCACAGTGGGATTGTGTACAGAAATATTTTCTATGTTTCTAGAAGATTTTCCCCCTGAGATAGTATAAACAGTCCTGAGACCCAAAGTTTGCTTCGTTATGCAGACACTTCTCTGGCTTGAAGACTCCCGTGTAGGAAAAAATCCCACCACCTTTATCTCCCTGAAAGTACAGAGCATCCCAAAAGAAGAACAATAACTCTCTTTCTACAATGTAAAAAGAGATGGAGGTGAAGATTGAGGAACATCTTCTATTTGGGGAATTGCAGGGGAAGCCTCCTTCAGTAGTACTAGTAGACGCCTTTGTCCTTCCCTTCAATCCTTTGAATTTCAAGCAACACAACACTGTAATAGCACCTGCTCATTGTCCAAACACCTTAAGTCTTCCCATAGGGCAGTCCTGAGACAAGCAAGGGGCATTGGGAGTGCTGACTTTCAGGTCCTTTGCGAAGTGTCCATTACCCAAAGGACTGAGTAAAGGGCTGCTGCAGTGCCATTAGGGCTTGCTAGCTCAAGGAACGAAAGATTGAGCCTGCGTCCCAAACTGAAATCTGTATCTTTGAGTGGCAAGCAGTATGCAGTTAGCTACTGGGCTGGAGGAAATAAATCTGTGGCCCATATCCTGAGCTGTAAATAATCTTTCCTGTGAATAATCCTTTAGAAGGTAACTTGCTTTCACCAAAGCACTATTTAAGTCATGCTGTGCCTCTGTGATTAGTCCGGGGCTCCCGGGTCATTGCAGGTTCAGACCTGAGTCTGCATACACACCTCAACTCCGGGAGTGAGCAGAAAAGAAATATCATATCATCTGTCTCAACAGAGCCAGAGACCAGTAATTTATACCAATCAATCAGCTCCTGGTTTTACATAAATTTCAGGACTTCATTTAGATTCTGATACACCTGAGATATTCAGATGGGAAGCTGGCATGAGTTATATGCCTGACATACTAGTTGGATGTCTTAACACCTTTGCCAGTCTGGACCATAGGCCCTACTGTTTGCCGACTAAAGACTTTTGTTGTAGGTCCTTACCGCGCTGTCCATGTAGGCTTCAGTCCAAATAATGTCATGGTCGTGGTTGATGACCATGGGACGGCTGAGCACATGCACATACTCCATCACGTTCTCCTGGACGTCCGCCAGCGTGGAGATCTGAGTGTAGTAGCCTTCATGGAGAAACAGAGGTGTGAGTCACTCCGCTAACACATCTTCTCTATTTTTAAATGAGTATCCCTGCAAAGCTAGAAAACTAGATGTCAAAGACTGCATCTACCCAGACGGTTTACCTGCTGTTCACAAAATGTGTCTTGACATGCCTGGTATCTGCAAGCTTCTGTGGACACATATTTCTGTGGAAAACTAGAGTTTCAAAGCACTGGTTCTGGTCTTCTCAAAACACCGGGCCAATGCTCAAGACCAGAATTGTGATATAACCAGAATCACGCCAAGCAGATGTAAAACATTGCTTTGGATCTTAGGCAAAACCACACACTAATCAGGCTGCCTTTGGTCTTAAGGCCGAGCACATGCAAAAGAAGTATTCCACCAGGCTACCCATTTACCCTGCCCAATTTATTTGTAGCCCAAACTCCCAACTACTCTTCCAGATTTTTTCCAGCGCTCTGCTCTTCCATCTGCCTAGCTTTACATCGAAGGATGGTGACTGCTTCCATCTACCCACTGGAAGCAGAACATAAAACTGCAAGTTACCGATTTCTAGAGCTTTGTCCCTGCAGATGGACCCATAACAGTCTAACACTACAACAAGGAGTACAGGGGAAAAATGTTTCCAAGTCACCAAAAGGTCCTCAAAACTAGCTGCTTAACTGGTTATAAATGATGACACAGTCTATCGCAAGGGTTCTTGTCCTGCTTCACCACATGGAACATATTGGTTGTACTTGGTATAGGAGAGAGTATGTCAGATAGATGGAAAACTATTGTTATCACTAGGAAAACACTGCTGTGTGAAAGGGCTCATGATCTGATAAACTTTGTGATGTGGAAACAGATTTAGTGTGCTTGAAAACAAGGACCACAAGAGCTATCCAGTGTGTTGGAACGTAAGAATCAGAATCACTGAACCTTCTGCAGAGCTCGAGTCTGGTAAGTGAGAATTCAAGTGCAAAGAGCACACTTTTGTTCTCTGGTTATTCAGGAGAATCCATTCTCACATTTTATGTCCGACTAACAGCACTGTGAATTCTCTGTCACTAATCTTATGGCTGAATATACAATCTGAAATCCAGGTTTTTGTTTCATCTAACAAGAACTAAAAATGTTATGTGTGATTCATAGTGCTAACAAATGAAGATCTGAGCCTTGAACACCCCCAGCTCACAGACATTCTGTAGGCCAGCAACTCTTGTCTGTCAACTATTTTCAGTAGCAAATGCACCCATGCATTTCATAGTCTGCTGGAGCCACTGCTCAGACAGGCAAAGAGTCGATACACCCAGCTAGTCAGCTGCCTGCTTCAGTCTCCCTTTCCTTTCTCTGTTTAAGCAAGCATTGCTGCCTGTCTCCAGGCTCACCGAGGCCAACTCATGCCCAAACAGGGAAGACTCCCCCGCCTTCTTTTACTCTTGCTGACTCTCATAGGGCTAACTGGACTTTTTAACCAGCCCCAAATGCTTAGAGTTGACTCACCTGCTCTGAATAGATTTTCCCATTCATGACATTTCACGCCAGCTAGAGAGAATACTGATTTTGGGGTGGGATTAACAAGCTATTCTTGTACCTCAGTGAAACCACTGGCGCACAAAGAATTTGGTCAGTATATAGGAGTTAACCTGCAGATCTTGTGAAAAATGCTATAAAATCTTTAAAGAAGGGATTTGTTTGACATCTCAGCCAAAAGATGTCAGGCTTTCTGACAGAGTTTTAGACAGACTGTCAAAAACCATCAGCTTGGACACAATAAGCACAGGGACTTAGGTGGACTACAGCCAGCATGAATCTCGGTCACAGTGTCCCTTGGCACCATGACAGGAAAATGTGGTGGCTCAGCACGGAGGACTTGTGTTAGTTGGACGCAGGCACACTTCATGTGGACCAGCAGAGTCTGCTTTTTCCTTAGGCTGTCTTCCAACCAAGGGCTCATGGGCCCCAGCTGTAGTGGAGAGGCCTTAGAGGGGTCCAGGGCCCTTTAGCTGCAGTCCATGTGTGATGGGGGTTGGGGAACCATTCCCATACAGCACCTTTGTTGTTGCAGGCGATCCATTTGACGTCGGGGGCAAAAGTGACCTCCCGTCCAATGAGGTAAGTGAAAACCCGGACCTGGGAACAAGAACGCGAAGATAGAAGAATTAGGCTGCAATGTGCTACCAAATCCAAATGGCCGAGGTTTGGCAACTTGCTATACACTGGTGTGAATGCCTGTTTGTGGCCCAGAGCAATAGCTCTGCTTTCACACACAGACAGGAACCTCTTGCTCCATTTGTTTCACATTTTGTGGGCTAGAACTTCATTTCCAATTACAATAAGCTCAGAAAGCCAAGTAGCACCTGGGATCATCTGAATAACAAGGCAGAAGTGCAAATTCTATTTGATTTTATGGTAGCAGCTCTGCCAGGCACTCAGCAACCACATGCAGAGAGGTTTATAGCTCACAGGAATCCTTTACCCAGGGGAACAGCTGGCCACATGAATCATTTAGAGAAAGCTTCACCATTTCTCCTGTGTTTGACCAACCACAAAAGAGCCAATCCTGAAATAAATTGCTTTAACAGCTCCATGCTCTGGTCTCGCAGTGAGCTGCTTCTCTCCCTTTGTGCATTGCTGCTAGCTGAGATGAAGTAAACAAATAAATCAGGAGGGTTTAGGATGAGCCGTGGTGTATTCCACTTTCACAGTCTGTTCTTGCTAGTACAAGCCTGTAATCACAGACCTCAAAGTAAATAGGGCTGGAAGGCACCTAGAGAGGTTGTCTGGGCCATTCCTCTGCTCACCATAAGACCTGGTAATAGCCAAACCTTTTCCCTAACAGGACAAATTATAAACAGTCCTGGATGGGATTAAAATTCTTTACATCAGTGGTTTTTTTAAATTTTAAAGTACTCAGGTCAGTGGTTATCTTATCAGGAGAATGTTTTGATTGCCCACACCTTTGGAAAATGAAGTGTATGGGAAAAAAAAGAAATCTGCTCTGACCTACAGATATCCATTTGCGATTCTACCACCTCTAAAATCACCCCAGCCGCCTCCCGCCTGGCTGCTTTGTTCTGTGTTTACAGACGGATGAACGCAGGTATTGGAGGATGTGAATGCTCTGCTCTGCCCTTTGTCCTGGCTCATGCCCTTTTATTCCCACCATAGCAGGATAGCACCTTTCCACACCCTTTCTATTTATCACTTTCCAGACAAACCTTCCGATCTGGCCAGTTGTATTTTTCAAACACAGCTTCATAATCCTCCACTGCTCCGTCCGTGATCAACATGATAG
Organism: Steatornis caripensis; assembly: GCA_013398225.1. Classification (NCBI taxonomy): domain Eukaryota; kingdom Metazoa; phylum Chordata; class Aves; order Caprimulgiformes; family Steatornithidae; genus Steatornis; species Steatornis caripensis. The sequence continues at coordinate 125,714 of VZSC01011120.1, forward strand.
CTTGGTTACACAAGCCTCCTTGACCGGCATCTCTGAACTACAAACAGGGAGGAAGAGCATTAGTTATCTCAGCTCATGCTGTTTCTGTCTAATTGCAGCATATTTATTCAGGATAGGCCAGATCCTGACTTCCTCTTGTGAATCCCACACTGTGCTTAGAAAGAGCTCTGCTTAAGTGAGGACTGTTTGTATGCTGCATATGATTTTTTTTTTATACAGCTCTTCCTGTATAAATACAGGAAGGTCAGAGGAAGAAAAATAGGAGGCTTTACAGAAGTAAAATAACGAGGAGAAAAGTGCTGTGGAGGATGGGTGTGATTCCCTGCTGCCTCACAGCTTGCACAACAGTCGCATTCGTTTATGCAAAACAACTACAGACTGACCATGAACACTGCGATTCTGATTTGACACCAATAACTGTCACTTTTTATGGCAGAAAATGTGAGAGGAGGGGGAAATCAGATTCATTGTTTCAGGGTAAATCTATCAATCTGCCAAAAAATACCAGAGAAAGGCAGGTGCACATGAAAAGAGAAGGCTACTGCCATCAGAGCTGAAATAGGTTATGAATGTGCTGGATAGAAAGGCCATACGCTGTAATGACAGAGGACCTGTCGTGTGCATAAGTGTATATTATATAATGAGTGCATTAAGGTATAGCGGAAATATGCTGGGACTGTGGTACAGATGTTGATGGGTTCCCAAGGACACACATAGAGGTGCTGAACAGGCATGCTCTTAACTGGCGACCCTGCCTGTTCAGACAGGAAGACCAGGCTTCGAACGTTTCTAATCTAGTGCTTCTGCATGCAGAGCCGTCTGCCCCTCGTGCCCTCAGACACACTGGCTCTAGAGAGCTGAGTGCCTTATGCAGCACCAGCACACGTGTTGAATCAGCAGTCACCAGAAGAGGTAGCAGAGGAGACCAAGGCACAAAGATGAGCAGCTGCTCCGCTGCGGACACTGCCCCTCGCTCAGTGTCAGTATGCACTTCTCCTTGCACAGCATCTCACCTCTTCTGCACTCTGAGCAAGGAAAAGCCTAACCAATGAAGGAGGATACAGAAACCGATGCAGAGTGAAAAAATATGGAAAAAGGAAGATACGACAGCTCTGCAGAAGAGATTAAGGAGAGGCAATGACACAAGATGGAGAGCGTACGGGAGACTAATCGAAGGGTGACTAAGGTTATATCAAACACAGCAGCAATTTTAAACTGGAGAGGCTACTTATATCTTATAAATGAGGAAAAAGATATCCAAGTGGCNACAGAGTGAAAAAATATGGAAAGAGGAAGATACGACAGCTCTGCAGAAGAGATTAATGAGAGGCAATGACACAAGATGGAGAGCGTACGGGAGACTAATTGAAGGGTGACTAAGGTTATATCAAACACAGCAGCAATTTTAAACTGGAGAGGCTACTTATATCTTATAAATGAGGAAAAAGATATCCAAGTGGCAAGACTTACTGCTTAAAGTAAAAGCAAGCACTGGATGGGATAACAAGAGCACAGGGTGTGAACTGGGACTTTTTAGATGTTTTAGGGTTCAGTTCACAGGACCCTTCTGCTTTGCTAATGCCGTGTTAGGACAGGAGGCAAGTGTCTTTACCAACACGGATGGTACTGTGGTTCCACTGCAGAATAACACCACAACCATTGAGACCTGGAAGTCAACTCCAAGTCTAGATTTCCCCAGTCATTTTACCACTCCTACAATTACCTCTGTGGTTGTCCCTTATTATGAAATTACCAGGTTCAGTGCTAATATCACCATAATGTCTCCTTCCACCACTATTTATGTTATCAGTTCTGCCTCCCTCCTTCACCATTACTCTTTAATATCACTGAAGTACCTGTTACTCTACTGCAGTAAGAATTAGCAGCTTCTGAATGGCCACACGTAGGAACCCATCTCTCCCTGTTTCATTATAATCCCATTACTTGTATCACTGTCCAGAATCAGTAGGGTTGATCATGAGAGAGAGATGGCAGTATAACAGGGTCACTTCTAACTAGCTGTTCTCAGGCAAAACATCTATGTGAATTACTGAATCAGGATGAGATGGTTAGATGTGCTCCTCCTCTTTCACATCACCAGGGCAGCACATTCAGAGGGGAGACAAACTGCTGCTGTGGTCATGCCAATCCAGCAGTGGGGATCTCCCATGTCTTTCTCTACAGAATCCCCAAGGTCTGACATTTCCAGTGGTTCAAAAATCTTCTACACCTTGCACCACAAAAAAACCCCATCAGTGCCAGCTACGGGATAACTGGAGCTCCAGGAGGGGTCAGAGCACACATGCCCCCTGCTCAAGGAGACTCAGGGCAAAGGCTGAAGGTGCACAACAGGAACAAGCACAGCTCTTAGGTGCAAACAAAAGGGAAAAGCAAATGACAGCCACGTGGGATTCTGCTGCATACCATCAGGTAAGAAAAAGACAAGGAGTCTCAAGTGAGCTATTCCTAGGACAGAGAGCAACTGCGTGCAGATTAGCAGAGAGAATGGCTAGTGTGAGTGTCCATTAGGGAGACGTAGGCTTACGACGGCGCAGGAGACGCTGTCAGAATGACGTTCAGATCACACACTTGTGAACCTTGTAATTATGAAAGCAGCTTGTTCCAGACTGTTGTAATCTACAACGTTTTGTTTAGATGATTATTAAATTAACACTTAATTAAGGTTATCCACCATTTCATCAAACTACTTCAGACATCTCTTCAGTAGCTTGCTTCAGACCTCGTGATAGTGAGATATTGAGAAATTAGATGCTGTATCAGAACCAGCAATCTCCTAATTACAGGAGCAGATGATATTTTCAACAGGGAAAATGAGATCATCAGTGTCTTAGAAGTAGAGATTAAAAAGATAGATTTAGAAAACAAATGAACAAGAGGTAATCCCTGATTTTTAGGTCCTTTTGTGGCTGGCTGCAGCTGTAGCAAATGAACTGACAGCATTCACATCAAGCTCTGAGCATAATTCCCTGCTCTGACTGAAGTGTCAGGAGCATGAAAGAAAGGGAGATGAGGAACAAGATGTCCACAAAACAGATGTCTGAAGAGATGTGGGCTAGATCTGTGGTCGGTGAATGAGGCACAGAGCTACGCATTCTCCTGTATAACTTTGGTCACATCACCAGGAGTAACAGGCATGATCTAATTAATTCAGGGTCATAGTCTCTTGTACTATCTTGTTTGCTCATTGCCATTTACTTTGCAGTTATAGCCTGGCACAGAGTTACTAGTGAAGCAACAGGAACGTCAGCACAGCTCAGTGATGCATAGGCACACATGCTATTACTGAAAATTCCAACTTAGTGGAAAGTAAAATTACTAAAAAGAAAATTGTTTCTGTCCTGGCTCAAACCATTACATTCTCACGGGTAGGAAATTAGCAGTAGCGAAGGAAACAGAAAGCCAGTGCAGAAGAAACGAGAGATGACATTAAACAAAATGGCATAAACTGCTCAACGGGAAATCCCGAGCTTTGCATATCCTGAAGAACACGCTGCAGAATCCAGGTCCACAATAATGCAAATGGAATCAAGAAAAGATTTAGAAGTGTTCAGACAAGAAGAAAGTGAGTAAAAAGGGCGTGATGCCAGATGACAAAAACCAGAGGGAAATGGTCAGGCAGAAATGCTTTATAGCCTCCATACTTCATCATCAAAAGGACAATATTGTAATAGCTGGGTACACGCTGAAGTGATAAGAAACAAAGAAAAGAATGAATAAATTACAAGCAGGGTCACAAAGTGGTAGGGTTAAAGAAAAAGTTAATTGAAAGCATTTGAATAATCTGTGCTCAGAAGGGGAAAGGAAAGCATTGTAGAAGGTGTTGCTGGACTACTTGCCTCATGGGCTGAGACCCGGCGATATGAAATCCCAAAGGATGAAGAAGGAAGCAGCAGAAAATGTGTTACAAGAAGGGAATAAACTAGGTGGGTAAGCTGTCCTTAAACATCTAGCAAGTTGCTAGAAAAATTAATGACACAGTCCTCTTGTGAGCACGCAAAAGAAATGCTTCCCCACACAGGTGGGGCAAAGAGACGACAAACTCTTTTGTTCACTCATATTAGCAGACAGGTTCCTTCTTTTATGACACCAGTTTGCTCTAGTTACGTAGAATTTTACGTCTTGCTGAAGTCTAGTTTGTTACCAATTTCACCATTTTTTCCACGTATAGCCATTTTGCAGTGACCTACTTCTAATTAGCCTCAAAGTTTATGTCACTTCTGAGTTCAGCAGTGAGTCAAGGTACCATTAGACCAGCTTGGTGTTAAAAGAAGACATCATTCCAAGGTGGTCTCAGAGAACAGAACCTGAGGTTTATTTTCCTCTGCAGGGTCAGAAAAATACCAGCTTTCAGAGTACTCTCAGGGGATCCTGAGAAAGGAAGACCTGTAAGAGTCACAGATTTTGTACTATCTAATCCTGAAAGATTCATCTATAACAAATACATGAATATATATATATATGAGTCTCTTGGGGTTAGGGGTGTGTTTGCATATGTATATATGTACACACCTGTATTTGGCATGTCTATAAAAATATGTAACTTTACAATTGATGTACGTTGGAAAGGATAGTCAGAGGCTCAAATACCAAAAAGGAGGCTGAATACTGGCTGGAGAGGAATACTGAAGAGGTAAATCATCTGGATAGGAATTAACAATGTGACAGCATCTGAAGAAAGGTAACTGTTGTCTTATGTTGTGTTAAGAGGACTGTGGTGTGTAAAACAAGGAAGGTAATTATTCTGCTCTGCTTAGCACTTGATGGCTCTCAGCTGCAGCGCTTACATACTGTTGGGAGCATGATGTTTCAGGGAAAGCAGGCAGCCTCCAAGCAGCTGAGAGCAGACCAGTGGCCAGAACAAAGGGGTATAAATCCTGCAGGAAAAGGGCAAGAGGACAAGATGTGACAAGCTTGGTGAAACAAAGAAGAGAAGGTAGCAGCGAGATAGACTAAAACTTGGCAAATGCGAGAGGAGCTCAAAAGATAGCACTTGATGCCCAAGAGTTTTGAAACAGTTTATAAATGTATGCTTTAAGAACCATGGTTTCCCTGGGATGCATAATTTTATTGAAACCACTTGGTGTGTGGCTAAATTGAAATAGAGAGTTTAAGTGGTTTATTGAGCATTGCACAGAGGGGCAGGGGAGGCTCTGGCTAACCAGTCTCCTGAAGCTAGTCTGCAAATTGCGTCATGGATTAAAATATGCCCTGTCTACCCCAGAATATAATGAAGGAAAACAAAGACGGTGAGAGATCGTGCTCTTCTTCAACCCCTCTCTGCTACTCATACCTCGCTGAGTAGGTCTCTGCTGGGCTATTAATTCTATGAGCAATTGGACTGAGGAAAATTACCATGGAAATTTTGCAGTCACTTTCATTACAGATATCATTACTGGTTGTCTATTGTAATCAGCAAAGCCTGTTTCATCAGTGTGATGTAGCAATTTTCATTTTCATTCTCTTGCGTATGCTCTTGTGAACAATAACAGGACAGCCTGTGAGGAACAGCTATGATTACGAGCTAAGAATGCAGATTTTGTCCGATGGGAAGCGGGTGGCCAATTCCACCGAAGTTCTCCCTTCTCCCACCTGAGTGACTGCAGCAGCACAGGTTTGTTTCAGGACACACACTGATGGAAACTCTTTTCCTCCTGTAATACTGATACAGAGCTAAGGAGCTCTAACGGAAGATTTCAGAGAGTACTTAAAGCATCTGAGCACTTGCAGGTGGTACGTTTTCCTTTCAGGAGGTTAGTTGTGGTACTTGCAGAGGCTGCAGTCCTCCAGCTGATGATATTAGAGGCACTCTCTAGATGAGCCCTTCCCAAGGAAGCTACAGTTTGGGGAAGGCTCCTGCAGGCCAACAGGGATGTTTCTACACCTGCACGCCTACATATACGCAGCCTCTGAGGCTGTCGTATGTGCAGAGACGCAATCTCTGTCTCTTCTGAATGTCACCAGGCAGACAGAAATCCTGGGACAGAGCTGCAAAGTGACTTGCAGAAGGTCCTGCAGGCCTCCTGCTACATGTGCAGCTGTCCTGCAGCTGTCCTACATCTGTCTGCGAACAACGCTCCCAGCTGATGGCTTTGGTGAACTCAGACTGAGATCCCAGTTTGCTAAAGGGGGCAATCGTGGTCCATGCTACAGTGAATGACATGCTGCGAGAAAGCTGCAACCAGCATTACTGGGAAAGGAAAACTGGGTGGAAGAGATATATAGCCCTGTTTCCCACCTTTCTTTGACAACAAAGTTACTGTTTTTGAACTCCTGTTTCAGGGACAGCAGTTCCCAAGACGCAGAGAAGCATGACAGCAGCAGTCGCTGAGAGCACAGCTACATTTCCTCATCTGCAGATGCTCAAATGTCCAAGTCAGTTGAGCTGCCCTCTCCCCAGATCTGAGGTGATAATGAAAGGCATGAGGGAAGCAGCACCTCACCTTGTGAGTGAAAAACATCAGAAGGTTTTATCACCACTGGGTGCTGTACTGTCTAAGAGCAGTTTCAGAGCAGTTTTGACCTCATTAGCCAAGGGAGAATCAACAAGGATCAAGATAAGTGATGACTACTCGAACTGTTGACTGCATTTTTGATGTCAAATAGACAGGAAAAATATTTTCTCTACCTGCAAAAGAGTTTCTTCTCTATTACTGCAGTGGAGTTATGTTAGTTCACTGGGCTGCATGGACATCTCTCCCTGGAGATATTTTTGGTCCAGCTGTGTCAGTGGAGGACAGTTTTTTCCATCTCAGCTGTTCCACTGTGTACTTTTTATTTCCCATGGGCAAGCGTGGCTCAAAGTATGCAGGGTTTCATAAAGGTCCTGCCTCCTGGAGAATTGAGGATTGCCTGGTCTAGAGAGTGAGCCATGCCTGCCAGAAAGGAAGCGTGAGGTTTCCTCATTAGTGGAGCCAGACCAGTTTTGGTGCCTGTGACTGGCAAGATCAGCTGCTATTTCAGCTGAGGCAAGCCGGCTCTCCTTAGACTTATGCTCCATTATTCTCCACTGAGACTTTCAAAGCTGTACTGGTCGAGATTCTGCAGTTGTACTGCATTGGGCTTCTTTAATCTGTTGTCACTGTACATAACCGGTGCTACATTTCATATTAAGAAATAATTTTTCCTCTGGTGAAAAAATTGTTTAAATATTCCGATTTATACAATGCAGGCCTATATAGGCTCTGGATCTTTGGTTTAAAAGATAAAAGGTACATATAGATAAATATAGCAGCCAACTAGTCCGTGCAATTGCTCTAGGTTTACATCATTACTGCTTCCCTGTTCATCTCAATAACTATCTTCCCCAAACATATTACTAGTATGAGTGCTACCATCCTATTACTGCAACGTCAAGGCTACACCCACACTTCTCATGTTGCCATGAAAACCATTATGCTGCTATTACCACTGACGAGTCAGCTCAGCTGTGACCATACCTGGGTTCAACTCTGATTGTGTTTATACTGGCATAAATTAGGAACAGCATTATCATAGCCAACAAAGTTAAACTTTCAGTAAAATAAGTAAGAGAGGAGAATGCTTCCCAGGGTGTCAATACTTGTTGCACAGTACCTTTGACATCAAGACCATCATTATGGCCACTAGCATCATACCGTGTACATATTTTTGTCAGCACCCAAGGCATTGGCATCCTTAGGCCAACCCCACTATAAACAGTGCCATGAGGAGATGGGGCTATTCAGCTGGTTCTTGGTCCCTTTTTTGTTAACATTCCTTAAGAAACAGAGTTAAGTTGTATGTTTACCTCCAGGCTACTGAAGTCCCAGTTATTCACATAAGGCAATGAATCATTTACAGTTCTTATCATAGGACATGATCAGACTGATTAATTCTCCTGTACCTGTGATTTCTTCCCAACCACTGATCCTCAGCAAAGTGGCACTGAAATAAATCTGAAGCCTGAGAATAATCCTTCATGTCTTCATCACCATCTACTTGCCAGGGCTCACTAATAACATTACTTATGATCAGAATTGTTGCCCTCAGCTGATCGGTTATATTTTATTGTCACCATCTATAGCCAAGGTGCCTGGGAGGTGTGCAGTTCTGGGCTCGTTAATGAAACACTCGTGAGGCCACAGCCTCACCATCTCCTGATCACTCCTGGGCAGGGATCGGCAGTCCCAGGGCACAAACCAACACCTCCCTGAAGCCAGGCAACCCCTGCACACTGCTTGTTGCAAATTCGGGTCCTGTGAGATCAGCTCACACCACCCCGCTGCAGCACTGTGATGGATGTGCTAAGTTGTTAAATGTAGATGGGAAAGTAGGGGGACACACACACACACACACACACGTGCCTGATGGAAGCATCAGCACGACCTCTCTTACCTCCCTTAGGATTTTGAAGGACTCTGTCAAGGCCTTGTTCACAGTCCCCACTCCTTTTGCCTGCAGATCGTCCACCAGTTGCTTGAAATGCTGGCAAGAAGAGAGGCAAAAAGGCAGCAACGATTTGAAGGCAGGGCTCTCCCTTGGACCAGGGGAGGAACGCGTAACCTGGAAAAGTCTGTGCCACTGGGCTCCCGATCCTTTACCAGTGCTGTCAGGGCAGTGCCACACTGTGATGGACAGAGGTGGGAAAGTCAAGCAGCCACTCCACTGGCAGTGCCATCGTGTTGCACCTACCCCGAGGCAGCCACGGCAGGACTGTGTTTCTCAGCCTGTGGGCTGTGAACTATTGGTGGTCCATGGAACGTCACACAAGGGACAGAACTATTAGAAACTGGACTTCCCCTTATCCACCCCTTCAGGAAGAAAAACATTCCTGTGCATGCAAGAGAAACAGGATTGGGAAAAAGAAAAGTAGTAGAGAAGCATTTAAATTTTAACAGGCATTGATCTGGTGGTAAATTAAATCCTCAGAGCTCAAAGCACCTCAGTGCTTTCTATAGGATGGACAGTGCCCAAAAGGCTAGGGGTTCCTTTGGGAACCGCTGCAGGAGACATCACCCTCTGGACTCATGTTCTGTGACACAGGGCTAAACTGGGAAAGAAATTTGGAGAAAGCTGTTTGGAGAAAGCTGTTTGTAGAAGATATGGAGGAGTATGCTACCTCTGTGATATTGATATTGAGAGAAAAAAGAAGAAAAAAACCAGAAATTGCTGAAAATACAGGTCAGCCCAGATGGCAGTGGAGCAGCCAGGCTGACCACCTCGGCACTGCTGAGTCCTCCTGGATCACAGCAGCAAACCCCCCTCATCAAAGAAAGCTCGCTGGCGACGTTTTCAGGCTAGGCTGATTTTCTCCTTTTTGAGGTCTGAGGATGTGGGGTTTCAGAGATGGAAAACCTTTGCCCTCTGCATGCTGTTCTTCCACAGCAGTCTGGGCCAGGTCCACTCATGCTCTGGCACTGGTGGTGCCAAGTCTGCAGTGACACAGGGAAGCTGGCTGCTGGCTTTTAGCTGGCCAGCTGAGCTGATGTTACAGCGGCTTTGTGTAAGCAAAGGTGAACCAAGGACTTAAGGCACACCACTGAACTGGCGCTTGTTCCTGAAATGCAAACCCACACGCTTCTGGGAGATGGTTGCTTCTTGTCCCTGCAGTTTCAGGTCGCAACATCTTAACCCCATGTACTTACTACGTTAAGAGAAGTACCTGAATAACACTGATAGGAGCCTGGTACTCACCTCTCTGTTATCTCTGTCTGCTTGGACCAGGATACCCTTAAAACAGGGTTCAATAAAATGAACGTAATCATTGTACTGCAAAGAGAGAGTGGAAAGAAGGGTTGTAATGTGAGAAAATTCACAAAATGGGTTCATGTCCTAGGTGGATGTATGGAGCATTATGTCATTTTATACATATTTCCCTTAAGAATTGTTTGTAGTGATCATGGCAAATTATAATTTTGATAAATCTCTCATTTGTTTAAATAATTATTGTGGTTAATTACGGTGTTTTTCTGAGTTCTATCTGGGCATATCGACATGTACAAAGTTACTTTTTTTCCACTCACACTCTAGAGGTTTTCTCCACACTCCATTAACTTGTGCCCCTGGCCTTGCTTCTAGCACTATTTGCAGAAATTTTTGTCTTCTGGAGACTTTGTGAGTCCCCAGTCACCAGCTGAACCTTGCAAGTGTTTTTGTAACCTAATGTCTGATGCCTCTGGTGCATGGCTGAACAATAACGTGTCGAGTTACCACACATCCACTGAACTGTGATAATTAGTGGGGTGTACGCTTCTAGCCTGATGCATATGCGAGACAAAACATGCCAGAGTAAACCTTTTCCTCCAAGGTTCAGAAGAGTGTAATTCATAAAAGCATGGCTAAGAGGCCACTGATGCTGATCAATAGGAGCTTGGGTCAGGCTGTAATGTGTCTGAGCCAGTAAAGGAATATATATTACATGCTCTTTCTGGGATTGTTTTTGAAGAACAGATGATATTTCCAACTCCTTAGTGACTTCACTCCATTTTTCTGCTAACACTGTTCACGCTTCCATCCAGCCATATAAATACAGAGCTGTCATGGCTGGAGTTTCTATCTTACACAATAAGAAACTGTCTACAAAAAGCAGACTATATCTCAGTGAACTTTTATAGAAATGAGCCTGGGGAAAGAGATGGTGCTTGAATTAGCTTTGAAAATTAGATGAGCAGCCATTTGCCTTTAACCTGGCACCAGCCCCCCCAGTCTTGGCGTGGATCATGGAAAAAGGTTTGCTTTCTGTGGTCAGTGGTACTGGGTCTCTGTGTGTAACTGACCCATCCTCATCCTGGCCAGGGCTTAAAAAGGGAGAGAGTAACACTGAGGCAACCTGACCAAACTCCATGCGGGCCTTTGCAGATTGACCCTTAACTGGATTGCAGCCTTGCAGGATGCTGGTGCCCAAAAATGCATATGGTGATAAATTTCTAGCCTGGAAACATCATCCTGAGGATTATACTGCTACGTATTATGCTATGCTAGCTGAATTTATCAGCTCAGGTCCCTGTTAGCGCAGGTGTCCCTCTACAGCACTTTGTTATCTGTTGCAGTCACATCCCTAACTAAGCAAAAAGATGCTGACATCTACCACAGAGGGAGGTGAGATGACTTAGCAGTCACCCTGCTGACCACATGAAGCTGACTTCCCAGGGCTAATTGGTTTTAATCCGCCATGCAACATAGCTACTAAGTGTTGTAGTTATCCCACTGTAATGCCTGTAGTTTGCTAAGGGTACTGAAGGGTTGGTATGAGGCACAAGGAAGATGACTCAGGACTGGAAATAGGACATACTTACTGCAATGATGTTGACAAAGTCGTTTTCTCCCAGAGTATCTAAAATGGTGCTGATGGTGTGTTTGGCAATGGTCATCCGCAAGCCTTTCATGCTTCCACTGACATCCACAATGATGACTATGTCCTTGGGAGAGGTGGCCGCTTGGATGTACCTTTATGAAAAAAAGTACAAGGAAGCAGTGTGAGCATCTGGGGAGGAGGAACGCTGGGTGTGCTGCTGTAGCACGATGCTAGCTGCAACATAACATGCACCACGAGCACAGCTATCCATCAGCATGAGGCTGGGTCCCTTCCCACCAATCTGCCTCTCCCACCAGCCCCATCATCTCACTTCCCGCGTTGGCAAGTGCTGGGCCTGCTGTAGACATATGTCCAGATTCAGCTGAGAGTGACAATTGCTAAAGCCTCCCTTAGCCATGCTGAGTGGANAGCTATCCATCAGGATGAGGCTGGGTCCCTTCCCACCAATCTGCCTCTCCCACCAGCCCCATCATCTCACTTCCCGCGTTGGCAAGTGCTGGGCCTGCTGTAGACATATGTCCAGATTCAGCTGAGAGTGACAATTGCTAAAGCCTCCCTTAGCCATGCTGAGTGGACTAAGTAAATGCCCCACATTTCCGGAGTCTGAACAGCCCCGTCCCTCCGGTTGCAGAATTATAAGGAAGGATACGCTGCNTGGGCCTGCTGCAGACATATGTCCAGATTCAGCTGAGAGTGACAATTGCTAAAGCCTCCCTTAGCCATGCTGAGTGGACTAAGTAAATGCCCCACATTTCCGGAGTCTGAACAGCCCCGTCCCTCCGGTTGCAGAATTATAAGGAAGGATACGCTGCCTGTGATTTCCACATGGCACGTCTTAGATGCCATATGGAAATCTGGTGCTGGCAGGTGGTAAGGCAGGCTTCCTAACCCCATATTGCCTTCGTTTACGCACCCCTCATCTCTTGCAGGAGCAGCATGGGGGAACAACTGCTGATCAGCAGCTCACCAAGGTGTCACCTTGGAAAAGAGGGAGAGAGGTGCTTTGGCCAAGTCCCTCCAAAACTCTTACCAGCCACGATTCCTGCAGTCGAAGGAGATGACACCATTCTCATCTGGTAACCACTTTATTCCTGAAGGGAGCAGCAAAAGGAGCAATCAACACAGACAGGCTGGCATCTGCTCCCCGCTCCCCAGTACTTCTGTTCATTGCTGAGACCCAGCTACCCCATGGGGGCATTCAAGTCTGGCCAGTAATAGCAATGGCCGTTCTGCAGAAATACAAGCAGGGCTGCATGGTCTTCAGCAGTTCTCAGTAAACTGTTTACTAAATTACTATCTAAAAATGAACCTAGGCATAATCTGTTCAAATCTGGGGAGCAATTGCACTTACTTTAAACTTTCTGCCACTTTGATATAGTTCTCAACAACATCTTTTTCTCCCCAAGGGTGGTTGAGAGCACAAAAAAGCAGTAACTGTGACAGCGATATGTCCCGTATTTCCTTCTAAAGGCTCTGTTCACAGTCATCATCAGCTTTCCCCTTCCACAACATGTGACAGGTCACTGAACAAGGGCACACAGCCATCAGACTGAGGGGACACCAGGCCAAGCTACAGCTGTGGAGGATCTCATGGGTTCCTCCTAGCAAGGGGCCTCCCTCTTGCATCGTGACCTTACGTGCTGCTCACAGCTGGTGAGTGGATAACAAGTCAGGCTCACCAGCTGCATGCGCCATATGTGGCCTCGGAGACAGAGAGAGCCTGTGGCCACTGCTAAAACCCACAGTAAGTGCAAGGCAGGGAGCCCTCATGCAGCCTCTGCACCCTGCCTGTGGGATTCACAGGTCCCACCATGGCGTTTTGAGCTTTTCAGACATCAGTCTGCCCAAGGCACACCCCTGTGAGCCAGCTCCTCTGGGCTCACAAGGACAACGTGCCTGGGGGGCTGGCTCATGTAAAGCCTAAAAAAGGTTTTATGCCTGCCATAGACACTATCCCTTCAACCAAAATGGCAGCATCTTGTGCACTGAGTCTTTTTACTTACTGCACCCTGCTCTTCGTGGGCTATGCTGCCTGCTGGCTTCCCAAATTGGGCTTTTCCATGGCACAGCCCCTGTCCTGTGAGTCTACTGCTTTGCACTGAAAGAGCGAAACCAATCTCTGCTTGTTTTAACCTGGGTAGAGCCTGAAGAATCCAGTGGAGCTGCCAAAGTACTGCCAAGTCAGTGTGGGATCCCTTTCAAAGTTGTCCACAAAAATAGGATTCAAGGCTTCTGACATGTAAACGCCATTCAGGATGTCAGGGTCTATAGGGAGAAGAATAGAAAATCAGGAAAAATGTGTGCAAAAGAGGGGAGGACACTCCCTCTACTCCAGATGGAGGAGGTGAATGGGAACAAAGGCAACCCCAGGAGGAATGCAGCTTTGTCCAAAGGTGATTTTCCACGTGGTCTGCAAAAGACATGTCCCTTTATCCCAATCTCTTCCCCTCACAATGACACCTATCCCCTCAGCAGCAGCTTTCAAACAGGCATTGCGAAGGGAATTAGATACGTCACCCAAGTAAATCCTAAGGGCAGGTCACCACTGGCCACTACAGGTGATCTCGGCTTGGTCACACGCTATTATCCCCGTTTCTCTTTCCAGCCTTATCTGCCCTTGGGCGTTACGTCTGGTTGGAAGAAGGCTCCGAGAGACGCGGGAAAACCAGCGCTGTGCGAAGCACAGCTGACACCACACAGGCAGGACTCAGCTGCTGCCTAAGAGGGGATGTGTGGCTGTTGTAACCAATGGCCTGATGTACCACTAAGTGGAACAGCCTTTCTACAAAGAGTGTTTAAATTTATGCTAAATGTAATTACCTAAGACAGAGGAACTCTAGGATTTACATACTGCTTCTCTCTCTCTTCTTTTTTCCCCCCACGTTTTTGATTAGTTTCTTCTTCGCCTTCCCTTTCTTTCACAAAGCCTGAGATGTCCTCCCTTGCCCTTGATCTCGTCAGAATAAATAGGAAGTTGCAGACTTGCAAGAACTCACAAGAGGCAGTGTATATTTGGTGTCTGCATTGACTCATTGCCTCAGGAGACCAAACAGAGCAGCAGCAATACAAAAAGGGCATGACAAGAAACTGGTCGTTGTAGAATTAACTGTGTATTAATGTGGAAAGGGATGGGGCTTTGATATACTGCTTCCTGTTTGGTCACTTCACTAAAGGCAGTTTTGGTCAAAACAGGAGGAAAATTGAACTGTGACTCCCCAGCAATAAAACCAAAGTAACTTACGCAGGAAGGGAGCCAGAAGAGCTGCAGAGAGCCAGGCTTGCTGCTGTTTGCAAGAGAGGGAGTGAGTCCTGCCAGGCACCGCTCCCAGGGGGAGCGCCAGGCNCATACTTCTTCCTGTTTGGTCACTTCGCTAAAGGCAGTTTTGGTCAAAACAGGGGGAAAATTGAACTGTGACTCCCCAGCAATAAAACCAAAGTAACTTACGCAGGAAGGGAGCCAGAAGAGCTGCAGAGAGCCAGGCTTGCTGCTGTTTGCAAGAGAGGGAGTGAGTCCTGCCAGGCACCGCTCCCAGGGGGAGCGCCAGGCATGGAAGCAGCCCTTCTCCTGCTCCTCTACCTCCTGCTCATCCTCCAGCCATAAACAGAGCAGCCGGACAGTTTATGTCAAGCTGTACAGGCAAGAAATCAGCTAGCTGGGCGGTGCCTCTGCTGCCTCTGACAGCGGCCACCCCTCTCTGTACGTTGCTGTAGGCAGCAGCCTACTTTGTGTAGCTCTGCTGTAGCTGCCCACGGCCAGCTCTGCTGGTGGCTCTATTGTGCAGAAGATTTTAGTGTCTGGGGCTGTCAGACCAGATGGAATTAATGTAAAATCATGGCAGAAATAGACCTCCCTCTATTGTCCCTCTAAATAATGTAGCAGTTGTGAGCAGTCACCAGCACCTGCCCTGTCTGGTCCTGAAGACTGTAAATGAGCTCAGTCTAGGAGATAAGTAATAGTGCTTTTTTTTCTTGCCAAAACTTATGTGAGGGGAGAAGCTGATGGGGAGGCAGGCAAGGAGCCAGTTCAGGCAGCTTTGAGTGTTGTCCAAAAAGAGCAGTAAACTTAGGACAATCACAAATGATGTCCCAGTCTGTGGTTGTGAATCACTCCCAGTCCCCTACAGATATGCTCACTGGGAACGAAGAGTGTCGTCTTGAGGTGTGCCTCATAACACAAAGGTACTTGGGGTCTAAATTCTCAGCTGAAGTCAATGAAATCTTTGGCACCTAAAGACCTCGACAGTTCTGACCCTTTGGGCAGAGTAACAATTGCCAATAAATTCACATCACAGTTTGTTTCACAGCATCTTTGGTTGGGTAGATGAACCCTAGGGGGCTGTACTGCCTGCTTGAGACTGAGGACTGTCCATCATTAGAGGTCTTCCAAGAGCAGAGTGTACCTAAGCCCTGTCATAGTGTCAGACTACAGCACAGACATGACCGTGCCTTGGGACAGTACCTTTCCAGCTCTGTTTTCTCTTAGTTGTTTTTTTCTACTCCCATTCTTTCTTTCAGTATTATTACTGGTAGTTTCCAAAGCAACCTACTAATATTGAGAAAGTAGAGGCCATTACCTTTGTTGTAGACGTTGGTGGGAAGCTGAATATCACTGTATGTTGTGTTCACCAGCAGGTTATTGAAATGCTCATTTGGCTCCAAAATGAATTCGTCTCCAAGCTCCACATAGTTGTCATTTTCATCCTTCTCATTAATTAGGAGAGAGTTGTAGTAATCAAACTGGAAAAGAGAAATGCAACAAGAGAGAATAAGACATTTACCGGTACTGCCTGAAAAAAAAACACTCTTTGAAACTTAAAGAAGGGACATCTGGAGAATTAGGGCTTCAAATAAAATCAAGATGAGTGACAAACTAGAGCCATTACCAACTGCAAAGTGTGAAGCTGCCCAAATGATGGTTTCTGCCCAGTTTCTTACTCTGAGGTACCCACATGATTGAAAGCATGGTCAGAACCAGCAGCAGATGGGCCACCTGAGAGCAAATGTACATAGTGACAGATTCTCATGGTCCCTCAGAGGTATTTAAGTGACTAGCCAGAGAGGTGGAATATCTTACCGGGCCTGGCTCCCAGGTTTGCTACCAGGCATGCAGATGCTGCCCTTACTTGCCCTGTCTCTACAGCTGTCATTTACTGGAGTTAACTCCTGATGTACATCCAGCCAGGATTATCCCCTCACTCTGTCACTCCAAGCAGAAGGCGCTCGTCAAGAGCAAGGGATAGCACAGACGGTGCTCAAAAGACAAGGTGTTTTTTTCCACTTGTGAAGGTCACTGCAGATTTACCACCTATGGTCACTTTAGTATCTTCAGGACAATTTTCACCCTTGGATAAGATGTTTTTAAGATGTTTTTGTTGACTTTATCTGAGAGCAGAGGTTGTTTAAGGATTTATATTCAAGCACTAACAGTACCCAGGGGGTGCGAATTGTGTGTGCAAATACAGTGTCATGTACCTTGATTCGCTCATGATCCTTACTGTTAATCCAGCTGACCCAAGTAGCGTAACTGTAACGTGACTCATAAATAAAGAGGCAGGAGAGGTGAAATTGGTAGATAGCTTGTTTCCAAGAAGCATTTTAATTCCCATCCTTTCCCAGCATGGAGAAGTGAACTTGCAGGGGTAGCCCGTACTTCTGCTAAGCACTCTGTGCTTGTACTGTGGACAGTGGACTTCCTTCATCAGAGTTTTCACTCCAGTTCCCTTCAGCAGCAATAATCCCATAGTTTGGCTAGAGTTTTTAATGGAAAGCCAATTATCCAAATTGCTCAGACAGCATCAAGCTTTCACCTAATAGGGAGCCCCAGCAAGTGGATGTCTGCAGGGTAGAGAAAAGATAATGGGAGCTGTTGAGAGAGATGGTGAGAAACTCAGCTCACTGGAATTAATGGTTTGCTGTGGGTATTTGTAACAGGATTCTCCTCATTGCTTATACACGCTCATTTTGTAGCTCATTTTCCAGTCAAGGAACCCACAAAGCACCAGCTAATTTTCACTAACATGTCACATAATGACAAGGCTGGTGTAATGCCAATAATATCATCATGCAACTCAATGTCTTCTCAAATCCTTCCCCTCTTTGAACCAAAGGGACTGACTTCCTAGGTGTTACTAGGTTTGGTATCTGCCAAGGAAATGGCGTACTCACACCAGTTTTTAGATAGACAAGCTGAGTGTCCTGAAGACAAGGAAACTCCTAACCTGTCTAGGAGCCTGAAGTGGCTGGGTGCTGCTAGGCCTGCGTTTTGGTTACTCTCTCTGAAGATGTGTGTCATTTTGTCGCAGACAGAGATAAACTTACCTCCAGTGAGGAGTTGTACTCATGGTTCAGATCTGCATCTTCTGCTGCTTCCACCAACCTCTGATGCAAGCAAAAAGAAAGAAAAATGAGGGTGTGCTGTGGAAAGCCCTCCAGAAACTCTTCCAGCTGTATCATCCATTCACACAGTTAGTGAAAAGACACACAACCGCCTCCCTCACCACAACAGAGTCCAAGTGCTATAAACTCCCCTTTTTCCTTCCTTTTCTGCTGACCTGTCATTCTGTGCTGCAACTTTACAGCTTGGAAGGTGTATTTACAGCTATTTATTGCCAAGTATATTCACACCTACTTACTCCAGAGTCCCTACTAAACCCCTGAGCAATCTTAGGTATCACAGGACATATACAGAGACGTGTCAATTTAGAGAAACAACAGCCAGAGATTTAATTTCATTTTCCATGAACCCCTCCAAAAAGCCATGGGTAAGGGATTTCAGACCCAGCCTGATGTCAGTATCTCATCAAAGGAAAAGGTCTTGTGGGACCCTCAGTCTGGTATTGTTACTGAGACAAAGACCATGACTTGATTTTGTAAAGTTCTCAGCAATGCTGTGGCCATTTATAAGCTCTTACCATTTATGGAGGTGATATAATCACATAGTATTCTCCAATATGATGCTTCAGGGCACTAATTCTCAATTGGTAGAGACTGGGAAGGAATCCAGCTAAACATGTACATGTTTTCAGAGTTGCACAATCAGCGACAGTCTCAGCAAGACTGTTTTTCCTCCTTCACAAAGGATAAGGCAATCCAAACATTGGAAAATTCTGGCTATGAATTTGACGTTATGGGCCAAAGATCTGGGTCTAAATATGCCCACATTTCACTTTGAGATTCAAATGATGTGTTTCTGGATGACTTTTCCACATTAGACGCCTTAAACAGTCAAGGCTCTGTGACTACAGAAATATGCTTTTCATAGTGGGTAAATATAAGGGAATATGATAGGTCCTTAGATGCAAGAAGTAAGAGGGGCCATAACGATTGCCTGCTCTGATCTCCAACACAGCAACAGCTGAAGACCTCTTGCCACCTCCTCCACCCTTCCCCATGTACACAGCTGGAAATCCAAGCACCTTCCTTGCAGCTCGTGTTCAGGGGCTGCAGGAATTTCCCTTGAGCCACACACACAGCTGAAACAAGTTACTAGTCTTCAACGGCTGGAGTGCGTTATGTAGGGATGATCTTTACTGTCACTTATCAGAGATTTTTTCTCTTTCAACAACCCTTTTCTTCTAAAAGAGTGTTCGTTCCCTCATATTTATTCCTAGACTTTGTTTTTATCTTATTTCTTACTTCGGGCTGTGGGAGAAGCCAGCATTCCCTTGTCTGAAAGCCCACGTCCTCCCACCAGTGTCTGCTTAAAGCTCAGAGCAAGCAGCCAGCTGCACCAGCAGGCATTTCGTTGGCCAAGGAAGTCCTCATGCAACCTCTGTGCCCACGCATTCCTGGTACAGGCAGGAGGCCTGCATCTACTGCTCTGGGGCAGGAGAGAACTTCCTTCCCATAGGCCCCGTGGTCATACCTCAACAGCTTCTACCTTCCTGCGGAGCATGCTTTCCATCTGCTCCGAGAACTTCTTCACCAGCTCCAAGCCGTCCACCTCTTTGATCTTCAGATTTGGCTCCACATCTTTGTACTTCTACTCAAGGGAAAGCAGAAAATCCTGCTGAGCTGGAGGCTTATAAGGAGAGGGGCGAATCTATTACTGTTAGCTGGGTATTCTCTTCGGTGAAGAAAGACGTGTTGAAAGAACTGGTCTGATTTACCACCTTTCCTCATCTTTGCCTTTCCTCCCTTTTTACCCTGTAATTTGGGTGTGTGCGCAGATCACTGGCCATAACACAAAGCATTTTGGCTAAGTAAAAGCAACTGATCCAAGTGCAAGCTTGTGGCTGTTGAAAACAGCTATGTAAAAGCTATCGGTGCCTACAAATAAGAGAGAAGCAGAAGCTTGACTTTTGAAAACCTAAAATACACATATACACGTCGTGCTTATACCCATAATAGCATTATATGCATCACATCATAGCTGAAATTTACTTAAGGCAGAGGGAAAGACAAGGGAATGGAGATGTATGCTGTCATTACTTCGCCTCCTGTGTCATACGTGCTCTGGGGCAATAGTGGGAGAGACATCATGCTAGTGCATGTCCTGTCCTCCCACAGTGCCATCGTATCTGCAGAGTAACCTGTCAGGTCTGCAGCAATAAGAGTCTGCTCGGTGCTTAGATGGGAGACTGCCAAGGAAAGGTCAGCGAGACAGTTATGATGCTGCTTATTCAGCATGCATGAGCACACCTTGGGGCAAGAGCAGCGCAGAGGTGATTCCCAGAAACCTGGAATTACGAGCATGGCTACTTCATGCTGCCTCCACTGGGAGAGATGCTGTAATGAGGAGGATCTGTATCTGACAGTTTTAGAAATAACCAGTTTCTTCTGACCACGTTTCATATAATCTAGGCATTAAAAACCTGAGAGTACTCCCAAACTAAGTAACTGTAATCTGCCTCCTTAATCTGTGCTTTCAAGACTGTATACAATGGTCTTTATTTCTCCTTTTCAAAAAATCCCAAAGCTAACAGATAGGCAAACACAAAGAGTGAAAAAACCTGCAAAAAGGACACAATATAATCAACCCAGTTCAGAAAAGACAGAGCCTTATCTACCCAGCAATGTGGAAGCATGAAGGCAACCGATGAATTTCCCTGGTCCCTTGTCATTATTCCTCTCTGCAGCGTATACACAACCTCTCCATCTTCATGTTCTATCAGCACCGCAGCAGCAATCTCAGCCACTGCTGGACTTCTTGTGCTGGTAAAAAAATGAGGTGTTGAAAAGGGTAAGGGGATGGCAGGGGATTTTGTGGCACTTCTGAACTAGAAGAAAGTCAGGGGGGAAGGACTTTGCATCTCTTTAGGGTGAGTGGAGCTCCTTTTGTTGAAGCAGCTCATTGACCATCCGGGAGGGTGGCTGAGCACAGGCAGAGAAAGAAATGCCTTGAGGATGGGGCAGGCGGAGGAGGTCAGACAGAAATAGCAAGCAGTATCCAGCCTGCAGCAGGCATGGAAGGGAGGCTGCTCACTGTCTGGTGTGATTAACCACAAGGGTTTTACTGGATTAAAAATGCCAGGCCTCGCATCCCCTCTGCTGCGGCTGGGTAGCTGTGACGGGTGGGGGAGGAGGATGATGATGAGGAAGAGGAGGTCTTGTTGAGCACGGTTAGCATAACCATGCTGCCAAAAGAGAGATATGCAACAACAACACCCCAGCTGAGGTCCCTGGCTGCTGACGAGACCGCAGCACGCATACATCACGGCTGAGGCCCATCCCATTTAGTTCCACGTCATGGTTTCATCAGGAGGGAAGTGATCTCTGCCACGCTAGGCTTTAATCAGGCCCTCCTCGGCGGGAGAAGAGTAATCTCTCCTGGGAAAGCTAGCGAAGGCAGGGACAGCACCAGCACAGGCAAGCACATGCTTTACAAAGTGACCTGCCATCGGTTACCTTGCGTCATATCTTGAATTAAAAAAACATGGCTCTTTACCTCTCAATTATTTTTAATGTGCTTTTGACACATTGACAAGGAGATGTTAATAGGTTTAAAGTAATCATGAGCAATCATGAGCAGTCTGCTCCTACTGTACACATATCTCAGCCCTGGGAACTAACCACAGCCGGGAAGACAGAAAAAAAAACCCCAAAAAACTTTCTGCGAAGTTTCAGCTGGCTGCAATGAATACACAAGGTCTGAGCTCAGATCCCCTTTGAGCTTTTTTTCCTACAAATGATCCAGCAAACCATTTTGTATCTGTGTTCTTGCTACTAACATCTCCTGCTATTAATGAATATTCAATGCAAGAGTTCCTAAAGCTGGGCAACAGAGTAGTACTTGTGATTTCATTACTGTTACCAGACACCACGGCTGAAAGCACACAGCAAATGTCAACACAAGCGCTTGTAGCTGACCAAGATTAACCTGCATAACCTGAGTTTAGGGTTCGGGTTATCAGATCATTATAATTTACAGAACAGGAATCAGCTACAGGCTTAGGAGAACTGGCTGAAAGGATCTGATGTTCAAAAGGGGGCCAAAAAGTTAAGTGATCTAACAGAAAATCTTTTCATATTCATCTGGTACTTAGAATTCCCTTAAAACAGCAGGAACAATTCATTAAGATTCTTCTTCCACAGTGATGGGGGTGGTGATTTAAAAGTGGAAGATCCAGGATTCAGTATCTTAAGTTTTATCTGTGAACAGAGATATGTCACCAAATACATTTTCTTGTTCCCACCTTCGTGAAATTTATAGCCCATTGAGGTACACAACGTTGCATTACTCACTGTTAGTGAAACTATATAAGGAGTGTGAAAGACATTTCTTTCATCTTCATCCAGGAAAATGTCTTGACTGAACTTCTTTAATTTGTCTGGTTTTTGCCATGTAGGTATTTGTAGTGCTTTCTAGTAATTACATAGCTGGAACCAAGCCCTGCTGTCCTTTCTCAGCCCTATTCACTGGGGAAGGCAATCGGCACCTCAGCTACAGAAGGAGGAACGAGGTAATCCTCAGAAACACTTACACAGAAGAAAAGTTAAGTTTTGGGTCTGCTGAAGCTAGTGGTGTTCCTGTCACTCAGAGTCAAGCCCTGAGAAGCCCAGAACCACCATGGTATTCTCCTGGTATGGCTGCCATCAGTGGCCCCAGGACTGTGGTCGCTGCCTGGCCAACTGCAGCGGCATGACTGTGGCAAACTGGCCTAAGAAGCCACATGTTCAATCTTTCTGTTCCTTAGCTTTGGGAGATGCTAACTGTCCTCCCTCTACTCAGCCTTTCACACAGCCTCTTTGCTCCAGCTGTATTGCCCTCAGCTGTCCTAGAGCCCGGACAGTATTTTAGTACAGATCCATCATCTCTGAGCCAGGCAAGTGCACAAGCTTATCTTAACCTCTGCTGCATAATGGTCAAGAGAATACAATGAATGCTTCAGCCATCAAACCAAAGCCACTCTTCCACTTTTTCTACCTCTGTGAATTTTAATTTGGTGACATCTTGACTACTTGGGACCGAGAGTGACCTAGGGGCTTTCTCAAAGCTCTTCGATCCAGAGTGAGAACCTGCCCTTGTGGACTCAAGATATGTCTACTGGGAAAAATAAAGCTGGTAAGAAATTTAGTGTTGGGGTTTGCAGCATGATATTAGAGTTCTTCTGGGGGAAAACGAAAAAAACCCTGAAGAAATCCAAACAAACTCAAAGCCGCAAAAGGAAATTTATGCTAAATATTAAAGAAAAGCTTTATATGCAAAACATTCAGTAACTGAAAAATTACAGCTCTCAAAGCAACAATAAGCTAATTACTTCAAGCCTGTTGGTCACAAGCGAGACACGAAGTCAGATTTGAAAGGTGCTGGTATCTCTGTTTGTATATCCTCAAAGGCAAGATGCCTGTCGAGTTAAGCACTGAGGAAAGAATCATCTGGGCCTCTACATTGTGCTCCCCACCCTTCTGCTGGTTTGTGTACACTTGTGCACACAGAGAAATACTTCATGTGAAAAAGATGCAATGGCCCAAAAAGAGAAAAGTGTCTGGGGAACACATGTGTACAGTTTGTTCCCCAGGCCTGGCTTGCACATAACCTGAACCAGTGTGGTGACCTACACAAAACCATTCAGGGTCTGCCAAGGTGTGTCTCATTGGACATGAATACGTTGCTTACTAGTAAGAGATTTTTCTGCAACCTTCTGAAGCTGTCCTGCCAGCAGTGCTGTAAGCCCGAGGGAGCCCTCCAGGATGGTCGCTGATTTGTGACAAGTCTGACCCAGCGCTTGCTAAAGAAATGGAGGTGGAGAGAAGAACTGAAATGGGTGCTGGCTGGCCCTCTCCTATTTCCCTCGTCCCAGGGAAATAAGGGGACACCCCAGGGACTATTTCCCTAGTCCCAGAGAAGTAAGGGGAAATGAAAGAGCTCAAGGAGTGGGATTTGAGGGGTGAAAGGTAAACCCGAGCTGTTTAAACTTCTTAAGTAAAGTTAGGGCAGGACATGAATTTAGGAGATGACTGGTGGAGAGCATTAACAGAACAAGGCTGGATCAAGCTTATCTGTACCCCCTGCTGGAAGTGGTGACAGTGATTCACTGAAGGACATTTTCCTTCTGAGTCACAGGTGACACTGTGTCCCACCCAGCAGTGCCCAGAGACTGTGTAAAGCACAATCAGCCTGTGCTGCATCCAGGCCCCAACACGTGCAAGAGAAAACCAGACACCTTCCCCTGTCCAAGAAAAAAACAACATGTGGACACGGACTGTGGCAGGCAAGTGTGGTTCTTTCATAAGGCTGTCAGACCATCAGAGAAATATAGTTCTTCCTTGACTCCTCTTGACATGAATGCTAGATTGGATTTTGCTACATTAAGGCTTCTTTTTCATCAGAAATTAGTTTGCTTTGCTTCCAGTGGATTACACCAAAAGCTGATAGAGTTGCGAATTTTTGTTCAAGATCTGGTCATCACAACTCATTTTTAGTGGTGCTATGGTAGCATCTACAGGTCTCATATAAGCCCTATGCCAAATAGCTCAAGATCCCAAGAGTCAAAAACATATAGTGGGGCCAGATGGAGATGAAATGATGCGGTGCATCATCTCCAGAGGGCCAACACAGCACAGCTGTCTTGATACCCATCTCGGTGCCACGTCTGCAGGCCTTGGTCTCCACTGTTAACATTTTTGACACTGGTAATGTCAAGCTAAGCTCTGTTCTGCTTAGTCTCACTTTTAGTCTCACTTGTTTTTGGACTGTAAGAAAGGTGTACCCCCTTAATCTGTTAGTGGAAGTAGCTGCAAAAGCAGCACAAGTTGGCTGTGTTGAAGCAGTAAGGAAAAGACATAAGGGCTGCTGTATTTCTTTGCACAGTAAGGTGAAACCCTTACCATCTCCCAAATAAAGCTGGTATCTGGACACTTCCTGTTGGACAGCAAATACCTACATAAATAGCATCAGACACACATACCTGACCATCAAATAACCCCAATCTATATCTCCTGCCCGCTGAAGTCCCAGCAGCCCCCAGAGATACTGTAGCACGTCACCTTGCCTCTGGCACTACCACTTGGGGATCCCGTAGGAGAATAGGCCACGCAGAGCATCATCAGAACTGCTAAAGGCCAAACTTTTGCCTGCATTGATATCTCACCACAGCTGCCTCATGATTAGGGCATGAAGTACCTATACAAGTGCTGACAATTTTTTATTGCATGGTGGCACATTCCTCCTAATAGACCTTTGTGATGTATGCTGGAGCCTTTCTCAGCCAAACCAAAGTGATGCTGAAGGAGATGCTCCCTTCCTCCAGACAGAAAGCAGCACTGTGAGGACAGGGAACCCAAGGGCAAGGCAAGTCAAATGATATCCAGATCCCTTTTTGCACTGGGATGTGGGTGTTATTAACTAGTCAGAAGACAAAAATCAAATGTCTAAAAGGCCTAAGAGGCAATGTATAGCTTGTGTTAAAGAGAAGAACCAGAGAAAGAGTAAAGAAAAGGAACTGGACAGCCACATGAGGTGGAGAGGCAGCTGCATCCCTTCTGATGTGCTCATCAGCCACCAGCCCCCCAAGCAACACTTGGGAGGTGCTGATCCATACAGCCCTGCTGCTGCAGTGCAGAATTCACAAAGCCTCAAAGAGGAGCAGCCATTCACCCCTGACTTCAGGAATCAAAGGTAACAGGGCAACTTCTCTACAGCTGCAAATGGGAACGTTTACTTAAAGTCCCTGGAGCCTTTAATGCTGGTAGAGAGTTTCGCGCAGCAGTGTCTGTTTTTCGGTGACTGAGCCAGGCATGCCAGGCAGGGGAGGGAGGCCGAGCTTTGCACCTCTGGAAAATCATGGCTTCCAGGGCACCTGCCTCAGAGACACCATCCAAAGCAGAGTTTTGAAGGCACAGTTCAAGGAGTTGATGAGTGACTGCAGGAAGACAGACGATGAAGCAGAAATAAGTAAGAGTGCCAGCTGGAGAGCTGCAGGAGGGGACAATGGGCTGAAAATGAGCAGGTGAGTGATGAGTAGAAGGAGAGGGACTGATACTCACGTAGGAAGGGAGGAGTGAAGGGTCAGTATGGAAGTACATGAAATAATCAGAGGGGAAACATGAAGAGTACTCTTTAAAAGAATTTTTTAAAAATGGGACAATTTAGGTGGTGTTTGGCCACGGCTAGTGAAAGCAGGAAATGCATTAGATGGAGCCCCCTCCCCATTTCATGGAGAATTGCCACAGGGCATCACTCTGTGCTCATGGATATGAACCTGCATGGTTTTGAAAGCTAACTGGAGGCTTGCGTGTTTTGCTTTCTTCCACTCCAGGAGGAAACCTTGGAGGGCTACATGGGGAGATGACGCGAAGCCAAGGGAAACTCACAGCTTTCGCCTACCTTCTGCAACAGGAGAGATCCTGAATACTTGGTCACGATAGAGTACAGCTCCCCACCAAAGGCATCTGCCCAAGACTTCACCCTAAAAAGAGGAAAAAAGGAAAATCGGTGTTAAGAACTCAAAGTCAGCAGAACCACTTGCTTCTTCAGACAGGGAAAGCATCTTCCTGAGTATGAACCCCATCCCGTATTTCTCTAAGACACTATAATGACAATGGTTTCTCCCCACACTGTTAGCCAGACAAGCAGTAAGGCAGGAGGCAAGTGCTGCTCTTGGACATTCTGCCCAGGACATCAGCCAGCAATGAGAAACACTGAGTTCTGCTGGTCTTGGTCACTACATTTTGAATCAGAGTGGAATTTGTCTTGCTTAACTTTAGAGATGTGAAAGTTGTACATCTGGTCTTAGGTATCATCTGGTTTCCTCTATTGTTAGTAAAGTGAAATAAATAGCTCTGCAGACACCTATTTGTCTTCACTGATTGCAGACAGAGCCTGGGGCGAAGGACTAGACATCTAATGTCAAGACTGCTGAAAAGGTGTCAGACGTGGAAGAAGCCGTCAATATTTCTGGAACACATGAAGTTCCACCTGAACATGAGGAGGAACTCCTTTACCGTGAGGGTGACAGAGCCCTGGCACAGGCTGCCCAGAGAGGCTGTGGGGTCTCCTTCTCTGGAGAGATTCAAAACCCGCCTGGATGTGTTCCTGTGCACCCTGCTCTGGGGGCACCTGCTTTAGCAGGGGGGTTGGACCAGATGATCTCCAGAGGGCCCTTCCAACCGTGCCATTCTGTGATTCACCCCTTGGATTCAGTTCCCAGAGCTGTGTGGGGCAAAGACTAACGAGTCACAAGAATTCACTGCTTGCAGTGAAGATATTATGGCTTGATAATGCCAGAGTAGATTATGCACCTCATCATTGCAAAACGCTACTCACATTTGTGCCATCCTGTAAATAACTGATGATAGCAATACCACATGGATAATATAGAAAGTTGAAGAGCAGCCTGAACACTGAGCCATCCAAATCAAAATAGATGGCTCTCGCAACTGACAGAGCACTTCATCAGAAATCTGTTACATGATTCACATTAGGCAGTTCCACCTACACGCAGTTCCTTCAACAAGGATTCACTTAGGAGAGATTTATTTAACAGAATAAATGGCCTTCTCCACTTACCAGAATATACTACTTATTTATGGGGCGCAGAGTCTTACCTATGGCTTCCAGTAGATTCCTTCCAGCCCTAAGCAGATTTTAACCTCAGGGCCTGATTTCCCAGTGCATCGCGCCACTTTCGTGGCAGAATAATACGCCAACATAGAGACAAGCTCTGGAGTAAAGCCAGCACAGCAACAGTGGAATAATCAGAACAGCTAACTTTAGCCTAGGAAAGCCTGTTTAGGCTCCCCTCTTGCAAAGACAGATAGGCAGCTACAGGGGATGATTTGGAGCACACATAAGGCTTCCGCTCTGAACTGCACCTCTGTGCCCTGCCTATAAAAAGAGCACAATGAGAGTGGGTGCCCTTTTTAATCGCTTCTTAATTGACAATGGGGCATTCATTTCTAACCACTGAATGTGATCCAGCACCAGCTGAAGTCAATAAGACAAAGCCTCTTCTTTTTTTAATTCTTTTTTTTTTTGATGTAGTGCTCTGTATCTTATTTTGACAGCCAGAGATTTTATCTCTTCATTTCATTCTTAGATAAAAAAGAATATGGTATTTGCTAGGAGGCCAGGATTTATTGCCCCATATCAGAGTCATGCTAGTCAAGCCTCGAATAAAAGAGGAAACCAGAAACAAGGACTCCGTGGGATGCTTTCCTGTTTGTTGTACTGACTAACCCTTTCCCTGAGGTATAAGGATCTCTGAATCGACATTTACCTCGATGTCCATCTGCTGCTGCTTTTATAACTTCTCTGTGTGAGATGTTTTGTGCTGATATTAATTAATATTCTCCAATCTGCTCACCTTTTACTGTAGAATAATAGAATCTAAACTTGAAGTTTGGTATAGTAATTTCAGCGGGGATGTTTATTTTTACTCTGTTTCCCCCTTCAAAAAATGAAGGGCACGTGATCCTGGTCTTTCTGTTTCGTGTTGTGTCTGCGGCCGTGCGCGTGCCCCTATTCCACCCAGCCCTCATCATTTTTCAACCCATCAGGGCCGAAGAGTCTGTGACATCAATTTCCGACTAGTGGGTGCAATTGGGCATCTTCAGCAGAAAGATGCTACCCACTGTGACCTCAGTAGAGAAGCCAGCCACAGACATAGAAGACCCAGCCCTGCTGCTCGTGCAACTGCTCTTTTGTGAAGTCCTGAAGTCCACCATAACTTGGGATTGTCTGCTTTCATAAAAACAGGAAAAGGCAAGGTGGGTTTTTAGCCTTTGAGGATGTGGCAAAAGAAGCCTAAATATACGAACCTTGAAACATCCAGTGACAGCAGAGCTTGAGGAGAAAAAGGTCAGGGTTTGTGTAATTTCACTACTTCTACGTGGGTGTCGTGGGTGTCTTAGGTGTCAGACACTAAGCCAGATAGGGCTCGCCCAGCCTGCCCGAGGCAGCAGCCCCATAGCC
This sequence comes from Steatornis caripensis, assembly GCA_013398225.1. Taxonomy (NCBI): domain Eukaryota; kingdom Metazoa; phylum Chordata; class Aves; order Caprimulgiformes; family Steatornithidae; genus Steatornis; species Steatornis caripensis. The sequence continues at coordinate 154,360 of VZSC01011120.1, forward strand.
ACTTCGGAGCCACTGCTCTGGCTTGGGGGCTGATGCTTCTGCTGGTGTTGAAGCAGCCCTGCGAGGTGCCGCGCTGCAAAACCTGCTCGCCTTGGGCCAACCAAAGAGTGTGAGGAAGAGGAGAGGAGGAAGGAATGCAAAGGCAGGGGGGAGGACAGAGAGGGCCAGAGACTGGCAGCTTTGGAGGGCTGGCTGGAAATGTAGGGGGCACAGAGAAATGAGAGGGCACAAAGGTCCTTGTCATGGTTTTAACCCAGCTGACAGCCAAACAATGCACAGCCGCTTGCTCACCCTCCCCCAGGCTGGGGGTTGGGGAAGAGACTTGGAGTGGTAAAGGTAGGGAGACTTGTAGGTTGAGATAACAGCAATTTAATAGTTGAAATAAAATAAAATTAAAATAATAATTATAATAATAGTAATAATAGAATATATAAACGAGTGATGCACAATGCAATCGCTCAGTACCCACCGACCAATGCCCAGCCTGTCCCTGGCTAGCGGAAGAGATAAAATCCCGAAATCGCAATCCCAGAGAGAGAGCTTCCGCGCCAACCCTCATCTGGATACCGAGCATGATGTTGTATGATATGGCATACTCTGTTGGCCAGTTTGGGTCTGTTGCTCTGGCTAAGCTCCCTCCCAGCTTCTTGTGCGCCTGCACGCTAGCAAGACATGGGAAGCTGGGAAGTCCTTGATCTCTTAGCAACAATTAAAACGTCAATATATTATCAACATTCTTCTCATATAAAATCTCATACTGAATCCAAAACACAGTACTATTCTAGCTACTAAGAGGAAAAATTAGCTCTATCCCAGTCGAAACTGGGACAGTCCCAAAGCCCTGGGTGACCGGGCTGAAGAGTGGGTAATTAAAAATATATGGTGGCATTTCATCGACATTGAAAAGGAGGCAAGTGCAGAGGCAGAAATACGCTGGCNTGCTCAGTACCCACCAACCAATGCCCAGCCTGTCCCCGGCTAGCGGAAGCGAGAAAATCCCGAAATCTCAATCCCAGAGAGAGAGCTTCCGCGCCAACCCTCATCTGGATACCGAGCATGATGTTGTATGATATGGCATACTCTGTTGGCCAGTTTGGGTCTGTTGCTCTGGCTAAGCTCCCTCCCAGCTTCTTGTGCGCCTGCACGCTAGCAAGACATGGGAAGCTGGGAAGTCCTTGATCTCTTAGCAACAATTAAAACGTCAATATATTATCAACATTCTTCTCATATAAAATCTCATACTGAATCCAAAACACAGTACTATTCTAGCTACTAAGAGGAAAAATTAGCTCTATCCCAGTCGAAACTGGGACAGTCCCAAAGCCCTGGGTGACCGGGCTGAAGAGTGGGTAATTAAAAATATATGGTGGCATTTCATCGACATTGAAAAGGAGGCAAGTGCAGAGGCAGAAATACGCTGGCATTTATGTATTTAAAAAATAATCATTTGCCAGGGAAAGGAGTGACCTTAGAGTACTGGGAAATTAAGGGCAGCCTGCTGAATTTAAATGGGTTTCTTTATTTTTTTCATAAACAAGAGAGAGAGAAGGTCAGTCTAAAATTCATCAGGTTGCAGTGAAATTTTATCTCAGGCTGCTGGCGCCAGGAACTCAGGAGCAGATTTATAGAGGCAGTAGAGGCAGCCTAAAGAAGCCACACCAGGATGATCTTCTCCTCTCCCACCAGCATTTCCTGATGTTTCTGGAACCCTAAGAAGCAAAGGCTAAGCAGCCAGCCCCAAGTCCTCACCAACCTCACAGCTGCAAGCACTCCTGCCCATGCCACGGCCAGCTTACGAGCAGAGCAGTGTCCAGGAGGAACGAGGAGGTGGTTTCTGTGCTGAGCCCACACCCCAGAAACATTGCTAGTAACTGACAGAGCAGATTTTTGCACTGCTGGGCTTAAAGTTGAGCGAGCCTTGCAAAAACGTGAATAAGTTAGCGATGAATAGAGTGAAGGGCCACAAAGCCAGACACAACTCTGGGAACAGTGCAGGCTGACTTTTAGCCTCGTGTTACTTAACTGCGATTGAACCCAGCTGGTGTTTAAAAGCCTCTGGTTTTGTGTCCCTAAAATGTCCCCATATAATCTATGGAGCAGGTCCATTTTCTGCTGATTTACTCCTTTTGGTCCTCTGGGCAATGTGTTCTTCTACTGAAATTTCATTCAAAAAGGGCAACTTTTGTGTTTTGGTTAAATTCATGAGTGGTTTGAAACACCAGGGATTAATGAAGTTGTTGGTCTGGTTTCGGTACCAGGGGAGGAAAGCTCTTTTTCTATTGTTTATTCTTTATTCTTGTACGTGAATAAGTTCCAAATTGTGGAAAGTGGCATAACTCTTTTCTCAGTAGTAAAGGGCTGTCACATTATAGCCAAACACATCAAAAAAGGATTTGGTCAGAGATTGTCCGCCTGTAATCCCCGCACTTGTATGCAGTGGTGAAAACAGCAGAAAGGACAGGCTGTCTTCTTAATGCCACAGATTTCAAGGCCTGAAGGTATTTCCATGCAGTATTTACCCGGGGCGCAGAAAGTCGATTTTTATTTTACACCATTTGAAATTATCAGAGGTTGGATTTTTTTTTTTTTCTGTATAACCTCTGCGTTCTTTTTGTGAAACCCAAATCAGAAGCACTTTGTTGAGGTAGGGCTTGATAGTGCAGCCAAGAATAAAGTTGGTGGCAAAATTTCCTGAGATCCCCCACCCCGGATCAAGTCAGCGCAATGCATCGTAACCACACGGATTGTACTGGTGCACACAACTGCAAAGGGTCTTATTGGCACTTTTTGAATACAAAATATTTTTCCAATCTCAGGAAAGGACTTGAGCTGACGTTGGTAGGTTTAGTGGCCGTGTTTCCTCCTGAAACTCGATGGTAGTGTTGTCTCCTCTCCAGACCAACCTGCTGTCCTGCGCACACAGACCTATCCCAGCTCCAGAGAAGCTGCCCCACAACAATTTACCAACCGTGGTGCTGATATTTTTAATCCTTAAAGGATTTAACTTGCCTAAATCAGCTTAACAAGGTGAGGTTTTTATAAACTGGGTTTTCTGAGGGCTGTTAGCCTCCTGGCGGGCTGCAGGGGCAGGCTGCACTGCCGGCGGGGAGATTTCCAGCAGCGACCACGCCGGAGGAGCTGCTCGCGCACAGCAACACGCTTGCGGGCGTGGGTGCCCTGCAAATCCACATCTCTAAACGTGCATCAAAATTCCCTGCATGTGCACTAGCACCCGGACCCCAGTGGTGAAAACAGCAGAAAGGACAGGCTGTCTTCTTAATGCCACAGATTTCAAGGCCTGAAGGTATTTCCATGCAGTATTTACCCGGGGCGCAGAAAGTCGATTTTTATTTTACACCATTTGAAATTATCAGAGGTTGGATTTTTTTTTTTTTTTGTATAACCTCTGCGTTCTTTTTGTGAAACCCAAATCAGAAGCACTTTGTTGAGGTAGGGCTTGATAGTGCAGCCAAGAATAAAGTTGGTGGCAAAATTTCCTGACATCCCCCACCCCGGATCAAGTCAGCGCAATGCATCGTAACCACACGGATTGTACTGGTGCACACAACTGCAAAGGGTCTTATTGGCACTTTTTGAATACAAAATATTTTTCCAATCTCAGGAAAGGACTTGAGCTGACGTTGGTAGGTTTAGTGGCCGTGTTTCCTCCTGAAACTCGATGGTAGTGTTGTCTCCTCTCCAGACCAACCTGCTGTCCTGCGCACACAGACCTATCCCAGCTCCAGAGAAGCTGCCCCACAACAATTTACCAACCGTGGTGCTGATATTTTTAATCCTTAAAGGATTTAACTTGCCTAAATCAGCTTAACAAGGTGAGGTTTTTATAAACTGGGTTTTCTGAGGGCTGTTAGCCTCCTGGCGGGCTGCAGGGGCAGGCTGCACTGCCGGCGGGGAGATTTCCAGCAGCGACCACGCCGGAGGAGCTGCTCGCGCACAGCAACACGCTTGCGGGCGTGGGTGCCCTGCAAATCCACATCTCTAAACGTGCATCAAAATTCCCTGCATGTGCACTAGCACCCGGACCCAAATGCAGTGTGCGCAGAAAACATGGCTGTTTGTACTTTATATTGCAGCTCAGCTTTTCATTCGTGTTCTCCAGAGCTTTGGGAAGGGCTATTACAGCCTTTGTAGTAAGGCAGAGCTGGAACAAGTCAAAAAAGGTGCTGTGGCCTGTCTCATCTACTTAGCCTCCCCCCACTAACATCCCCTGACATCTGTACACGTGAATAAATGCGTGTGCGTGTGCGTGTATTACCCAGGCTGTGTATGTGTGCACAAAGGCTTGTTTCAGCCATCGGTGCACCGGTCCAGTACAAAGGATCAGAGCTTCGCACCTGCAAACCTTGCACTGCCTATCTGGATCTCGTGTGTGTTGAAGAGATGTGTCTTTGCTCAAAAGCCCTCTGTGTTTGCCTCCCACAGCCGGATCCTGACCAGTGCTATGTGTCCCCAGGGTGTCCCTGGCAGGCTGCAAACCAGCACCGTCTGCTGGAACCGCTCTGGTAAACTGGGGAGCTGCTGAACTGAGGCCACTGATGTCTACCTCCACAGCTGAATTTCCACAACTTGCACAAAGTGGGGTTTTACAAATGTGTCTTGAAGCTGGTTTTGCCTTCCGCTGCCCAGTGTGTTAAGCAGACCATTAATAGATGTCAAAGTGCTCAACTAAAGCAAATGAGTATCATTGCCCTGCTTGAGGAATGGCAAAAATGAGGCATTGCATCTGTGCTAGACCTAGGAACTGAATTTGTGTCTCCCATGCCTGTGTCCTCTCCCAGGAGACACTGCCACCATCGTAAGGAAACACCACCCAGCCCTGCAGCAACGTGTCCCACCGGAGGAGCCTGCACCCGGAATGCCCGCCGCCTGCCTGCCGGTACCCATGGCATCACCCACTCCACGCCACAAACGCCACACGCCAGAGAGAAGGAAACACTTACGTCTCCAGCGGGATCTTCGTCTGGGCTCTGGTGGAGGGCAGGAGGCAGACGATCAAGAACATCATCCATGGGACGGCCCAGGGCCCCATCCTCCACGGGCCAAGCATCAGCAAGGGGCCCATCCGGCAGGATGTGGGGGCTCCCCGCCTTTCCTGCTGCCCCGGAGGAGGTCCCACGTGGCGCCTGCCATGCTGCCAGGCCCCCTGGCACCAGGCACCCCTGCTGCGGGGCCGAGCCCCGGGGTGACCCCAGCTGCCTCTGCCCTGGGGACGTCGCTTTTGCTGCAGGTGCCGTCAGGGGTCTCCGGCACAGGGCGGGCGGCCAAAAACCCACTGGGAACCCTCGTCAGCAGGCACCCATGGGGGTGATGCGTCTCCGTGCCCTGAGGAGCAGCCGTGCTGGGAGGCAGCTCCGCACTGGGAGCCGCAGCAGCTTCATAATCCCCTGCCAGCCCCTTAATCCCCTCACTGAGCTGCAGCAGCCACAGATTTAGGAAAGTGGAGTGGGATAAAATCGCCTGGGATTATTCTGATTCCTGAAGATGGGTCTTGGCTTCTCCAGCCAGAGGTCAGGCCATGCCTGCTTAAAGGGGTCACATCCACACACCCCCAAAAAACCCCCAACCTTTGATCTGTCCGTCAGGCCTTCCTGTCGCACCGCAGGATGCTGGCAGGTCACGCTGGCACCATCTCTTCCCCACTGGAGACCCGTGTTTGGGACCAGGTGCATGGGGCACATGGCAGGCTCCTGCGGGCACCGGCGGGTTCATGCCATGCTGCCGCTTGGTGCTGAGGTCTGCACGGGACCGATGAGACCAGACAGTGCCAGTGCCTTGGCAGCATCCACCACGGGTCCTGCTGAGATGCTCGTCCTCCAAGCCATGTCTGAGGACATCACACAGGCGACAGAAGGGAGGATGAGCAGTGGGAAGTAAAACCAGCATGAAAAAAAAAGGACTCTGCTGGTTAACTGATTGCCCTCCCAATGTGAGCAATTATTTATTAATAGTGGAACCTCTCCATTGGGGCAACATTCAGTTGAGATTGCCATCCCCTCATCTGTGTCTGGAGACCAATGAATCAAAGGAGCCCAATAGCTGTACTTGATGAATAGCAGCAAGTAGCAAACGGCACGTTCGGTTGAGGGGCACGCTATATAAGCTCATTATCGTTACGAGAAGTATGAATTATAAATAACAATAGATATGACAAGGAAAAGATATAAATGACTGGAGCGACCTGTTGAACAGCTTGACTCTATGTCTATGGATTAACCCATTTATTAGAGTATCTTCCAGTCGTCTTTTTCACCTTTACAAATGGCTTATTTAACAGAAAATGCAAAGCCACGGTAGATCATTAGGTTTCTCATAAGGATGTGGAGGGGAAAACTGGCTGTCAAAACACTGAATTAAAACTAAGGCACGTATTATAGATGTGCTACTGAGTGCAGCGTTGGTGCCACACATGAAATGGGATAATAGAAGCGGCAGAGGAAATATAGAGAAGGGAATAAAACCATGAAACGTGGAATAGAGATTAAATTATACGATGAAGAGGCTGAAAGCCTGGGGTGAGCAATTAAGTAATTACTGGAATAACTCACCTCAGGATAGGATGGTTTCATCATTTATTACAATCTTTACTCTAGATGGAGTAAAGCAAAGGTTGTGGGCCTGAAGGGCGGAAATTTCCGGATGATGTTCTTAAGTCTGTGCAAAGGGTTACGCGGGAAGGTTGAAATGGTTATTTCTGACCTTAAAATCTACAAGAAATCAATTTCTGCACACACAAACACTCTACAGACAGCGCCTTCAAGGTACCACATGGCTGTACAGCAAATGCCGTAGTTAGCAGACGAAGGCAACAGGCAGAACAGGTCTGGATCTTGGTAATGCATTTCTCAAATCACTAAAATGTGCTATGGGGGTCTTGCCCTGGGAAGGGGTACATACGGACTCAGATGGCCCCAGGGGAAATCTGGCGGTGAGGACAGTACAGAGAAACTCTTTCCTCCCAGATACGATTGTTGCAGACAAGGGGCGCAGCATGCTGCCTGTGGGAACCGAAGGAGCTGATCGCCCTTGCCCTGACTCTGGCCTCACCCTGCTGGGACCGGGAACCACGGAGCTGGGATTCTGCTGCCTTTTCCTTCCTCTGCAGCCTGANCTTTCCTCCCAGATACGGTTGTTGCAGACAAGGGGCGCAGCATGCTGCCTGTGGGAACCGAAGGAGCTGATCGCCCTTGCCCTGACTCTGGCCTCACCCTGCTGGGACCGGGAACCACGGGGCTGGGATTCTGCTGCCTTTTCCTTCCTCTGCAGCCTGAGAAGAGGAGAAGGCTGCTCTTAGAGGGGCTAGGAAGACTGACTATCAAGGTCTCAATTCTCCTTATTTACCAGGATTAAAAATGAGGGGTAGCATCCAGGGTGGCAGGCTTCCCTGCCTAGATACTTCAGGGAAGAGATCATAAAAATTCATGTTCCGAAAGAAGTCTGAAATGAGATCTGAAGGCAGGAGAATCAGTGTTTTAGACAGCATTTTCTCTCCACTTTGCAAGGAGCCTTAAGCAAATAGTTGTTCTGAGTTATTTTTGCAGGATCTTTTCATTAACCCTTCCAGCCACTGTGTGCTATTTGAAGCTGGGACTCAGTTTAATCCAGATGGGTTCTGGCAAGAGCCCTTGTCTGGGTGTGTTTGGGAAACCCTGAAGCTCTGGCAGAAAAGGCAACGAGACACAGCAACATGCTGAACCGGGAGATCCAAATCCATTTCTTCGGATTTATCTCATTTACTGGATATATCTCACTTAACCCCTTAATGATCTGAAGTTGCAAAGGAGTAGGATTTGAAGATGAAATGAAAATAGCATGGAAAACTGAAAAATCCCAGGTGACTGGAGGGACCTTAATGGGAGTAGCGTGCATCCAGTTACTTCTGCAGAGCTCAGCCACCACGGTGCGCGAGCACAATCAGAGCACAGGGAGGAGATAAACGACGGCGGGGTCTAACTGGGGAAAAAGAAAATGAATCCTACAAGAATGAAAGCAAATACATAATGAGGAGTGAGAATTTAAGGCTGCAAGAGATATGGGGTGAGTGAGTACAGAAAATTAGAGCTAAATTTGCAAAATTAGGGGGCAATAAAAAAACGAGACTGTGATTTTGTGCTGCATTCACAGGCAGGGGAGACATTTACCACCTCTAGCCATTTCTGGTTTAACTAGAACCTGAATTCGGTTTGGATTATCTTATGAGAAAATACCGGCAAATATAAAGACCAGCCAAAGAACAAATATAACCAAAACACTGGTGTTTAAGCAGTGTTATGAGGAGAGTTTATTAAACACTGTAGAAATCCTCATTTGTTTAATGCATTTATGTGGTGACCCTGACCTGGAAATGCCTGAACAGACTAATGTGTAGTCTTAGAGTGGGATGAATATGAGAGTGGGGCAAAATAAAGAAAGGGGAAGTTTTCTTCGTTTCTTAATCATAGGAATACGCTACATTGAGCATCAGGGAAAGCTGATCAGAAAGTTGTGCCTGGCATGGCACAACCTCTTGAGGCAACCTCTCTCCATACGGTACTGGTCAATAAGACACATTTTATAGTAGCTAAGTGTCTCTGTTAGAAAGTCAGCTGGAACGAGGGATATGGCAACAACCTTGAACACAGCAAAGAGTATGCAGCTTTGTGGAGATGAAGAGCAGGTGGGACAGTGCCTCAGCTTCCTCAAGCATCAAGCTCATGGTGATGCTACTCCTATTGCTGGGATGTTTATAGGGCTGGAGCTGGTCATCAGAGACACTTCTTCCCTATGGCACCCAGGGTACTGATCTCCCAGTTGGCCCATGCAGGGAGGCAGGGGTGCTCCCTCCTATTTTCTGGGTACTCTGGAGCAGTGTCTCAGGGCATACATGGAGTGACCACCAGGGTTGGTTTTGCACTGCAGGTATAAGGACTGGGGAAGAGGTTGCAGAAGATCAGCTCTGACTTTTTTCCATTCTGGAAACACTGAGATCTTGCCGTGTGCCTGCCGCCACCTCATACCTCGGAGCAAGTCTTTGCTCCATCGTGATACTGAACTTAAAACATCTGGGACTTACTAACTTAATAAGAATAATTTGCTTTAATTTTGAATAACTTAAACCAAGGCACGATGGGAATAAACTATGCAGTCTTGTTGACAGCAGATGCATTTATCTGGGAGCATAATCTTGATCCTCTTGTTATCTCATGGTGGCACTCCTTAGATAAGTATCTGGGTACAAAATCTCCTTTCTATTCTGGTCAAATATCTGATTGTGAAACTGCTCTCTCAACACTATTGAGCTTGTGTCCTGTTTGGGAGATACGAGGATGATGTCTCTGGCCTGCCTGAGTAGGTTTAACAGTTCCTCGGGGTGGTTTGGAAACCAGTCGCGCAGTGTTTTGCCAGTACCAGAGAATCCAATCTCCCTTTTCCAGCAGCTGCCAGGAGGAGGGGGCCCTTGCCAGAGGCAGAAATGGAAAAGCACTTTTAGTGGTGGTTTTACTGCCTGGTCGTGCAAGTCTCTTCTGGTCAGGTTTCAGTGCTGTGGAGAGTTAGCATTTGCAAGCCAAGTTTGCAGAGGTGTGGATTTAATAGCTGAGCGGGGATGGGGAAGAGGGCTGCAGGCTTGCTTCTGCATGAGTGCTGATGTTGCAGGCAGGCCCCCGGTTAGGGTCTGGGAAGGTGTCCCTGCAGCTAAGAGCTGCCCTCCCTCCTGGTTTGGTCGCATCAGGGCCTGTGCAATCCCAGCTGAGCTCCTGGAAGCTGCAATGCAACAGGGAGATGCTGGTGGACCTTACTGCGTGGTCTAGGACTGGGTAAGCTGCGTGACTGACAATGTGCCTGGGACCTGGGAAGTTTGGGTTGGTGAGACCTGAAAGATGTGCTGTGCCGGGTGGTGCTGGGTGAGTGCAGCCTCTTTGAGTGCCCCTTTCTCAGCACAGCCATCTTGGGAAAACAATACGTGCCTCATCCCAGGTGTGTTTTGGGTTAAATTAGCTGCTTTTAACACCATCTGGGTGCAGGGAAATTACTTGATACAATCTGAAGCTGTGCATGGAAGGGTTCTTCTGTCATCAGAGACCAGGCTGATGAGTGCTAGTGGTCACATGGAGACCCTGACATGACTTGGCAGAGGAGGCACACAAAAGCCTCTTTACTATGGGAACGCAGCTAATACCTCTATATCTGATAACTCACTAGGATCTCTGCAGAGCAGGACGGACTCACCCCTAGTCTAACACAAAGGGGTCGTATGGGGAATATTCAGGTATACCAACTAACATGTAGGCATGTATTATAAGACTGACTTTCTTAATTTCCAGGTGCCTCAGAAGCAGTGAATAGTGGATGAATATCCATCTGGCCTGCAGAGCATCATCAGACATCAGCAGGATGATGTGGACAGAACATGTTCTTCTAGACCCCACATTCCACCCGGGTGCTCTGTAAATACCTGCCTGCAGACTCATTCATCTGCAAGCTGCACGCTCTCCCTGTTGTTTATAGAAGCAGCCACATAGGTATCATATTAATTAACGCCTTCGGCTGGTTACTTTGCCTTTTTTCCTTTTTATTTTTTTCCACAGCTCCACTCCAAATTTAGATTTGCTTAAATACTCCAAGATGAAACGAGCATTTTATTTTACGTTTTGCTAGCAGCGTTTTAAGCCCTCATCATGCACAGTGTTCCGAGCAGCAGGAAATTTAGGGCAATGAAGGAGACACCGAGGAAGAGCAGAGTGTGCAGGAAACAAGGAGCACTGAAGCATTCCCACCATCTCTGAAGGCAAGGCAAGAAAAAGAAGAAAGAGAAAAGGGAAAGGGAAAGGAAAAGGAAAAGGAAAAGGAAGCAGATGCTCAGTTTAGGGAGAACTGTGAGCAGACTGCAGCTTTCCTGGGTGCTGTCATAAAAGCACCCAGAGTGAAAGTCAACTTTATCCTTATCTCTCCACTGCCGAAGGATTAAACTCCATCTTTTCCATTTCAGAGTCCACGTGACCTGAAGGAACTTGATTGAGAGGAAGGGAAATCCCATTTTAAAAGAGATTCAAGCCTTTTGTGATAAAGTGGCTGCACTAGAACAGCTTTGTTGAGGGAGGAGGCTTTGCTTCGTGGGGAGCCCCAGGAAATGTGGTGCATTGAGTGACTAAATAAGTGATGCCACTCATTCTGCTAATCTCCACGGCTGCAAAGACACTTGACTTGACTCAGCACGCGTCTAGCAACATAATTTATGTTGTCAAATCCTTCGCTTTAAATGCACGATGCAATGACCCTTTTCAGAGGACATACTACAAATACCTCCTTCTCCCTACTCAATGTGTTAATAAGGATTCAGGATTTTGCAAGGTTATCAAAACAGAGGTATTGGGGCCGAGTTAGGGTTGCTTCAGCCTGGCTGGGCTAGAAAGAAGGAGGGTCCCTCCTCCCATGTGTTCCCTGGTCAGGGTCAGCAGATGTGGAGGGTGCAGAGATGAGTTATTTGCCTTCGTGGTCCGACATTACTGCCTCACCTATTTGCAGAAATCCTAATGAGGATTTATTAGGTAATGGCTGTAGGGTGCGTTGGAAGTATAAGGTTCTCTCTCCGCGCTCTTACAAAGGGAGGCGGCATAGCCTCGGGTGCTCAGGACCGTCTTCTCACTTGGCAAGTGATCTACACAGGAAGAGCAGCAAACCACTCCGCTTCCCTCCCCTCCCCTGATTTATTTGGATCGCATTGTCAGTGGTCCAGGAGTCGAACTGAGTCCACAGGGTGGTTTTAACTGTTCCCCAGCAGTGGAGGCGGGTCAGGGAGCCAGCGGAGCTGGGCTGCATCACTCTGCAGACCTCTCTGTAGTGATCTGGGCGTTAAACATCTGCCTGTCAGGAAAAATGGCATCAATACAGATGAGCTCACTATCCCCAGCGTAGTGTCTGTGGGCCACGGGCTCTGCGGCTGTGGGTTTGCACAATATATACAGGAGTTGTGCCTGATCCCTGGGCAATCTGCTGCATGCTACCGTAGTGTAAATGAAGGGCAGCGCCTAGGCAGAAAGACTTTAAAAGCATATATTTAAAAAAATCTTTCAAAGATTTCTTGTTAATTTTCTTTGTTTTGCTGGTGATACTGAGTGTCCAGACAAGAGCTATTGTAGAAATGCATATCAGAATTGCTGGAATACTCAGAACTCAATTAAAAAAATCTTAAAAGTCTGATTATTTTTTTCCTTCCTTTTGATTTCACAGAGGGGAGCAGCTTTGCCAAAATTCTAGGTCACAAATTATAACATTTCATGCTTTTCTCCTTTGAATACAGAACTATTATTTTCCCCACAAAAATCAGAGGCGATCAGTTTCAGTGTGATTAAAGAGAAAAGCTGGGCTTCGGATACATTTTACCATACATTGATGTAGGTGTAGATAAAAACAGTCAATTCTTTCATGAATATTAATGAAAACATGTTTTGTGAGTTTAAGCAACCATCAATTGTTATTAAAAACACCCTGACAGATTTGAAGAAGAGAAAAGGGTGGGGGAAGGGTCCGCGAGGCTTTCCACACCAGATTAACACCATTTTGCAGCAGCTTGCGTTTTGCTCCCCAATCGCTCTGCAGCGCGTGTGAAAGGTGTTTCCCTGACCTGCGGCTGCTCAGCGGGCTTACAGGGAATGGTTCTCAGCCTGCTCGAGCATGGCAGCGCCGGCACTGTCTCCTTTTAACCTCTGGTTACAATTCCAGTCACTTCCAGTCACCCTAAATTGCCTCCCAGCCCATAATTTGCTCAGTCACCTGCCAACTTTCATAACACACGCTCACTCTCCCTCCCTTCAACATCTGACAGCGTCTTGCTCGGCGAGCGGCTCTCAAAGAGATTTCCTCCCACCCCATGGGTTTTCGTGCTGTGAGCCTGCCCCGAAAGGATGAAGACACAAATCATGTCGTGCCCAGAAGGATCATTAAATGCCGCCTTTGATTCCCTTCAAGGAGTACAAATTAGCTGAGGAAGCAAACCAGTGCATTTCTTTCTAGCGGTTTTTTGTTCATGTTTTTAACTATCAGCATGGGATGATAGAGCCGGGAGCCCCACCACCGTGGGAGAGGTCTCTCCAAACTGCAGCCATCTCCTCCCGACACGGGTGCCGGCTGAGGAGAACGTCAATCCCCCAGGAAAGAGTGGCTCACAAGGATTTAGCCTGGTCTAGGCACATATGTTATGAGAGCAAACAATCTGTCTCTTATTGCTGGAAGGTGTAACAGTGTGCAAAATATATGTCTGAAAAAATCAGTTTCTAGCAGCCTTGCTTATTCTGCTTCCTCCTGCTGTTGGCAGCATCTGGGCAGCACGTGGGACAGTCAGTGGAGAGAGAGGGACAGCTCGGCAAACCATTTGCTTGGGTCGGGAGCAGAGCAGTCTGCAGCACGCTTGAAATAAAACTAAAAGAACTGCATTCACTGTCCATGACAGAAAGTGGAATTTAGGATTACCAGAGCTACAGATAAATAAATAATGCATGCATATGTTGCGAAAAAAGACAATTTGAATTCCAAGTCATGATGTCTGTCTAAAATCATCTGCTGTTTGCTAAAGAAGCACTCCAACTGCCTGCCTTCTGGTTAGCGCAGCGTTGAGGTTGAAGTTAACATCTTTCTGAGCCAGAGGCTCCTGAAGTTTCAGACAGAAGTCAAACAGTTCTGCCCTGGGGGATTCCTTCGCAGGAAATCTCATGTGCATAAAGTAGGCAGAGCGGCACTGAAACCTCATTAGCGTGGTCGCTTGCTGCAGCTCTGACCTTAGCTTAATTTGTTCAAGTGATGCTGGAGTTAATTGGCGTTTTCAGTTTGGACTGATCCCCTTTTCTAGCTGCAGTTTAAACCTGGACCTACTCTGCTCACCAGGCCTATAAATGCTCCCCAAAAGAAAAAGCATTACCTGGCTCTTTTTGTACTCTAATAATTACACGGTCTCACACTCTGACATCCTCTAAGCTAGTTTATGTTTGCATAGAGGCCAAAATGTCACAGCAGGCAGCAGTGAAACGGGTGTTGCAGCTTGCACGCTGGCGATTCTGGTGGAGCACTTCTGCTCTGAAACACTTAGAACAGCCATTAGACTGTGATGCCTTGGTCCATTTTCAAAGCACTACGTTGCAAGAAATGAAGACAACGTCTGAGAGCCCGTGAAGGATGGAGTCAGCAAAGCTGCTCTGGCAATGCTGGTTTGAAGGGGCAGGTCCCCGTCGTGGCTTTTGCAGGGTAAGTGAGAGCTGCACCTAACTGGGAGGGAGAGGGACGGCAGCCCCTGCCAGCACTCGGGACCTGCCACGCTGCTGGTGGTGTGTCTCAGGAGAGCCCTGGGCAGAGGTAGGGGACATTTCCATTGCAGGTTGGGACACAAGCGCTCTCAGCTGAGCAGCCCTGGCTGTGCAGATGTGGCTGTGACACGGCAGCAGCAGCACGCGATCCTGCGCAGCGATTAGTGCACATACATAGTCTAAATTATTATATCAGGCAGGTCATATTCAAGTTTCCCCCTGCACTTCCCAGCTCTATAAGACTCTACCAGCTGCTGAGTTTCACCTACCCACGTGGAGCCCAGTGCTGAGGGAAAACACGATGAAACACCACAGCTGGGTTTTACAGCGTATGCCGTTATGCAGCCTTAAAGTTATGCACTCCCTGGCGCCGAGGCACCGGGCCAGCCATCTCTACCAGGACACTCCACCTGCTCTCCTCTTTCAGCAAATTCCCCTTACTCAAGCTCCAGCTCGCTTAGGAGGTGAATTCTGTAGACTGGCTGTGGCGGGGNAGCCTTAAAGTTATGCACTCCCTGGCGCCGAGGCACCGGGCCAGCCATCTCTACCAGGACACTCCACCTGCTCTCCTCTATCAGCAAATTCCCCTTACTCAAGCTCCAGCTCGCTTAGGAGGTGAATTCTGTAGACTGGCTGTGGCGGGGTGGTGCACAAGGCCGGAGACCCAGCACTCCTCATCACACCCTGCAGATGTAAACGGTGCCCAGGACTTAGCAATCTGTGCTGTGGCTATTGCAAGTCCTCAACTTCTCATCAGCTTTGTCCCATCTTTAAAGGGCCACAAGGTCCCCCTTGTCTTCTAGAGGTTTTCCACACCTCTGCTGATTTTTTTTCCTGCGTAGTAATGTCTGGCTTCACTTCTACCAACAGCTGCTTTCTCCTCATCTACCCAGGCAGAAACAGCAAATGCAAAGGTTATTCACTTCCAAAGCCTTCCCTCCAAGGATGGTCTCCTGCAGCAAAGGGCAGACTGCTGTTCTTTGTCATCTCGCTAACATGAACATCTGTTGAGGGTGATCAGCAAAGAGAGGAGCTTGCCGCTTTCACATTCCTCCCAAAACGCTGGGGGGAGGCCAGCATGCTTTCAAATACTGCACACTGCTGTCATACCCAGGCTAAAAGATTAAAAAAAAAAAAAATAACCTAACACATCCAGTATGGAATAAGACAGAAGCAGAGGGGGTTGATGTAACTAAAACTCCTTAGAACTGAATCCTTAGGGGAGGGCTAGGAAAGCTGACGGGCTAGAACAGCCGTGGAGACCTTTTCCTGCTTTTTGGCAGATAGGACACCGATTAGCTGGATTTAGTACGGTGCTGCACATGTTAACCAAGTAGAAAATTGTTATTAGCACCAGAAAATCGTGAGTTGTGCATATGGCAGTTCGGGGCCAATAAGGTGTAGAAACAAATGCAGACAATGCGCTTGAGAGCACACGGTGAGCCTGTGCACAGGCTCTGTGTAGACAAGGTGAAAAGTTGCTGCGTTCAGGAGTCAGGAAGATGTTTTATCATCCACAGCGGTTTTCAGCATTGCTGAGCAGTGCTGTGCTGGGCCGTGGGCTTTCTCTGAAGCACGAAGAGTGGGGTGGCAAAGGACAGGGGCAGAAACAGATCTTGATAGCTCAGTAGTCCAACCTATTCTGGCAAACTTGTGTTTGTGGGGAAGTTGCTAACACATGGGAGGTTTTTCCCTTTCCTCTCCCACTGAAAATGGACTTTTTGTTAATTCCGGTCTTTTCTGAAATGCCAGTAGCAATTGCTCACCTCTGGACAGACCATCAAAAAACCTTTAAGACTCCCACTAAGCTGCCGCAGTCATCTGGCAGAAGAAAAACATTTCTAAGGAGGAAGAGCAACAGCAGCTTTGTCAGCAGCACATCGCAAATCACATCAGAGGCTCCGAGCAAAGAGCCGAGGGAAGAGCAGACGTTAATGGGACAGGAAGGATAATGGGAAACGTGCGCTGCCTGGCCTCTTTAGCGTGGTCTCTATTACACAGCTGGAGAGAGTACATTTTGGAGCAACAGAAATTTATTTTTTGATCAATACAGGAATTGCATATGAAAATACTGTCGCTGTTCACTTCATTCCTGCCGGCTTTGTTCATTCATCTGGCGTACAGCAGGCACAGGGCACACCAGGCTGTCACATCCCAGCCTGCGGGATGCTGCAGAGGAAGGGAGAGGGGATGGATTCCTGCTGGGTCGTATAGCACCTGCAAAGGGAAAAAACATAACATCATAAATCCCGCATTTGTCAGGACTCATTTTTGGTCGCTAGGCTGCTGCTGTTGCCTCTATCTGTTCCTTGCTTTTTCCAGTTTTCCCCGCCTACACAACAAGCTGATCTCTTACGAAGTGCTGCATCTGGGAAACAGAGCATTTCGGGCTGGACTGAGGCATTTTTCTGTTTGCTGCAAGCAAAAATGAAGTGATGGAGAAAGGAGCGAAGCCCCGGTGAGGCGCAACTGAGCATCAGTCTCCACCTTTGCCTCTTGACTTCTTCTGTGACCTCCGTAAATCCATTATGGAACCACTATTCACATCCATTTTAAATTGAGATAATATATCGTTTTCTTTCCTGTTCAATGGTAATTTGTATAAAAAGCACTTCTAGATAATTTGTACCTATCTAGCTATTTGTGTAAAAGCACTTTTAGAGCAATGACATAGAAAATATACGTAAGAAATAGAAATCCTTTAAAATCATGTAAGAGTTCTCATCCAAAAATGTTTTAGTGGATTATGAAATCAAAACTTCCAAAAAAAAAGAGATCACTTTGAGTTAAGTACTGTCCAAGGTGTTTATGTCCCTCTGTTCTGTACCTAAACCTGCCCATCTTCCCCACCCCACCATCTGTATAGTCAGACCTGCCCCCTCAGCACCACTGTAATTAAACATATTGCTATTGCGCGACAAGAAGAGCCCTCAACTTTTCTCCTTCTATCACCTCCTCAGCTGGTATTTTATCTCTGAAATGTTCCCATCTCATGAGCCGATTTCTTCTAGGTGTGCACAGTGGCACTTGCAGAGTGCTCTGCTTTGCAAAGCCTGCTCTGCTTTGACTGCCTGATGGTGTGTCAGGAATGAGTGCCTACTGTCTTCATCTTTGGTCATCCGGCTGGTTCCATGCACTTGACGGTGAAGCACGTTTGTCAGCTGGATTTAGCAGCCCTCCACAGTCAGGGGTTAGCTTAGTGTCCCTTCTGAACTTTGATGTGCTCTAAATTTCTGCTTTTATACAAGGAAGTGAAAGTTTTCCTGAACAAAACTGTGGTTCATTTGTGGTTTTCCATCCCCTACTTCCTCTTCCAATTGCTACACCTTCACTTCTGTCCCTACAGGTGAGCTGCAAATTCCCAGCTTTCACTTCTGTTTGTAACTATTCACAATCCTTTCTTTTCTTACTGCATTTTCTTGAGTACACAGCCAGCGTTTCTTTGTATCGCTTAGTCAAATCAGTTAACTGGAGATTCTTCACCTCCTTTGTGTTTCTACTCATTCCTTCTACCCTTCCCTTGATGAAGCTCATCTTTTACGATTTCTGCAGGGACTTTTCTCAAAGATAACAAAGCTTTTATTTGTCCTAGGAGTCACCATCTTCATCTTTGGTGCTGCTGTGAATGTCTGGACATTCCTAAGTTGTAGCATATGTTTTTGGTGGGACGTGATCCACTTGAAAGTAGTACGTGGTGCTGGCTTGTGCTTGCTCACGTGGCAGATGTGGGCAAACATCTCCCTGCGAGCAGCTGCTGTGGAGGAACTGGAGGAGGGGATCATAGGAATTGAGGCAGTGGTGCAAAAGAGGATGCACTGCCTGGACTAGGTTTTTGCCTTCATGTGTAGAAACAGGGGAAGGGAAAGGCATATCACAATAGGGTGAGACAGTAGGGACTAGTGGTTGATTCTGCTCGCAAACATAGCTCTATAGAGACAGGAATTACACCTCTATTGCCAAACAGCACGCATGAAGAAGTATGGGATCCCTGAATTATGCTATGATACTAGAGCCTGACAGATCATCTAATTCAAACTCTTGGCCACAGCTCACTGCATCCATGGGAGAAGCCAGAAGAGGCAGGACTTCCCTGATATGAACCCAAGAGCGGAGCCTCAGGCATAAAACCCCCCTTTCTTAGATGAATGAGAAATGCAGGCACTTTTACTAAGTGGTAGGCCTGGGGCTACTGCTCAAAGTGGAAAGAAGGCGGCTGTTAGTGAGCCAGGCTGCTAAGCAGCAGTAAAAACGAAGGAAAGGAGAGCTTTTGTTCCCAGCCTGAGTACCCCTACACTGGGAGTGCTGCCAAAAGCCTGCACGCTCCTTTCCTCTCTCCCTCTAAACGCTGTACTTACAGGCAAGTGCTGAAGAAAAACACGCAGGTGGGTAGGTTTCTGAAGGGATATATTAATAGTCTCTCTCACAGTTTTAGTGTGCTTCAGAAGCAGATTTCAGGTATCAGGTGAAGAAATGAGAGTACCGGTGGCTGCACCCACAGCTGCGTGGTGTAACAGAGAAGGGCAGCAGCACGGTTCAAGGCAACGCGTAGCAGCTCTGCATTCAGCACGTGGGCCTATGCAGCGGTGCGCCAGTACTTGGGCAAGAGAAGCGTTAATATTTATGTAGCATCTAACGATGGGATCAGCATCCCTCTACGTACGCAGCAGCAGCAGCTGTAGGACTTGGCCGTCGTTTCCCATGGCGTGAAAGCAGGCTACTCTCTTGCTGATAGTAAGATGTCATCCTTTCTATTTCTTGACTTTCGTTTAGTCGCCACATGCCAGAGGGTTTTTTCTTCTGCCTTTATTGACTGGTGGTGTTCGTGCAGACACATTGTTCTGGAAGCAGAGCTTACTCTGCTTTTTGTGGAATTCGTGTCCAAACATAGTAAAAAGGGCTTTTAATTAATATATGCCCCAAATAGTTTCAAAAATGTTTCTTTTTATTACATGTATGAGTGAAGCTGCTGCTCTCAAAAAACGTGTAGTGACTTCCTATTATGCACACCAGATGTTTATTCTAAATTCATTCTGTGGAAGTTTTTATGATGTTGCTCACCTTTTAAAAGGAAGAAACACGGAGATAACTTGCAACTCAAATTCTTTCCATAACAGATACAAAGTAAAGGTGTTCATATACTAGACACACTTTGTCCAAAACCTATTCTTTAAAATGGCCTAGAAATACCTTTTTTCTCTCCCCTTTATCTTTCCAGTGCTTACTTCCTGCTTGCTTCAGTACTTTTCTCAGCTACAC